>QLNU02015360.1:104014484-104033195 GCA_006491805.2 Dysdera silvatica
AAAATACAAATAAAATAAGCAGAATGTTAAAATATTATTTTGTTAAAATGAATGAAAAACAAAATTCATCTTTTTTAAAAACATACTTAATTTCTTCCTGGTTCGTATATGCAAGAATCCCCGACTGTGGCCACCATTTAATTTTGGGTGTTTCAAAAAATTTTAAAGCATTTACCGATGCAATCACAACATGCAAGGCCGTAACATGCAAGTCCCATTATAAATTTAGTTTCTTGGGCGGTCTATAAGATCCCCCATCTGGACACGGGCATGCAAGAATCTTTAATTGTAGGCAGATCTTTCTTACTTAACTTACTTTTTGGTTTTACGGCTCAAAGACTACAGTGGTCATGCTGCGCCGGGACCTACTGTTTTCCGAGGAATCCGAACCTCTTAAGGCCTAGGGAACCAAACCCCGGACTACAGTGAGCAGTGCGATCTTTATGAGATCTCTGAGTAAGCGTTCTTTTTGCACTGCTGGGAGTCGAACCCGGATTAGCGGCGCACTAGGAGAACGCGTTACCACACTGCGCCACCGCAGGGCCTGTAGGGAGATCGATCTCCAGCTTATACATTCAGCAGTATCATACGAAGGTACTTTTTAAATTTCATGTAATTTTCTGGTTTTATTTTTTGAGAAATACTACTTTTATTGGCAAAGTCCATGACGTTCCGTATGCATTCGTACATGGTGTATTAATATGTAAACATTTTTGAGTGTAGTATTGCCACATTATTCTTTCAACTCTGAGTGAGTCAATTTTGCTATTAAGATTTTCTATACTTCGCAAAGTAAGTATAAGTCACCGAAACAAGAATATATGTGAAAAAAAATTAAGAATTATAAAAACCAAAAGGTTATTTCAAGTTCTGAGATTGAGAGTTTTATAACACCAAAAAACAAATAGTATATTTCTAATGACTTTGGGTAATTTCAAGCTATGGAATTGTGTTTGATCTACAAGTATAGAAAATTACAAAAAATATGTGCTGTCTAAATATAAATTACGTTTTCATAAGGCCACAAATCAAAAATATACAGTACATTAATTTCATATTTTCTATCTGGGGTGAAGTATGCTCTGTTAAACTCGAGTTTATTTTTTCTCTCTTGTAAGAGTAATCCACTAAAATTACTAATAAGAGAGAGTTGTTTTATCTCCATAAGATTGTAGTTATGTGGGCCTATTGCACCCGAGCCACGCATAAATTACAATTTAATATATATTGTAATAAATCATATATATTTCATTTGCCTGGGAACGTCCCATCCGCAAATAATTTTACAAACTCTGAGTTAATGCTGCTGTCTTGACATATTAAATTAAAGCGTTTATATTTCATGTTAGGATACCAATGACGTAATCCTTGATTTGTTTCTCTTCCAATGAAATATATATAATTTCGAAGTTTACCTTTTAGCGCTATTTTTAACAAACCATATATTAGCACTTCGTATGAAAGTCAACATAGCACTGACTAAGACTAAATGGCGCGGTCTCTATTCCCGACAACCCTCCAGCCCTTATAGTGACTCCCACCTACATGCTAGCTCGTTATTTAAAACCATATTTTAGGGTAGAGTTATAGGCCTATTTTATAACCGTGCATAAACTATTATTTATTTTATTATATAAATTCCTGGAAAAATGGTAATTTGTATAGAAACGACGACAGTCACAGCCTCTGGGGCACCAGTTAGAATTATGTGAGTGACTCAAATTTCTTCTGGAATTAGTTTTAGGTCAGTTAGAAAAAACTTAGGGGGTGAGACCTTAAAAAAGACGATGTTGAGAAACAAGGACTTCCCAAATGTACGTACTAATGTAACTCTAATGTAGGATCCCCAAATGTACGTACTAATGTAACTCTAATGTAGGATCCGTAAATGTAGTCGATATCGACCTTCCAGGGATCCATATGACATTGCAAGGGGTCGATTTTTGCTTAGAGATCGCTCGTGGGTCGGTGAAGAAAGGTTACTTGAAAATCCCTAATACAATGGCCACGCAGTCATAATCATACATTTTAAACTTTTTTAAAGACCTTTGGTTATATTTTTGAGCTTATATATGGTTGAAGCTGGTTTCAGCCACGTTAACACTATATTAATCAGGCTCGGCCTTAGGACAAGGCTGAAAAAGGGACTGCCTGTGACCTCCCGTAATATTAGTTATATTAATTTTCTAAACTTTAAAAAAAATATCTTTAATAAACTTTAAAAATATTTATCATATTGCAGAACAACTCTCCCCAGTAGAATATTTTCAAATAGCGTAAAATTCTGTTGAATATAGAATATGATATATAAATAATATATATATAATAATTATTATGATGATTAATATTAATATTATAATGATATATAAATAATATATAAATAATATGTCCCTGCAACAAGGAACGAAATTTAATTTATGGCCCGCGAATGAGGGGGAAAATATTCTGATAGTTAATGTGATGAGGGAGAAGAGATTTTATATAGGATAGGCAGGTGTGTGTGTGGTTGAAAATGGGGATTATTTCTTGACATAGTTTCCACACTATCATTAAAGTGAAACTTTGTAGTAATAGTAGATTGGGCAAGGGGGAATTTGTAAGAGTGGCAGCCGAAGACGGCAGTGAAAACAGTGGGATTTAACAGTTATTACTCTCGGACAGGCAGCAAGTCCTAACGTTATGTTTGCAATTAGGTGGAACACATGTACTGATTTGTTTATGATACTGTGTAAATTTTACCAGCATCGTTAAAAAGAACTCAAAATGCAGTCAAGTTTTGTGCGTATCTCAGTGGTTTCTATTATATGCGTCCTAGTTACTTTAATAAATCTTTGTGCTTTTGTGATATATGTAAATATTAAATATTTTATCACATAATATTCCGAATTGGAAATGGCTGCGTCAGCAAACTCTACATATAGAAGACAAAAATTTGAATCTGCATATGTGAAAAGGAAAAAAAAAACACGAAGCATTTGAAGGGTTACATAAGAAAGTGCGAGTATTGTTGGAAACAAATGAATAGATAATTATCAAAGTAGAACAATTCTCATCTTTACCTATAATATAGTAGTATTAAATGATGAAATTGTGAATCTGTCCATATAGTATCGCCTTATAAACTTTCGCCAGGGAAAGAATATCTGACACCAGTAGCTTAATGATAAAGCATTTAACCGAAAACCAAGGGACTGTGGGTTCGCATCCCACCAGGTGTCAATATATAATAATAATAACATTTTATTTCCACTTATACATATATTATTACAGTAGTTTTAGCAGGTCCATAGAAAATACCATAAAAATGGCATAACCAGTTATAGAATTATCAAGAGTAAGAAAAACTAGGAGAAAAAAATACATGTAGCAAACAATAATTAAGAAAGCCCACCAGGATTATTAATCACTTTATCCACTAAAATAAAAAACTAACACACAATATCAATATGTAGTATATATATATAATAGTGATATAAATATCTATAACATTGATATAAATATATATAATAGTGATATCAATATCTATATTAGAGATATAAACACCTATAATAGTAATAGTAAAAGATTTCTTTTCTTTGCGAGTAATTCATCAAACGCAGAGGTCATATTAACTCATAATTCATCTGACATTGATGGTATTGGATTTTGTGAAGAACTAAATATATTCGCGGAAATGATATCTGATAATTAAGATACACTCGAGGCTCTAAAATGCATCATTAAAAACAATTAAATGATATTTATCGAAATTTTTGTTTATATAACACGTTGTCTTAAGGATACCGATTATGGTGGCATTTACCACTGAAAAGAACTTTTTGGACTAAGGCTAATAAAAACCTTTTTGCAATCTACAACCTATCAAGAAAAATGACCTCTCTTGGTAGTTTTATCTGCGGAAAATGAGGCTGCCGCTAAACTCATTCCTTTTTATTATTTATTTATTCTTGAATTTCGGAATAAGCGCATGTGGATGCAGAAAAACTGTGTAAAAGGCATAAGAAAAAATGAGTTATAATATATAATATCGATCCTGTGACAACGACCTTTGTTTAACAAATTCAAAACTTCATCTGGGCCCAGTCCTGGCTAAAATCGATCTCTTCACCACTTGGACAATAACCACTAAATATCATTTCACTCTTTTATTTCAGTTATAAATTCTTTAATCGGCCTCCCTAGTTCCATACAACGCCAACTTTTAACATCAAATTCCACTACCACATCTTCCCCCCTCCCTCTCTCCACCATCAACTTCACATCAATGTACATAGAGGGGATAAAACATTAACACGTTAAGTGCCCCGAAGGACATGGGAAGCTAAGCTAGGCTAGACCTGGGTTTAAGTGCACTTGGTTCGGAGGACTAGTTAAATTATCAACCTATCGCAGATTACCGATCGCGCTGTAGACTTTATAGAACTTTATAGACTTACAGAACTTTAGTTATGAATGATGTTTCCCGCACGAAAATATAGCAATTTCAGCAATCTAATATAATCTAAATAAAATTGAGGTGTATAATTGCGCGGCTGAAACTTAATCTTGATCACAACATCGCTAATCTCTTCAAAGTCAATTTTACTGACTTGATAACAGTCTTACATTAATGCAGTTGATTATATATATATATATAAATGTAAAAAGTGAAAATATAAATGAAAATGTAGAAAATTCAGTAAGTAAATTGGTGAAAAGTGAAAGTAAATAAATGAAAATTATTAATAAGTAAGTGAAGATATATGGAATTCCAATAACCACACAACCACACCTATATATTATATAAAATAATATAGGCCTATACACTAGAATATGTATATACAGGATTTTAAAAACTAATACCATTATATATAAGCGCATATACAATATAGGTGTAAATGTATGCACATCATATTATATTATAAAATATACATGCATATGTAATAAAAATATATACATGCATAAACAAGTTTATGACAAGTAACTTTATTGTATAGCACACTGTATTTTTACGATTTAAAATAATGCGTTAGTGACGAAAGTGAAAAATTGAAATTATATGACAATATATTGAATCTAGGCATGCATGTACAATCTTTTTCAAGGGAACAGTTATACATGTATGCCAGACACAATATATAAGATCTGCAAGACAGTGTTTCTGAAATGATAAGGAACCGTTCAACGAAACCCCTAAAAACCAATGTCAAACGGCCCAAGAGCGTTCTATTCCCGACATCACCCTACAGATCATTACTGTTAGCAAGAAATATTCAAATATATAAAAATGTAATAAACTATACATGTACTTACAAGGATACGTTGGGCCTAGCTCTTCGAGTTCATGACCTTACACTTTGGCATTTTGAAAGAGAGAGGGAGGGGGTGTTATTGGCGGAATTATTTAGGATTGGTAACAGTTTGGTGCCAAACAACAGGGAGGCTAAAGAATTAGCTGTAGCAGAAGTTAAAAGGGGTGAGGAAAGTAGCTGTAAGGAATTTTTTTTGGAATGAAAAGGAAACTGAAAATAAAAGAGGAAGAAGTTATGAAAATGTAAATGAAAAGTATTAGCCAAATATATGGCGCAACTTTATATTAAAATTTTTACTGCGTTTAAGATTAATAAGGATAACCTGACGGTAACCTAAGCAGAAATTTATGGGGAAATTGTTGTTTTTTAGTGAAGTAAAAAAAAGTACAAGACTGTTGATCGTGTCGTTAATATTGTTACATATTTTGGAAATGCGAACACAATGTGTAATCAAAATAATATGTTGAACACAAATTGAGATATTGTTATGCCATTTTGTAAGAAAGTTCACCTTAAAATTAAAGCAGTTACGTATATCAAATACGGTGTAATTGACGTGGTTTTTAAAAATAGTAATTTGCAAATCGAGGAAGTTGGCTTTGGAACCGTTGTCGGAAGTCTTTTTCAGTATAAGCTCTTCGGGATATATATCAAGGTGTTTAGCACTGAAACTGTGGTTATCGAAAGTTATGATGTCTTTTACGTAGCTAAATACGTTACACAGAACAACGCTGTTATTGTTTTCATAGTGGTCTAGGAATAAATCAGCTAAAATAGAAGAAAAGTTACATCCTTGTGGAATTTCGCATATTTGTTTGTAGATGTGCTTGCCTTCAGAAATATAGTTATTGAAGACGCAGAAGTTTACAATATTGTTCCAATGATTTTTATCAATGTTCATGTAGTGAGAGAAATTATTGTAATATTTGTTAAGAACGTATTTTAACTTTCCAAGGGAATAGTATTGAAAAGGTTTTCAAAGTCATAAGTATTAATTGCAGAAATATGTTCGTTCTTGTTAATATAGTTGATGACATGTATATTGTTCTTGATAAAGATGGTGTTTTCTTTATCCTTGTGGATTTCTTGTAAAATCCTTCTTAGTAGTTGAAAGAAGGTGCTATTGGCGTTATGGTTATAACAGTTAACACATGAAGTGACGAAACGGAATTTAGTAAGATTTTTGTGGAATTTGGCGGTGGCAAACACTTATGGAAAAGCTGTATTTTGATGCGGTGCCTTTAGTAGTTTGTTAAATACAATGTTGCGCTTACCTTTAGGATACACACACACATATGTATACATATATATATATATATAATGGACACTATAAATAAAATAGCTAAAGATCACAAAAGCGTTTTTCTTTTGCATATCCTATTAAAACTACGTGTTTGCAAAATAGAAGGAAAGTCAATAAAAAGTGACAAAATTCGTAAGAGGGTTGACGGTAAAAGATCTGAGGTCTTCCTTCTCTCCATTCAGTCTCTTTTCTCCGGAGTGTCACTCAACCCTTCTTTGTTCTTGGTTAGTTTTCATAATCTTCTCAACTATTCTAGCTTATTCCATTTTTTCTGAATATCCGAGTTATAGAAATATTTTTTATTTCTGTCACTATCATTAGATCTCCATATAGATGGTAGAATTCATTCTTGTTTTCTAGTTATCCATTGGCAATATTCGTTATCTGCCTCTTACATTCTTTTACCTCATTTAGTGGCAAGCAACCATACAGTGTTCTCTCTTTTGCTCAAGAAAATAAATATGGACTTACACCATCTAATTTAAATTTACGTATTTCTTTAAAAACATCAAGAACTTACTTTTTCGAGTAAACTCAATTAAATCACAAACTCAAACTTCGCTTTCTTCTAAGTTTACTAAAAGAGAACTGAAGTAGTTTACTTGTAGGGTATTTCGGTTACCAAAGGGAAAACTCCTTGTCTATCACAATTTAGAGATACAAAAGTGTCTTCTGAAGCATATATTCACTTATTACATTATTTTCTATTTGCCTTGATTCCCTAAAATTACAGTATTATGATTTCTCTTGTCTACTCTGTGATACTGTTATTGGAATACTCGAGTATTTTCTTTGTAACTTACAAAACAAAACGAAAATTTTTTCCTTCCAACCAGCTACCAGTAGAATGCAGTGAATTTTACCGTCCTAAAAATGCGCTTTTTTGAAACATTTCTCTTCAAAATGCTCGTTTAACCTGTACCATTAGCGGAACAAATTTCCACATTTTAAATCACACGCAACGCGTTTTGAAAGAGATTTGGCGTGCGCTGGAAAATAAAGCAAATGGCTGAGTTGTTTATTTCAAACGATAGTTCGTTTAAAGTAATCGTTTTCGATGGAGCAATATGTCTCTGTCAGAGGGTCATAATGACCTCTCTTCGAATTTATCGATAATTTAACGTATCCAAAAAAAAAGAAAAATAAGCTGACGTTATCGATTGCTTTTTTCCACATCGTATCCGACAAGTGTATTAATAATCAATGAAGCGATTTTGCGATTAAAAACCCACACGACTGTGAAAGAAAGATACACTATCAAAAATTTCTGGTCTCTTAGGCGGTAACGAAAATTGCAAAAAGTACCATATAACCGAAAGGATGTGAAATTTAGGATTGGCACTGTACATGTAATTACACTTAAGAGAAAACAAAGGATGGGAACGAGGGGAAGAACCCTGAGTTAAAAATTGAACATGCGTAACAGGCGCACTTAATTTGGGGTGACTTGTAATTTAACCAATAATTCTTGTGCATTTCGAAATTCAAATGAACTTCCTCTACTTCTCATACATTCCTTCCAAACGGGGATTCCACTCTTCCGTGGCGAATAATTTTCTGGAGACTCATTTATTAATAAAACAAAATTCATTTATGAGTGCGGAGGTAATTTGGAACTGGAGGAGTAAGGAAAATTCGTTCTGCGTATGCCATTTTTAAAGAGATCTCTGATTTATAACGGTTAGAATCATCGCATCATAGTGGCATAATACAGTTTACAGGGCTGTGCCAATAGTCTGGCATTACCGCGATTACCAACTACAGAATTATAGAGTAGTTGCTCTCAGAGCGAGTAGGCTAGTCCCATCGGAGGAAGAGACATGACGAGCAAGCATTTACTCCTAGTTTCCAGTGATAATTTCGCTGTGAAATGTACATCAACATTCAAAATACATGAAAGTTGCTCATTTCGATATGTACCCCCGTATCGCGTATCAGGTTGTTCCGTAATGCCGATTATGAGAGCGTTACAATAGTTAGCAACTGCTTAACGTGATGGGGAGTCGGAGAAAACTGGTGGCAGGAGCAGAGGAGGATGACGATGGGGTCGGAAAGAGCGAGCAAGAGCGGCAGGAGTGGAAGATTTACGTGCTCACGTGACTTGCCGGTTATTCTCTGCATCGGGACTCTAAATTGAGGCCATTTCGCGCGTTGCCGGCAACTTCGCAATCAACGTAATTGCGGGCCAGCTAGTCTTTTAAATAGCTCAGAAGAAGTAACCGTTGGAAGAGTGAGGGTGAGATGACAACCAGCGCAGTAACTTGTGCGACTTGTCGAAGGAGGCCCTGTGCGCACAACCCGCGGCTCTTCCAACCAGAGGGGGATCGCCTGTTGATGTCTTTCCAGCAGAGATTCCTTCGTTGCGGAGAACACAAGCGTAGGGGCATCTAAAATGTCGCCTGATAAGTATTGGAGATGAATATTTGACGAGCAATACCCACATTCTCCCGTCCATCATGCTGTAAAACACTAAACAGGCATCTAGGGAAATGAGAGAGTAAATCATTTTATCTAAATAAATGATTTAGCAATAATCCAAATATTCAGGATTCAAAATTTAGTTGGTGATGTACATAGCAGTGATGATCTCGTCACGAGTAAATGGCCTCATATTTCATGCAAAGTGTACGAACGCCCATATTTCCTGACAATAATATTTAAATTTAAATGTTCATTTGCTGGAAAGTTGGGCTGCGTGTGTTTAACATATTGTTGAGCTGCAGTACATGTCACAAATAAATACAGAAATGTATATTCAATATCTTTAATTTACAGTAACCCTTTATAAACTAACGACTTAACTTTCTATTCGCATGCCTAATTGTTCAAAAATATATAAAGCATTTGTTGTACAAAGTCGTATGCGAAAATAGCGTTAAGTAAATAATATACTTTGTTTCTTAATACTTGTTTCCCCTTGTCACCATTAAAAGCACCTTAGAAGTTTCTTCGACTGTCAAATAATTAAACAGTATGGCGTACTAAAGCGAGTATAAAAGTATGAAGTCATAAAGTATTAAACCATTGAAAAGGTACTCTCCGAATGATACAGTGAAATCTGTAAACTCTGAACATAGAAAGTAGTTAATAAAAGTCTTTGTGAACATGGATGCGTCATTGCGTGATACTAAAATTTAAAACCCTCTTCCCACCTTCAAATTAAAATTCTGTACTCTGTGAATATAAATGGCGGCATACTTTTTATAATTGTCTGTATGGTATTAGTACAAATTGTTACGAAATACATACTGCTAAAACCATCACCTTGCCTCCATCAAATAGAAAAATACTGAAAAATGGTAACTTGAATAAAGTGAAATTTATCGTTTTACCCGTAAAATGAAAAAAGATCTTCTATTTCTATACACAAAAGCAAATACATGCATCAAATCTGAGGTGCTATAATAATTAATATCCGAAGTAAATTGTTGTATTTTGTTATTTCAAATATAGGTTGGACATAAATTTTTTGGGATATTACTTTATCTGGAATGATAGGAAAAAAAATCATAGATCAACTTCTTTCAAACACATTGCCTAATAATTGTGTCCAAACATTTTATATAACTGTTATATATAGTTATAAGCTTCATAACTATATATATATCCTACAATGGTACAAAGCAATATATGAAGTGGTGATACGGATTCAAAGAATAGTAACCAAAGAATTCGATGACACATTTATGGCTAATAAATAGTTATTATACTTTTCGTTGTCGTCGTAACTACAGCAACATTATAAATTATACAGGACGGTTCCAGAATTTCTCCGAATGCTGAGTTGGGACGCAGTATTCTGCTAAAAATTTTAGCTAAGCGTGCATGCAAACTTAGAGAGGCTAGCAACGTAATATGAATTTTCAAGACTTTAATAAATAATATATATTTCAGAGAGTTTCTGTATCTAATATTTTCTTCAATTGTAACAATGGAGCAATAATTAAAAGAAAAAATGACCGGTCCCTATTTTTCCTTTCATTATTGCGTAATAACTGATAATATGTACGAAGTATTTTGTCTTCCTACAACCTGCGAGACGTCGTTTTCAAATTTCTATACTACCCCCTAAGTTCGTTGGCTATACGTGTGAAAACTTAATCGAGGGCCGGTCGTCGTTTTGCCGCCCCCTTTCGCGGCGATTTTCCGCCGCTTTGTGAAGAAGAAGCGGTATCTAGGGAAAGAGTAGTAAGGGCGAGAAGGAGCGGCGAGGCGTCGGCGAAGAAGGCGTCGAGTTAGGTTCCTTTCCCCCACACAGGCCGCAAATGTCACCATCCGGCTCACAGCGGGCGTTAATTTTTAATTGCGGCTATCTCGCTTTCCCACCCCATACCACACGACGGAGAGATAATGAGAGAACGACGCTTGCATCATTGATTCCTCCTCCTTTTCCACGTCGCGGGCGCCTTGAAACAACAACACCGATTTCCACAAATTCAAGTTTACGGGCAGAAGTGAACTGCTACAGTGTAACGAATCTAAAAAAAAATAAAATAAAATAAGATGGGATGTGGAGGTTCACGACCATTTAGGAGATGCGGTTTCCACAAAAGAGGTTTTTTTTTATTTTGATTGTTATATGCGAAAATAGCCAACTATTGAAGGGAGAAGCAACTACACTCACCCTAGAAAAATTTCCGCAGTGAGAGAAGAAAAAATCATACATACTACAATAGCGAACACCCGACATTTTAAAAATCTTAATAACTTTTCTCTGAATTTTTTTTTTTTTAGTTCTAGATTATAAAAATATACGATTTCTAAATCGTAAAATGTATCATTGAAGACTCAATATTATTCAGCCAAACATCCATTTACTTTTAAAACAGTTTAAATTTATTTACGCTACTTGTGGTCTTTTGCAATTCGAGAGACAATTAGTGTTCTTTGAGACGAAAATTACGGTTTAACTCGACTCAACTCTAAATGTTATAAAACAACTAATTCAAAAATGCATATTATAATTTTTTTTGTTCTTAATTTCCCAAATTTCTTTATTTCATTCGACAATAAAATAGCTTA
This sequence comes from Dysdera silvatica, assembly GCA_006491805.2. Taxonomy (NCBI): domain Eukaryota; kingdom Metazoa; phylum Arthropoda; class Arachnida; order Araneae; family Dysderidae; genus Dysdera; species Dysdera silvatica. Next base: position 104,026,101 of record QLNU02015360.1, read on the forward strand.
AATAGTAGAACAGTATACTGGTAAAGTAATGTACTGAATCGATGAGAGCAGCAAAGTGCAACTAGAATGTGAAGTGGTGAATGGAGTTAGCGAAGAAAAAATATTGATTTAAAAAAAAGCGTTTGACACAAAAAAAATTGCAATTCTATTGAATCTTTTCCATTTAATCAAATCGAATCAAGTATCAAGAGCGATCTGATCGGAATAGGCCTGAAATCATCTGTAGATGATTGATAATTAAAGAATTAAAAATTACAAAATTAATAAAATAAAATTATTTCTATACTCTTTCTCGTTGATGAAAGATTTAATAGTAACAGCATCCAAAGGTGACTGTTCAGCTCAAAAAGATCCAAGTAATTGGAGATATGCGAATGGTAAAATTAATCGGCACATCGCCTGTTCCCTGAACAATAATAATACTACCACTATCAGCAGTGGCGGATTTCTAAGTAGGCACACAAGGCACAGGCCTAGAGGAGGCACTTATAGCGGCGGCATCGAAGTGCCCCGTGTCCCCAATAGCGATGACATATAGGCAACTACTTTAACTTGCCTGCAAATACAAACTACAGAATCGAAAGACAAAGGGCCCTAAAAATTTTGGGCCCTGGTCATTTGCCCAGCGTACCCATTTATAAATCCAGGCTTAACACGTTTGTTATATATACTAATAGTAAATGAATGAATAATGAAAAATTTGAACTCATAACGAAAAAATTCATGCAAGGATGCGTACGTGTATATTTCCCAAATACGCGAAATACACGCAAAAACATCAGAGGTTCCAGGAATCCATACTAAAATTATTGTGGATTCAAAAAATGTCTCGAATTCACGAAGTCGGAGATTATGGTAGCAATAATTTTGAGTTGTATCTTATTAGTTTGAATAATTATATGAAAAATCTCCTTTACATATCAAATGTTAAGAGTATGATATGCGTTTTTTTTAAACAAATATTCTTTTCTTTGTAAAGGAGGGAGGGTGTGAAAGTACACGCCTAAGGACGGCAATGTCATAAATTCGCCACTGACTAGCAGCCTTATTTAGCTCTAGAAAGCTTCTGTTGCAAAGGTAGAGTTTAGCATCGAGAGCATCGTTCCCAAGTCGGAGAAGCTTCCAGAAACATGGTTTCTAACCGCATTGACGTCACGACTCAAAAAAATGAGCCAAAGTCGCCTTAAAAACGCGCTTAATGGCGATTATCCACAGCTAATTAACTTAAACGACGAACTACCCGGTCACCGATCCAAGCGTGAGAGTTAAGTGGATGTTAAGCACCATGTGGATGGCACAAATTATTCTAGTATAGAGATTGGAGAATGATATATGTGTATCTGATTATTGCATCGGCGTCAGACATAATCAGGTTACAGTAGCAGCTAATACTTAGTAAATAACAGCTCGATGAATTGTCAACCCTTTACAGTTACGTGTTATGAAGAATACAGCAGTCTTCTTTCAATTTCTGCTCCAAGCAACGGGCCGAAAACGGGAATATCTTGTCAAGCGATACCAGGGCTTTTCTTGTTGTCTGTTAATCCTTTTGTTGTCTTTAAATATTTATGATTTGGCCCTTGCTACTCCAAAATAAATTTCTTTTAAAAAACGTAATACTTTTGGATAAAAATTTTCATATTTTACCTGCAGGCCTGCCAAGAACGCAGTTTGATATATCGCCACGACTAAAAGCATTCAGCCGCATAGAAGGCCTTTTTATAATTTAATAAAATATTTAAATAATATCATTCTAATAATGGACGGATTTACCATTTTGCCACCCCTAGGCTATTTTTGCCTCCCCAAGACTAGTTTTGTTTCCCCAAGGCTAGTTTATGACGCATCTTCCTAACCCCCCACCCCCCCCACCCCCTCAATCAGTGGTAGGAACATAAAAATTTCTATTCATTATACGCCAAAATATTTTGCATTGACAACAAATATGTTGAAAAATATACATAAATTGAGACATAAACATTAAACAATATTAACTTATATTGAAGTATTATCTCTTCTTGGTATATAATAAATCAAATTCAATTTTATTGAAATAAATTTTAATTTTAGCAAAAAATAAAAGCCTATCGAACACTGGTATTTAAATGGAAAGCATGACGTCTAGCTTTCTTCTCGGCAAAACATCTGATTATATCATATGGTATTGATTTTGTTATATCAGATTCAATACACAAAATTTTGCCGCCCTAGTCTATAGCCTAGTATAACCTATTGGGAAATACGGCACCGGTCCTAATTGTGCTATACATGCATGACATCAAAATAAAATGAAGATCGTAAATCTGCACTTCGTCACAAATTTCAAAAGCATCCCTTTATATTTAAAGGTTTTTAAAACGTATTTCTTATATATAAATGCTTTTTTTTGTCTATTCCAGATTGTAGTTATCAGTTTATCACATTTTTTACGCCTTGTAAACTAAACATTTAGTTTTATTTATGACACACCAATAGCGAACATATATTTACCAAGGTTTAGATGTGAATAGTAAACGATTTCCTGTCTGTACATTCAAAAGAATACAAACATAAATTTTATCGTTTTTGGTTAACGGACAAAGAATAGAAAGAGGATACGTTTTGAAGATGAAGATTTTAATTTTAGAGAAATTTAGCAATTGGACATTTAAACCAAATAGAGTTGATTGAAAGCTGAGTCTATCTTTCTTTTCACTAGCCTCTTCTCAAAGTGTTTTCATACAAAAAGTACATCTTGAAAAGAGGGATTAATCTTTTGTCTCATTTTATTGAAGAAGGAATATCTCTTTACTTCCTTGGCCAGCGTGGAAACGTTTACGCTGGCCAAAACCCCTTCCACGCGCATTGAATATAATTTCATAAACTTAAGTCAAACGGCATTAAGAAGCGTCAATTGATATGACATATATTTTAAAATTTGCTAATAGGACATCCGCTGAGATCGGTCCGATATCTTACCATAACTTTACCTGTGAATCTACAGTAGATTCTATAGTGCAATTTAGCAAAGAGAGAGAGAGAGGGCGAACTGATGCGAGGGGATAGATGTTTATAAAGATTTTTAACTCTCACTAATGCCAAACAAACTTATTGTATCTGCTCTGTGGTGGTTAAATATATTTTATGTGGGCATGGGATCCCTGCCTAGACACACAGTTCTACCAAAAAATATTATGAGCTGCTCTTAGCTCTGTTGAATCAGCCAGTCTCTACAAAAGTCGCCGTGAGCAGGCTAGTCTCTACCATGTCCTTATAAGGTTTACCCCAGAATTCAAACAAAGAGCGTAAAGAAATGGCAAGCTTCTTTATGGTATGTTGTTGTTAAGGTATTATTACCCTCCGCAGGGATAACACAATTGCCAAATATGGTCAACACAAGAAAGCCTTCTTTATGGTACTACAAGGAATCAAATTCGTTTTTTTGGAAAGGTTCGTAACCCACATTTCCTCTATATGGCCGTTTTGTACTTGCTGGAATAAACAATGTTTTCGGTAGAACACACCCGAGAACGCAAAAGCTCGATTTTTGCAAGTTTCCCTGCAAACTTTACTCTATTTTTTGAAATATCCATAAGATAGACAAACTAATACATAAAATATAGAGGCAGTTAGCCAGCCAGATTCATAAAATCGACACTCTATGTTATACATTTATATTTTAATCAGCAAAGTGTTTGGCTCCAGTTTTCACAAAATTCTACGAATTTTTTTTTTTATATAATTTGTCCACCAACCGTACTTTCGAATAAACATTTTAATAATACTAACTACGCGGAATTATGCATTATTTCAGTAATCTCGTCGCAATAGATCTTACGGCGCAAAGCTGCCACTCTACTTTCTTCGATATATAATAAATTAGATGACCGTGTTTGGCGCAGTATAGCCCAGATGCTCTTGCGCCATAAAAAAAGTCAAACAATCAATCAATCAATAAATTAAATGAATACGCAGTAGTGTGCATTTGTAAAAGAGAAAGAGAGAGAGAGAAAGAGCGCGAGTGCCAATTGGCTCTAGTTCATAGTGAAAACCGGTTCTTAAAATATTTTAGAAAATAAGAACCGGTTGATAACCTTTTTTTTCCCCTATGCTGAATAGGGTAATAAGTTTCTTGGCGAATCGCGGGTGAATTTTATTTGCAAATCAAAAAAACTGGTTGAAAATTTTTTTGTACATCATCGAACTGGTGAAATTTTTAATAACACGTTACTGTGAATAGATAATAAAATGATTTATTACTAAACTGCGTAAGAGGCAAGTTCACATATACCGAAATTCCAGTTGAGAGAAATGCTCTTTTATTAAAATTATGGATTTCGTTCTTATCTGCATCTTTTATAAACTCTCGTCTTAACACAGCACTTCAACAATTGCTTTTGAATAGTAAGCGCACGTAATTCTGTTCACAAAAAACGTACTCTTCCTTCTCTATCCTCTGAAAAAGAGAAGAAAAGACATTGTAAAATTTTTTACAAACTTCTTTTTCTTCATGGTATGAATAAACTATGGCCTCTCCGGCAACAGTAAAAAATAAGCTTTACCAGGATACCTTTCCTGGTTTTCTTCATTTCCAACCCTATATCATCTATTTTCTTAAATAAGCCTCAAAGTAATCTCCTACGAACACGGATTGGTAGGCCGGGGATTAGAGACAGCAGGTCCCTATAATGGCACTGGAAATACCTACTGCACCTTTTTTCTAACGATTTCCGCCTCTCTTCCTCGCGAACTTCTCGCGAAATTTGATGACTCGTAATCAAAGTAATATCCTTAAGAAGCGAATATGAATTGATGGAGAGGGCGAACACATATATCCCCGTATACACTTGTTCTTCCTGCGAAAGGAATCCTCTTTCCTAATGGTGCACCATTTTCAACTCCAAGTGCAAGTCTACACCTCATTAAGATTTGTGGTTAGTGCGGAAAAAATGGGGAAATTGCAGGAAAACGGTTATTGCTACCGAATACTCTTATTTTGGATATGTAATTTGCAAGTAGAAGTTTTTAAAACATCGCATTTGAATACATTACTGTTCCTTCCTTATACGGCCCATATACTGATGGAATTTTCCTTTGGACTGCTTCGGGTTTATTAAGATTCAATTTCCAGAAGTATAATTTCCAGAAATATAATCTCCAAAAGTATGATTTCCAAAAGCACAATTTCTAAATTTATAATTTCAAATGTGGAAGCTTGTGCTGAGGTTAATAACGTAATTACACTTGAAAGAACTATTGACACACACACGCTAATTAAAAATTTATAAAACGAATACAAACCCACCCTTATAATAATTACCGATATATAATTGTTTTTCTTTTAATATTTTCTTTAATTTTCGGTATAGATTTAAACAGCGTGACAACATTTTTCTGCTGCAAGTCTTTAAGTAATAATTACATCATCAATTACTTTAGAACTTTTCAGCATATTGCTTAAACTGTATCACACTTTTTCTATGCACATATTAGTTTCGAATTAACCTACATTTTAACCGGCAAGGCGTATTTCAAATTAACCGGCCGGTTAAGCAGAGGGCTTCCGTAATTAAATATTTTTATCGTTCTCGTGAAAAAAATAAATTTGTGAGGAATTAGAACTAAAATTTTGTGTATATTTTTGCAAAAGTAGCATCTGAATTTGATCAATATCTTAAAATATATTAATTCTACTTATTATAATTCATTAAAAGAAATTTAAAACATATCTTTAAATAAAATTACACGATAGATACAAACTTTCCGCATTTTTAATGCAAAATACCTCATCTTTTAAAGAGTATACCACGCCTTTTATAAAAGATATCGCTCAATGTAACATGTCTAAGTATTTTTAATTGTATTTTGTGATATAAATAACATTACTCTATATTGTGTAATATAATGCATAGTATAAATTATGGTTAACAATATTGTCATTTCCAGTGCCGCTGAAAGAGACGACTTACGTTTCACTACTGGAAAAAAAATAATTTTTCTTAACGATACGGATGTTTAGTATTGAAATAATATATTTTAATTATTAACGTGTTTCAAATTTATTATTGGAATTGAAACAAAATGAACACCACTTCTCTTTTAATTATATTATTATAGTTGACTACACACATTTAATTGATATTTGTATCTACTGTCTACAAAGATTGTAAAATAGAAATACATTTTTAAATTGGAGTCAAATGTCACGACATTCCCTGCTGATAAGGGTTCCAAAGCATTCTAACATTTCATGTCCGTTTCCAGATCCTACGATCTATTTTACATAAAAAAAAGTCATGGATTCAAAGTTAACGAACTCATTTTCCTACATTTTTGCAAAAAGCATTCTTATTTTCGTCGTTTTCAGTTTCCATGATAACGATCTACCAAAACCAAGGATTCTGAAGGAAGAAATATGATAAAATTGGAAATTTATTTCGCAAAAAATTGGAAAAATAAATGCGATACATTAATTCCGCTTTCGAAAATACCTGACCATTGATACCGACACTTATTATTGTGGTACCGTTATCACAACGATCTTTTCATATGTATAAGTAGCACCGGAACGTCCCAACAATATTGGAAACGAATTCCTTTCCGACCACTTGACATCGCCAAATCGTTGTACTCCGATGTTTCCAAGACATCAAGATGTTCAGTCAGATGACATCAAGATGTTTTTGAGACAGTTGCATAGGAGTTGCGGAGCTGACCTAATTAAATCCTGTTTATGCGTATGCATCGTGATTCCGAAATCGCGAACAGAGGGACAGTCCCTGACGATGCAGGGAGCTGTCATGGGATGTAAACTATATAAATATAGGACCAAGGCCTTGTATAAATAGAGTGCTTTTGGGGGGTAAAGCAACCCCTATTTAAGCGATAGTATTAGCTGTAAAATAAAATTCCGTAGAACATTTTTTCATTGAATTCCCCACTTTTTTATGAAAAGCGCCTCTTTTTCGAAATTGTGTGAACGGTCCTATGAGCAACGAACGTATTTCACCAAGTAGTAGGCATGTGTATATGGAAACAACTGTATACATCTAAAGTTTCACCACTTACTTTTAGCCAACTTCTTCCTTTCTCTGACCTGAAACCAATTATCAAGAC
>QLNU02015360.1:104033293-104076407 GCA_006491805.2 Dysdera silvatica
TTGGTAACTGGCCCTCCTCATACCGTAAAAATCGGAAAGAGGAGGTTCTCCTTGCTAGACTTCGCATTGGGCATTCCCATCTCACCCATAGACATCTGTTGGAAGGAAAACCAGCACCAATTTGCCAAGTGTGCAATGAACCCATGAGTGTTTTACACATTTTAACTCAATGCCCCTATTATAGACTTGCCCGCACTCTTACTTTTAACTCTTCATCACTGTCTGACATTTTAAATGACCATGCTGACCATACGCACGTTTTTAAATTTTTAAAAAGTACTGGCTTTTACTACAGTCTTTGATTTTACCATGTTTGGCGCAGTATAGCCCAGATGCTCTTGCGCCATAAAAAAGCCAAACAAACAAACAAACATCTAAAGTTTCGAAATCTGTAGAATATAATTTTAATGTTACTTTGACCATGTGATCATGACGTATGATAGTATATTGTAATTGGTTATATGAGTTATTTAATTCTTAGAAAACCAAATGAAAGTAAACAACGGCCGCGTATAAATACCTTCCCATAATTCGACGCCATTTGTTTTTAGCGGCCCAGGATCGATTTGGCATGTTGAAAAAATCGTAATAGGAATATTCGACAGAATTTTCGAAGGTATGCTGAATACTGTTGACAGAGGGAGACGTGAGATCCCGAAACGTTGTGTTTTTAAACCTTACACCACTACCTAAATGAGAGTTGTTATGTATTTCGTATACTATAAAGGTCTTTAGCAGAAAAACGGTGATCCAAAAAATTGAAATCATAGTTTTTATATCAGGTTGAGATTTAAGATACTTATTACAATTAACGTCCTTTATCTCGAATAGTCTTGAAGTAAGTCGTAGTAAACAGTCACAACTTATGGAAAATTCATTTAACCCGAAATTTCAATACTCAATTATAGTCAAGATCAATGGATGTAGTCTTAGGGTACCTGGGTACTTTTATCATAAAACTCGATAAAATAGGTACTACGTATCGGTTTCCACTCCACCATACTCTAATTTTCCAACAAAAGAACACTAACCTTAACGGGAACACCACAAAAAGGTTTCCTTCTTCCGCCTACGTGATTTTCTCTTGAATGGCACACAAATTAGGAACAAAGATCCCTTAATTAAGAACGATGTCGGAGTTTACAATTCTCTTAAGAGAGGATGTACAACGCAACGAGGCAAAACCTTTCTCCCCCCCGAGATAAGAGTTAAAATTCTGCCACCCTTTTATGCCGCCTATGCAAGGTGAGGGCGCGTCTTTCCTCATTTTATTCATGTTTTAAAAATAGGAAATAACCATCACTCGAAGCGAAACATTAATCTCCGTATAAATAGAATCATCTAAAATTGAAATCTTTTGAAAACTTGATAAGAAATCGTTCTCTCTTTCTGCATTGTTATCAAGTTACGTATTTGAGAAGAAAATTCAAGCCCACGTAGAGATTTAATATTTAGGAGCCAATCAAAAGCTTGATTTATTTCGTTAATTTTCTTGAATAGTTGTAAATTTTATGATCAGCATATACAGGGTGTCCCGTTAAAGGTTGGGCTTTTGGTTATACGTTTATTTTAAAAATCCAGTTTATTGTACATAAATTTTATACGTGCTTTGAAATGCAATGATTTGTACTTTTTTTAGACCATTAATTAGCATTTTAATTTTAGAAGCTCGGCTTCGATATCCATTGAAATTCATGTAGAAATCATCAAATTTTATTACTGTCAAACGGGTGACTTTGCCCGAATTTCAAATTTAAGTCAAAATTTTTAACACTTCTAAATGATTTGAAAAGCTTAAAAAATAGTAACATATGTTAGATAGCTTTATAGATTTGATTTTGTGGGTGAATGAATTTTTTTGGCCACGGCATATGTTTTTTAAAAATTAAAAACCTGGTGGACAAAGTCACCTCCATAATAGGAGTGTCTTTGCTCACTCCACATATTTCATTCATAACTCGCCCGAAAATAATTTTTGGGCAATCTCACCACCTCTAATAGGCAAGTAGGACTAATTATAACAAAAAAGCTGTAATTTTTTTTATTTCACATATAAAGCAGACGAAATATATTTATATAGTTTTTTATGACTAAAATACCTTAGGAACGAATTTTTTATGGTGTTTAACACAAACGAGATTAAGGTATGTTCCAAAATGATAGAGCCAGAGTGAAAACTGCCTAAAAATAAAAGCATGTTCACTTACAAGTTAGATATTTTATAATATGTTTGAAACAAAGATAATACATAACTTGTAACAAAGGAAAGGTGGTATATACATTGAAATGGAAGAAATCGCAAGAAATGTGGGATTATTCCGTCCAAGAGTGTCCCAAAATGATAGAGCCCATGAGTGTACGTTGCTAAAATATGCAAATAAGCAAACGTCACATGAGTGCAGGGTTGAAGTCTGATGTCAGTACTTCAGCGGCGACGTTTAAACCACAGTTGGTAAGAGAACGAGTTTTGCAATCTGGTTTTTGTAAAGTACGTAACTATGGGACGTGGGAAAAGCCTTAGTGTTAGAAAACAGAATGTAATTGAAAAAATGTATGCAGCAGGGGGTTCCATGCATGGCATTACAAATGTCTTACGTCGTTCAAATCATGTGATACAAAATAACATGAATGCGCTAATGGAATGTGTGGGGAAAAAACAACACTGGACGAGCCCTAGCACTAACAGAACAACAGAAACGAATAATTTTCAGGCGTATGAGCAATTCTCTACATAATGGTTGAGAAATAGCGAAGACTCCTGTTGTAGCTGCGTCCAAATCAAGAGTCTATCGGTGACTTACGCCATCGAAAAATGCCAGCTCGAACACCACTTACAAATGCGCATAAAGAAAAGCGACTGCATTAGGCGCAATATCATATGCCATGGACAAAAAAAAAATGGACGGATATCGTCTGGAGTGATGAAAAAATATTAATTTCGATGGGCCAGATGGTAGGAAATGCTACTGACACGATTTACGGAAAGACTTTATGGCATATTCTAAATGGCTAACAAGTGAGATGCTGTGTTATGGTATAGGCTGCATTCAACGGACACGGTTAAAATATGCTGACCTTCGCAAGGGAACATTTAAATGCCAAATCATATCAGAATATGTTGGAGCAGCATCTCATATCAATTATTGATGAATTGTCTGCTGCTAATTACCAATTTCAGTAAGATAAGCTCCACCCCATGTAGCAAATAGCACTTGGGAGTGATTTCTGCATAATAGAATTCCGGTTATGGACTGGCCACAATATTTTCTTGATTTGAACCCCATAGAGAACATGTGGGGATTCATGGCACGTACTGTTTATAATAATGGCTGTACGTCCAATAATAAAATCAACCTTACAAATGCCATCATTGCTACATGGCATGATGTATCTCGCGAACAGTGCTTAAACTTCGTAAAGTTCATACCAATACGTGTCTTCAAAGTTATCAGTAAGCATGTTAACTTCATAGGTTACTTACTTATTTTCATATGTTTTGGCACTTAAAGTATGATGTGTGGCTCTATCATTTTGGGACACTGACCAATGCTTACAATTAATGTGGCTCTTCATGCCAAAAGCATTTGGTAATTCCTCTACTTTTTCCATGTTTTAATAGTTTCATTATAACACCTTTATTTCGAACTCGTCATTTTATTTACGGCTAAGATTGATTTAAATCTTCGGCGAATTTCCATTGTGGCTCTATTTAGTTCATTTTGGGACAGGCATTAAAAATACGCCGAAATATCGACATCAAATTAATAAAGGCCTGTCTTAACCGTTGGCGGTGATGTTATCTTGTATACTACGTCAGATTTAGATACACTAGCCTCATCAAACCAATCAGGGAAAGTGAAAGTGTTTTCATTGTCTTTTGTTTTGAGAAAACTGATTTCAATGTCTCCGTCGTCGCAAACGTTTAAAACTTTTGACATAAGGTGTTTGACACTTTTTTAGTCCAAAAGTTTAATGATTACAAAATCTCCCAATTTCACATTAGGTGAGTTGTTCAAGTCATCATTGGTCTCATCTTCTCCGTCTTTATTCTCCTCGCTTTCATCTCTTGCCAAGTCGTGGAGAGAAAAATCATCTTCTTACATGCTTGCAATATCGGTTCTGCTTACAATATTCTATTCTTTTCATCGTTTTATAATCGCCTGGTCAATATTTAGCGTTGTACAATACATTTTTGAACTATTTACTCAATTTTTTCGATCGAGCAAAGTCACCCCAAAAGTATTACGGGCAGCGGGGTGATATTGCCTACCAAAATAACAGCGTATCAGCAACCCTTAAAAATTCAAACTCAGCGTATACCTCACGATTAGCATGTTAGGAACAAGTAGCACTAAATTTTGAAACATCGATTCTTAGTTTACATCCCACAAATGAAGTTGTATAAAAAACCTTGTTTTAAGGAACAAACAAAGCGAACACATGCCACCCATATGAACACGAAATCCAGTCTGTTTTGACATCTAATTGCCTTCTTAATACTCTAGAGTTTTCACAGGGACCGAAACCGAACCTCAACGTCCAAGTGTGGCGTCCCTTCTGGGAATTAAAATATTTATTTTTTTTTTTTGAAAAATGGGCCATCTAACCCCGGTGGGCAATGTAACCCCGTTTGACGGTGTGAAAATGGGCAGTCTACTGCTGAAGCTGCTAGAAAACTTCGTTCGCTTGAAAATAGGCTCCGTAACGTTATTTGTACACACTTTGAACATCGTGTTTCGTAAACCGCATTTAATTTACTACAATGCTATATCCCATTCATTCATTTTCATTTACTAATAAAATTTTTATAATTATTTAAAAAACTCAGCCTTAAATTGGCAATAATATAATATAATCAAAGCTTTAAATGAGCCACCCTGTATATGGATACTGAATCTGATGCGAAATAAAAAGAATGGCGTTTGTCTTACCTATCTTATAGATGTGCCAAAATAAATTTATTTATTAATCTGAGATGCTTACAAATAATTGTGAACATCTTTGCTCGACAGCTTATGATATCAGTAAATTTCTCATAATTTGACAGCCATATCAAGCCTTTGGAATTACATTGCGTTGCAGACCGTTCTAGTGGTTCAATTCTTGGAGCATTCAATCATATTTACAGATATACTTCAAATTTAGATTTAACATCCGCGTTAGAGTGCGAAGCAATTGTTTCTCTTTATGTCAATGTTCATTATCTTGAAAACAAACAAAACAAAAATACACTATTTAATACCACTCTGAAATGATATTACAGTTTTATGTGTGTGTGTGTGTAGGAGCAGGTAAAACAATCCATCTATTTTCAAAATTCTTTTTCAAATATATTTGATTAGATTTGGTTCTGTTTTGTTCTTGATAAAATTGAAGTCGAACATAAGAAGATCGAGAGAGATTTTTCTTGACTATGTAAGAAATGGTGTCTTGTAAAGAAGAAGAGAGGTTCTCTTTTTCTCTTGAATGGAGAGTATCACTGCACGCATTTCGTCCATTAACCTGATTTTAACACGGGAGTAGAATTCAACTTATTGATCTCAGGGACATGATTTTAAATCCAATCCGTTTGAAAGGCATAGCGTGCATTTAGACAGGTTTGGAGTCTCCCAAACGTATCAATAGAAGTAAACCTCAGAGCGCGATTTTTCTACACTAGAGATAAAGATATGCGAACAATACTTCAGTGTGTTCGGAACAAAAACAAAATTTCCCCATCTTTCAATTTTCGATGTTTTTATGATCTTCTTTATGTTATTTCCGTTCATCGTTTTGAGACGATCAAGAAGTGCATAGCGCGAGTATTGCGGAGGCGGATTGAAGGCGGTGCGACCGGTTTCATCGCACAGAGCGCCGATCCAAGGAGGACACCAAATAGTCTAATGACTTCGAAATGCGGACGTCCAAATTCAACCTGATTCTTCCATCACTCATTATTGAATAGGTTTCAATAAATCAAATTTATGTTTTATAAGTATTAAGAATGCAGTAGTTATGCTAAAAATCTACTTGTGCGGTCAGATAATAGCAGATGAGCGACCATCTGCTCTAGCTACCCTCTCCAGTGAAGATAGTGTCGGTGAATTGAACGTAACACAAATGATACAAAATTTCGCACAGGTAAAGACTCGAAATGCACCTTTCATTTAGTAAGTTTGATTAGTCTTGTATTTTTCACTGTTAATTATTTTATCGCAAAGTTTTTAGACATTTTCTGAAGGCATACTTTCTTAAGTTCCTTAGTGCTCCAACTCTTATTTTTTAAGGAACTCATTACCCAATCCAGTTGCGTAAGGAGTGGGGAGGGTGTGTTCAAGGAACTCAAGCACCCGCCATTGGATATCAAGGCATATTTTTCTTTCCAACGCCGAATCACAGGATATTTTTGAAAATTACTTTAGCCCCACCCCACGTTATTTGTAATTGCCATGCCCTTAAGTTAATTTCGGTATGAATTATCCTGTACTATGATGTTTATAAATAAGTTGTTGTATATGAAAGTGACAAAGCTTTTTTCCAACATAACCACGATATGGAACACATGGGTGTACGCATTGAGTGTGTTCATAAGCTCTTATTAATTACAAATATGTATACTCGTATATATACTACATATATATATATACATACATACAGGAAGTTGTAGCCCTACAATTCCCTTATAACCCTGTATATCCCTTTTACATTATTTCTATATACGTTAGTAATGGAACTATAAGTGCGAAATTAGAAAGCGAAAATTATTTCAAAACGGATAAATTTATTTAACTACATAGAGGTGGAATGGACTAAATTCTAGATTGTTGTAGTTCGTGTAATACTATAATTTTCATGTTAAAATAATTTCATTTTTGGTTTCTATAAAAAGGTGCTCGTGATTTAGTTGCATGCTTTTGTCATAAGGAAATTTTAATTGATATCATGGCTTTTCGATTTTATAACAATATGAAGATTTAGTGGAGAGATTGAGGGAAAAACCCAAAGAAAACTGCATGAAAAGCCACTATTCTAAAAGTATTTAATATTTGGGAGTCTCCAAAATTTCGCCTCGTACTAGGCACTATATTACCCAAGTCCCCATATGAGTATTTTCATAAATAAGAAATATTGTAAGTCTATAGGAACACTTCAGTGGATTTGACTCTGTTCCTCTATTCTCTTTAATCCTAGATCCTATTTCATTGAGACTCTAAATACAAATACTGTAAACTCCTGTAAAATCTTGTACACAGTTGTTCGAATGTCGCCAGAATGAAGGTAATCGTGTTACGGCGTAACACTTTTATGCCAAAGTGCAAAATTTAGACGTCTAAAATATTATGAAATTTCAATTTAATTTAGAGCTCTACAATAAATTTTCTCATTTAATTTCTTGTCAACCACCAGGTGAAAATCCTAATAGTAGAAGATACACCCAGAGAGATTAAATCCAGTTGTGGTTATTTTCTCAAAAATATGCTGTGTAACCCGCAACGAAAGAACAATATTTAACAAAAAGGCCGAAGCAAAGAGCCCTGTTCCGCAGTCTGATTTGCAACAGTTTTTATTTAAATTTGTCTGTAATATTGGCTTTTGTATGAAATAAAAAAGTTCTACTTTTTAGAACTTTAAAAATTTATACTCTAAAGGAGTTAATTTAATCCGAATTTAACTTTTTATTCTTCATCAAAACTTAAAATTCTGAATTTGTTAAATCCAAAATCATTTCACTTCAACAGGTCCAGAACTCACAAAAACAAAATCTTAGATTTTAGAAGTACCGTAGAGTCTGGCTAATCCGAAATAATTGAAACCAATACCTGTTCGGACTAGCAAATTTTCGGATTAACTGAAATATTTACTACAGAATTTACAATAAGCTATAATTGTTTGTTGGGTGTGTTTTGCCGGATTTATGTATAGGCCAAATATGTCCAGGCTCAGTGCCCTACGATTTTGGGGCCTCCGCAGAGGTCTTGAGGGGACCTAGTTCTATTTAAATTTAAGCCTCATTTTAATCTTACTTATTTACAAGAGAAACTTTTATTATTGGTACATCTAGATATTAAAGATAATGAACTTTATAAAACCTCATAAATTTTCAATTAAATATAGCGAGAGCCACATTCTATAGAAGCCCATTCTATTCTTCCAGCCTAGAACCCATAAAACCTTAATTCGGCACTGGTGTGCAGACAACAGGCAACAGGCGACGGAAAATTTCAATTAGTTGACAACACACACTGCGTTGTTTGTTTAAGTCTTGCCAATCGGCTGCCGTTGCAATAGACTGAAAAAAAATGGGATTAACCCGATTTTCGAGTTAGCGTAGATCGGATTAACTATACTCTATTACAGAACCTAGAGCTGTCTTAACTGTATCATCTTTTCGGAAACTAAACAAGGGGGGATTAATAATAATACTTCATTTAATATTCATTTGTACAGTCATTGTATCATTTCACTAAACAACAAGCATTTACAACATTAACTAAATAGCAAGTGAAATAAACTATGAAAAAATGCCAATATAACCGCATGAAGAAAGATCTCAAGAAAATATCTACAGTGGTATAATAAGTTTGAGACCTCACAATCATATCATGGACAACAGTAACGTTTACTAATAATATACTATTTGAAGGCCGGTTCGCAACTTCCCAAAAGGAAAGTATTTTTAATCTAACGAGTGGTTGACAGAAATGTTTTTCTCACATAATGAACTTTAAATTGCAGCTAATGAGGTTATTCAAATGGAGATTAACCACCAAACTCAATGATTTATGTATGGTATTAAAGAGAACAAGTAAGTGAGATTTTGACCAAACATAATCTGATGATTTGTAGTCTAGAAATATGGCTAAGAAGAATTATTCGTGTTAGGCAGGCTTATTATGTATTTATAATTTTGAATTCTCTAGGTTATATGAGAGCATTTTTCCGAGATCAACGGAACATCATCATCCACCTTTGCTTAGGATTCATGTATTGTTCTAAGAAGAACACAACCTCAGATACTCTATAGACTCTAACAAATGTTGAAAGAACAGTGAGACCGTAGAAATCGCAAACAGCAAACATGTTTTATGTGGAGAAATGGAAATTTCTTTTAATGCTTTTAAGGGGTTCCGATACCCACAAATGACCGTAAAATGCTATTTTTTTAATAATTTGAAAAAAAAAACCAAATTCTTATGAATAAAACAATACCAATATATTTTCGATTTTCCAATTTTAACACCTTCAAAATATAGTTTTAATTAGACTCACATGTGTAAATAACGCCTCCTTCTTTAAAGGGACAAGCAAAACGTTGCAGGTATTTAGATTTTAGTCTGTGAATGTGATTCCAGACTACATTTGATTTCATTTTGCGTGAAGTGTGGTGAAGCTGAATTATCAGCAGCTAAAAGAAGTAAACTAAACAACTCACTTACTATTTGTTTGCAACTACAGCATTTAATATTTTATATTATAATTTTATATACGTAATACGTTTTGAGTTTCATGTATTCCAGAGTTTAAAATATTTTTCTTCTATGGACTTGATGCACAATACTGCGTGTGAAATATTCAGATCAAAACACTTGTAAATCTGAACAAATACTAATTAGGCAAAACTAGAAGAATAGTACTATTTACTATTTTGTTATCGAATTTTCAAAGCCAAATGTTCTTAAAGCCCATAGAATTATATAATTACGGGATTGGAGAGATAATCTACGGTAACAATACACGTCATACCCTTAAAATTATTTTTAGGCAATCTTGACATGTTATTTTATGACTGCTTATAAATTCTCCTTTACCTTGGACTAAAAGTCCTTTAAAATTTCAAAGCCATTTATCTCTTACGATCTGAGAAAGACAGATTACCATTTTATATCCTCCATGAATAGATGTGCAATAAGACATGCGCTATACACACACACACACTGTCTCAAAAGTAACCAATTTTTCTGTTGTGAAGAAACTCCGGGGATGAGTCCCTTTGGCTCCAAGCACTTTATTGACTGATTCGTAATCAGAGTTGGAGTAGCTAGGTGACAGACTTTCATACTCCTCGAAAAACTATATATCCTGAGGAAGCATGACTTTGATTCTGTTTGCCTCACCTCACACTCCCCAAAAACCTAAACACTAAGGGATGCATTATCGATATCACATCGACACATCATATAATAATTTTATCATAAATACATCATTTTATCTGCGACTTCTAAATGTAAGTTTAAAAATAAAAGTGGATTAAACCTTAAAGATGTATACACTCCAAAATATTTAATAATTTTTCGACAAACTATTTTTTCTCGTTTGCCATATGTCTATATCGAATTCTATTCACGTATTTTGTATAAGCATGTATTAGTCATGTGTCTGCGTTATATATACTACATATCTAAATGTGTTATATGTTTTTTAAAATTCTTGAAATCAGTTTCGACACAATAGGATTTGCATAGTGTCCTGTGTAAAATTGCACTTTCTGCATTTAATATAAAATTTGGAGAAATTTTGTAAAAAATCTTTCATATATATATATAATTAAATATCATTTAACAACGGCAATTTTAGTGTTTAGCAGCTCCAACTACAAAATATGTGTTGTGTGTGTGTGTTTTAAAATACATAATTTCTGCTATAAACATAGAGTATTATTAGTGTAATTGTTAAAGGTATTGTACAGAAATACAGAGGACATTGAGTTATTTTAATGCTGAAATAATATTTCACTCGCTAGCGTCCAAATATTTATGCAGTAAGCCAGCTTGCTTGTAATATCAATGGTCTTAGAAAAATCCTTTATAAAAAAACTCACTCAAATTTTTTTTTTTAATTTTCAAAAACAGGAATAAAAATATCGTCGATAATTAATAACCATAACAGAGTTTCAATTATGTAATTAGTAAGTATAGTTCGGGTGCGGGAACTATAATTTGAGAATTTTTATAAGAATGATAATTACAGTCGGACCCATAGGCGTAGCCAGGGGGCAGTTTTGGGTATTGTAACCCCCATCGCAATGAAATTTTGTATATTTAACATAGGAATATATGAGTTGTAACTCTGTAACCCCTCCCATTAAGTCTATAACCCTACTCTTATGAATTTTCTATTTACGCCTATGGTCGGACCTACTTAATTTAGTCACGGATACGGTAAATATCCCGCTTCATATAATAAAATTTATCAGAATCAAACTTATTCCCCTAGGCTCAATGTTCAGTCTCCTCACTTCAACGAATAATGTTCACGTGCCGTCTCTGGATAATTGAATAAACTTTGGGCAATTTCAACATGGAAATTTGGGCTTAGGTAAGGGAAAAAATGTGTGTAGAGGAAAATTTCTCTTCACAAATTTCCTCCTTCTGACCATAATTTTCTTCAGTTATTCAATGGAAAAAACTTAGGCAAGTGTTCGGCGAGATCTCTGGCAAAACAGTCTAATTCGACAGGTTTCTTTCAACACAAGTAATCCAGCAAATATATGCTATGATACTTTTTTTTCCTTAAAACTACATGGGTACGTGTAACACATTTATTTTCGTACGTGGTATTATTTTTTTTCAATACTAGTTCATATTTATTATTTATTGTCTTCAATCGGCACCGGTCGACTAGGGCAGTTTTAACTACGTATGTATAATTCGTTCGCGAGAAGTTGGCGTGTAGAACCGTTACAATTCTCGGGAGCTTACATCACAGACGGGTTATTTCATTGCAGTAGAGGGTAGTGCTTCCTTCGTAACTGGCTTATTGCGCGCTAAAAGTTACGAGTTAAAAGTTACTAGTTACAAAAGACGCACTACCCTCTATTGCAATTAAATAACCTGTCTGTGATGTAAACTCCGGAAAATTGTAACGATCCTACACGCCAACTTCTCGAGAACGAACTAAAGCTGTGAATTTGTTTCCCCGCCTAATCGAATAATATATTTAATCAGAGCATCTACGCAAATTTCGTCAGGGATTACGAAGATGAGATCCTCATTTTTTTATACTCTTTCATAAAATTAAGTATATCTAAAGAAGGTAGTTCATGTCTGGCGCCAAAAGTTACATTTTTGTAGCATTGGATTAACAATGAAATTTGCTTGTTTACTTCTAAGCATAGTTTCCTTTCATTTCTAGATGAAATGTATTTATTGAAGTGAGTGAGTTTGAATATAATAAACGAGGAAGTCCGAAAATATATCTCTCTTTTTTTTGCGTGTCCTCGACTTTCGTCCTTTGAATTTTTTCTTATAACTATATTTAATCCTTTTGTTAAGGAAAAGCTGGTTTTTATTAATATTTTCAGTATCATTCCCCAATCAACCGTAGAAAAGAGACTCATTGATTTTGTGGGGAGAAAAAGTGTGTGCTTCCTCTATATGTTTCCTATTAATTAACGACATGGTGTATTCTTAACCGGCATATTTTTTCCTTCGTTTCCTGAAATACCGAGACGCCGGTGATTATTTTATCCGGAAGAAAAATCCCGGAAAGAAACGTCAACTGGATACGCACTCTGATTTGCCCCACAAAGGAAAGAACATGGCTCGACATTTAATAGCAGGGGATGACAAACAGAGTTTTTTTCCTGCGCGCAAACCACGTGGTTGGGAAGGGAAGATCAATGGCTCTGCAGCGTGCAAACGGTGGCTATCGCCCTGGGCGGGGTTCTTTAATTTTGCTCCGAGATTCCAAAGCTCATAGATACCTTCGCCGAAAGTCACTCGCTCAATATTTTGGTTGTGTTGACACAAATGTTCCGGCGACGTTCTTAGATTAATTTAACTGTTTCACGATACGGTTGGACGGGAGAGTGAGGGGCTTTTAATAATGGCTGGAAAGTCGGTCTAAAAGAAAGTTTCGAAACCTCGGTCTCTCATTCCGGAGCCGAAGAAAGGGGAGACACAGGAAAAAAAGGGGAGCCTATTAATATCCCCTTTTTCTCTTCCGCGGATCCCGCAGGGAAACAAATTGGGGAGAAGTGGGGTTTCTCGACTCCGTCCACAAGTCTAGAGTACGGGCAATTAGAAAACGTAAAGGAACATCCCCACTCTTAGCTTGATGAAATATTGAGCAAACAGGTCCCTCTCCAAACAGATTATAAACAGCTCAAGTTAAACTACATTATTTCCTCATAACATTTGCTTAAGGAAAAGAACTGAAACGATTAACAAGGAAAATTCGACTGGTTCGTTTACGCCGCGTAAATATTTCGACAAGACCGCCACATTTAGGTCTTTGCTGGCCAACAAAATGGCATTATTAAAAATGTATAAATACTGTTTGCTTCTGCTTATTGCGACGTTTGTTTACCAAACGATCTTATACGTTTGTTTTAGAATTCGGAATGCTCATTTTTGAAGCGTTTACGTATAAACGCTTGTGGATTCTTTTTTTAATATGCAAATAAAAGAAGCAACTCGTTTACAAACTGCGTATGAATGTTGGTTTATATACTTATGTAAACATAGGATTATTAAAAGCCATTTTTGTTATGTTGATGCAGGGTTCAAAACTGGGCTAGTTTAAAACACTCACTCAATTGAAAAATAATGTGCATTTAATGTAGAAAACCATTTGATAAGCATATAAAATTTAATAAAAACAGGGCTGTGATTCGGGACAAGGATGTTAGAGATGAGTTCGGCCTCAATTTTCGAAAGCCGAAGACTTAGAATTTGGGCCCGCCTAAGACTGAAACTTCAATATAGAAAATTCTGTTTTGGCTTCAGTTGCATCCATCTTATGGGCTCAGGCTCAGGCGCGGGATCGGACCGAGCCAGTCTCTTCTCTAAGGGGCGTCAGCTTGTAGAAAATATTGGGGAGACTGTATAGAAGAATCCGCATGTTCAGGCAAACGAGTCAGTCAGAGCCAGTTAAAACACAGAGCCATTAACAATTAATATATCTTATACGTTGTATTTTTAACGCTCAGCTATATTATACATTTCTTTATTTAATCCCCATCGATTTCGGGAGGGGCCCGGCACCCCCAATTAGGTTTGGGGGCTAAGGATTTGGGGCCCTTTAGTGTTGGAGTCCCTGATTTGTAGACAGATCGCGTTTATCATAGGCGCAGAGATATATGGGTCCGTGTGGCCCGAGCCCCCCATAATAATCTGAAATAAATTGCGATTTTACATATACTGTAATGTATAAACGTACAGAAGTGCGCTTAGCCCTCCCCTCCCCGAATAATTTTGAGAACTCCACGTTGGTGGCATTTATTTAGTAGGTTAAAATTATTAAAATGTTGGTTTTTGGCCTTTGGTTTACGTAACCCGGTGTCATTAATATCTTCTACTCAATTTAAATTAAATAGGTTGTTACTGGAATGAAAATACAAACACGAGGGTAGAAATTTACATACAAACAGTTAAACAATTATAAATAGCAAATAAGATAAATCATCCGAGCTTTCGGACGCGTCGACAGCAATCCAGAAGTAATGGACATTTTGCTTGATAAACAATTACAAAAATCCATCAATGTATTGTACTGTTGTATACGAGTTGTATACCGAAAGCGAGAAACTGAAATCCTCGATTGGATACCAGTAATTAACTAAGACGACTACAGAAATTGAAAATAGGTAAGACTAAAAAAAGTTAGATCAAATTAGAGGTTAGCTCAGACAGAAAAGGGCAAAATAAAAGTAGATCAAATCAATAGAATAAACTGATGTTACATATAATATTTACGAGTTTCAATTTTTAATATGCTTTAAACGTTATTTATCACAGAGAAAATTAAAATTAATATATTTCCGAAATAACTTGACATGATCTGATTATGTTATACAAATATTTTAATTTAATTATAACTATATTGCAATAACTAAAGCATACCGATTGTTAATGATAAAAATTCTTTAAAACTTGCTCTAATTATTTCTTTCACGATACTATTATAATTTAGAGTATTTATTAGGCTGCAAATTCTCCTAAAATTAAACATCGTTGTATTGCACAAAATGGGACACAGTTCTATATTCCCCATTTTGTGGTCAATTTCATGCATTTATAGACTAAAATTTTTTACAGCGAAATAAATTTTACAGTACTTACCTTTCCAAGAAGTGTGACACGAATACTGGGCTATTTATATAGCTTTACCTGTGTATGTACTGCTTCACCTAATTACCATTAGGTCACGCAAAGAAACTCAAGGGCATTTCAGTAGTTTGACTACTGTACTTTTCTGCAATTATCTGGGACATCAAATAAGACAAGGAAACAGCATATAAAATATAAAAATTGTCTTTTTCATTGGTCAGTTTCCCTTTTCTATTCGATGTTCCCAATAATGTGGGCCACAATGTATATTACGTTTAATTTTAATTTGTTTTAAAGATGATTTCTCTTCTTTAATTCTAAAAATAACATGCTTGTAATAAGATTGGCAGGTAAGGTTATATTTCAAAAGTATAACTCAGTGGTTTTCTTGAGAACTTTGATGTGGAGCGTACCTTCTGTGAAAATCCCCGTATATTAAAGATTTTTATATAATGTTTTAAATTATTTCAGTATCTTAACTCTCTGTTCAGGAGGTGGTTAGAAAATCACCCGAACCTCCTTTATTAGCCTAAATTAAAGCATTAAAGTTTTAAGGTCTTAATTAAAGTTTTAAGTGTTTCTCTACCCCAACATTGTTGTATTTACATAAAGAAAATCCAAAAGGAGGATTGAAGAAAATTGTTTTGTTCTTTGAATCATAAAATTTTTATAAATAGTTTAAACTTATTTGTCTACTGAAACCTGTTAAGCTGTTTATTACATTATTAACGTGAAATGGTTAATTTATACAATTATCGTCATACAGCTGAAATTTCCCTTAACGTTTTGATCCAAATATTCAGCTTATAGGTAAAATGGTAAATCTGCATAGAAGCAGAAGAGGAGGACATAATAATTAATAAATTAGTTTAAGTTTCATAGAACATTGCTGAAATATACAAGTAAAATAACATAATAAAAATAGTAATGGCTGTTATGTATTCTCCGAAGAGAATCATATTTAATTAAATATAAATAAATATATGCATATTGTATGCGATTTTAGAACCTTTATCAGGTGCCTGTATATATATATATATACAGTAAAACCTCCGAATAACGGTCACCCGCGGGACTCCTCAAAGGTGGCTGTTATTCAGAAGTTCAGTACAAAAGAACAAAATAAATAAAATTAACAATAAAAAATTATAACCATTTCAAATACATTAATCCTCACCTATTTTAATTTATATTAAAAAAATCAGTGATGCGTAATTGTTTTGCTTTTTTTTTTGGCAAATGTCCTTTTCTAGGGAAATAATAATGTTTGTAGAGGTGGTGGATTCACAAGGGAAATTAAGATAATTTCTCCTCCCAAATCCATAAAAATGCAGTGGAAATTTTTTATAATAAGCACCAATTATAACCACCAACTTCATATAACGACGGCATTTTCCTAAAAAATTTGATTCCTTTTTCTTTTTTTTTTAATTGCTCGTTAAACCCAAGGCCCAAAAAATACTTGGTTGCTAAATACCGTTAAATTATATTGAGCTTAATCATTATATCAAACAAAATCCATATTTTTCTCGTTATATCTGAAAACTCGCTAAATGCGGGCTCATTATAAATGGATCTACTGTATTTTACACCCCCTTACTAAATTTCTCTCTGGATCTGCCTCTGTTTGTAGTCCTTTTATATAACTCGCCATCATTTTGGTTCAGAACAATGTTTCGGATCTCCCCAAATTTGACAGAATATTAAAATATGTTTTGATGTTAGAATTTTGTGGCAGTTACATACTCCCTTCCGCTTTCATTTTCTCGTCACCTTTTCCCCCCCTTCCATCATATTTTCTAACAATTCCTGAATAGTATTATGCGTAACAGAAAGTTCTAAATCTTCGTCCACGCAAAAAAAGGACACGCTGGCTTTCATATTTGTCATTCCTACTAATCTGAGAATGCTATCCAACCCGTCTCCCATCATCATCTCTGCCTGTATTTTCGGGTTCATCAGGTGAGGAAAAACTCAGCAATTAAAAAATATTCCAAACGCAGGATTTTTGATTGAAAGTTTTTTCATCGGCAGTTGGAAATCTTCACTAACAGTACTTTGTCAAGCCTTTTATTTCTACTCTTCCAAAACTTCGTTTAACTATCTAAGTTCAGGTCTCGAAAGGTCTGTTGCAGATAATCTTTACTATTTTTTAAAATCTCATTTATCTATGATCTCCTACAACCGTAAAGCATTGCTAACTTTCATACACTTATAACTGTCTTTTTAATTGTCCTGGTTAATTTTTATTTTTTCCTTTAGACTTAAAATTTTCGCGGGGAATTTATCGTGATTATGCAAACTAACTTTCAAATGATGAAGTTGGTTTATAAGACACTACTCAATGGAATGAAGAACTGCGATGACTACTCAACGCATGAAGAACCAGAACTGTCAAAAACCAATTTTCAGTCGACAATGGTTGTTTGCACAGACGAGATATTGGGATGGTCTATCATAAATAATGACACTCTATCCCCAAAAAAGCGGTGTACGCATAAAGCTACGAAATGAACATATGCTTCAACGGGGTACCTTGAAAAAGTTCCATCGAGTAAAGTTTACTTTACATTGTGGACAATTTGTTACAGATATATTTAAAAATTTAGAAATTTGGAAAAAAAAATTTTCGCGATACCTTCCGTGTGGCCGTTTTACAAAATGCCTTGTTTGGAGGTTAGCACTAATATTAATCCAATGGAAAGCATTCGGTTCCAATGATATATGGCCGTTCTTCGAAGGTTACCGTTATTTAAAGGTGACCGTTAAAGGAGGTTTCACTCTATATACAGATATATATGAATAGAAGCAGGACATTTTCTATTTTCATCATGAAGAAAGAGGCTATGGTTAAATAATATACAGCTGCCTAACCAATGCACAGAATTGGGTATATAACGAATTAGATTTAGTTTATAAACTGTGTGTTAATATCTTTAGCTATGTGTAAGTATTAAAAACACGTCTTAATAGGCATGGTAATTTTTAGCTTCCATGGTATTGTTTCTTAATTTTTATTATGGGTGTTGTAAATGACGAGTTATTGAAAATATTTCACTCACTGCTATGCTTTTTGCAAAAAATATGTAATCTCGTAACAGTTATTACAAGTTAAATAGTTACTATCGTCAATATTAATTTATAAATAAAATAGTAAATGGTAAATGAAATAACCAGAAAAAAGTTTACACACTTGTGATATTATTTTTTAACATGGCTTGTTACATGTTGTGCACTGACATAACTAGTGGGTAGGGGGTTAGTCTTGATAGGCAAAAATGAAGTCCTCTCACAAACAACTTACTCGAGAGAAATTAAAGATACAAATAAATACTATGTGCGTGGCGTGATATTCCCTCCCCCCACTTAGACTTCGAAGCTAGCAACACCACTGTATTATGGCGATAATATTAAAGACAGAATTGCATTTTTGGTATTTATAATAAAAACATAATGAATATACAGAGAAGATACTTCTATTTGGGTGTAACGTACGTAAGTGCAAGGCACACTATAGAATAAATATTGCAATTCTGCTAATTAGCAATTAGGGAAAAAGAAAAGCAATTGTTTAATAATTTTGTGCTTTTGGTAACAGTACATTTTTATAACTACTACGAATTATAATTATAGTAATTGTTATACTATAATTTTTGCCACCCACGTATTAATTACAGCTCAAACTAGAGCTTATGTAATTTTGGAGAAAAAGAGACGCTGCGGAGGGTAATAATACCTTAACATATAGTAATTGTCTGTGAAAAATGTTCTTGCTCAAAATGTAATTCGTGTGCATGTATAAATTACCAAAGCATGCGCTTAGATACATAAGGTAATTGCGTAAAAATGTAATTATTAGGTTATTTTCTTTCACGTGCTTTGGATAAACATTTCTTTCATGCATTATGATTCTTCTGAAGATCGTCCAGATTACTGTGAAAACATACATATTTTGAATCTTCTTTTTTAAAACACATTTCCTTATGTTGATATTGTTCCTTTAGATGGGCATACAGATGAATAATAAAATATTGACAAGTGAATAACATTTGCACATAAGTGGGACATTTTATCCCGTCAAGTTTATTAAGAATAGCATACCAAGCCCAGAATCAATTGGAAATACACTGTATGAAAAGTACATGCTTCACAAAACAAAAAGATCATTAGATTTGTATCAAAATTTATAATTGACGTTATAGATAGATTGAATGAGCTAAGGCAATATAACATTTACACAAGAAATGTTTGACCATATCAATACTCAAGCGTGTAACCAGGATGAAGGGGCAAGGCAAAGGGCATATGGAGCACAGGGCATCCTGTGATTTTTCTATATATTTATATAAATAGCCCGATGAGGCAATTAGAGCCACAACTGGCCCCGGCTTGGCTACAAGTCTGAAAATACTATATAATATTATAGCCAGAGCTCGAAAATCGCAGCGACTCATACCCGCCTGCCCCCTTTCCCCAAGAAAATATCCCAAATCTCAGTGGGATAAGAATTCTTACTCATAGCCGCAAAAGCCTAGTCGCCAATGGCTGGGACAGTAATTTTATCACGGCGTAAATTTCCGCAAATTTTAGGATTTTTTCGACAATTTCGCGAATTTAAAATTTTTTTCTTATTATTGCCTAATTTCTTTTTGATTAATTTTCACATTTAAATAATTTTAATACTACCATGAAAATAAAATATTTTGTATGAAATTTGGCAGAAATATGTATTTAAACTATGTATTTACAAGATATTTTGCATAACCCCACCTTAAGCTTGAGGGTTAAGCTAGAACGTTAGAATCCCATTTATTCCAGAAAAAGAGCATTAGTAAATAATGCAAGGGAAAAGACATAGTAAATAATCCTCATGGAGACATTTTTCTGTCTGAATATTGAGAAAAACTCTGCTCTCAAACTTATGTAGTTAAGCTCACATACTTTCTTTAGGTATGTCTTAGATTTACTTTCAAAGACTTATTATAAAGCAATGTGCGACTAAGTTAGTGCCCTAATGGATACTATATAACCCGATAAATCTTTCTTCGGAGGAGTTACCCCAAAGCAGGTTCGGAAATATCCATTTGCCGAAGAAGACAGAAATAAGTCGCTAATGTAAAATATCCCTTAAAATGTAGTCCAATATTAATGTAGCAACCACATATGTACCATACGGAACCTGTATGCCTCCATTCCTGATGATATCCCATTCTGTATCCAGGAAAGAGGCGTCCCAATAAGATACTAGAACCTTCTTCGAATTATACAGTTTTCTCTAATAAACTTATCCTTTCCCTCTAATATTGTAATCGATTACTGCATTACTTTCACACATATAAAGTTTCATTCGATTGCAACAATTCCTCCTTGGTGCCGTTTTTGTTATTGTCAATGAGTGTATGTGCATTTAACATCTATTTATAATATACATTAAATCGAATCTTCTGAAAATCTGAGCTTAACTAGGACGTTTCGTAGAAGTAAAATGCTCATAAACCAGGAAATCTAAAATTACAAAAAACACATTTTTAAATATCCTTTAACAACTTCGATCATTTAAAAATGCAAACGTAAATAATCTAATTCATGATGAATTAAGGAAATCGTATGTAAAGTAAACTAGAGAATGTGGAATGTGTATACATTAGTCCACTTTATCATAATTTTGCAACTGGAAATGGATATTTCTATGCGTATGAAATCGGTGAATTTATTCTCAATACCTGTAATGAAAGCTATATTTTTGCATTAACTGAAAATGCGACAAACTATGGAGTTAGTAGCGTTAGCGGCAAGCGGTGGCATACGAAGCTAAACCCCACATCTTATCCTATATTCTATTGTCGTAAGTACACGGTGCATATATTTTGGGTCCTGTCAATGTTGAGGTATCGTACGCTATTGGCAGTAAACTTTATTCCCTGCGCCACTAAAACTACACCAAGAGCACATGAAATTTTTATGACGATGTAAGATATAGGCAACATTTTACGATAAACCTTTTTAATTCGTCATGCGGCAACGTTCATTCGAAACAAACGTCTTTTAGTATTTTGAAGCGGATTCAAAAATGTCCACTATTTTTCGTTGCCTGTCATATCATCATGAACAAGAGCTTCGTTGTATCAAAAGCGGCGGCATAATTCTTAATATTATATAAAATCAAACGAGGCTGCTCCTAAAAGATGTTTTGAAAAAAAAAATTCCGAGCATAAAGAGCTTCCGTTGGGTAAAAATGCGGTTAAACAATCGGCTACAGAAGTATAGAGACCCGCTGATATTTTTCTTCCGTCTGGTTTATAGCGACGTACCTTTGATGGCGATCTTCTGGATGGAACAAAACCTTTTCCGATAGAGGAACTAAAGGAGTTCGTGAGGTTTGATCGTGAGAGCACAAGTGGTGCTGTACTCCAATATTATGTAAATCGGGTGACTCTAACAAACATCAAAGCTTTGCCTGAGATTTCAATACTTGTCGAAACAGAATGCGACGTTTGAGCGCCGCTGGTCATGAAATGAGTCATTCACGTACTCAATCCGTGGCCTTTTAGAGGGTGCAGACGAACTTTGAGATCAAAGAACTTTCCACTCGTAAAAGACACAAAGAGCCTCTACAGCGCTAACTCATATCAACCACTCGAATAATCTATGATAGAAGCAAATACTCGGGTTACCAAAGGGTTTATTTACACTGTCGGTATTCGCCCTATTGAGGAATAGCTTACTCTATTCATTAAAGGCAATTAAACGACAAAGATGCGCTTTTGCTACTGTTTTGCGCATCGACAATTCTCGATATCTCGGCGAACTTCAAGTCCGATTCCCGCTTAGCTTCTTCAACAAGAATGGGGGGGATATCTAGGGTAAGATCCTGTTTATTTTTATAATAACTCGACGGGGTTGGAGCATTTGATATTCTGTGCATGCCTTTATAAACTTCTATGGTACCATTGAAAAACTCTTTCATTTTTGTTTTCTTTAGAAACATCATTCCACTCGAGACTTCATAAAATCGCATTGAAGTACGGAGAGTCCCTTCTTTCATCAAAGGACCAATAAACGCTTAATTCTATGATGCGATAGTGCTTGAGGTAGAAATGCTATAGTTCTTACTGTAAGTCCATGGTAATGAGTTGTGGAGGTCTATTATTCGCAGGAACGATCTTTCTATTCATCAAATCATATTCATTAAAATTAGTCAAAGAGAAACGATCCTACGAGGATATAATGTTGAATTTTGGAGATTACTTGTATTTGATTTGTAAATTAAAATGAAGGAGTAAAATCGTACCATCTTCATATATAAATGTTTCTGAGTTGCATCAAATGCTGAAATTGAATGTAATTTTTTTCTCTGTACGAATATATGAACTTGAACAAATCCGAGATCAACAGTTTTCTCTCTTATGAATTATAGAACAGGACCAATTAAAGAATATCTTAATTTTTTAAGTAAGTTAGGAACATGTATTTCTTTATTCATGTATTTAAAATGGGCAACTATACGTTTTCGAGACGGACTTATAAAGTACAGTAATCATGTCTGAGTGGTTCAAATATATGCACGAGTAAAGCCTCTTTAACGAAGACCCGAATAGCGGACACTTTTCCGATTCCAAGTTCCAATGCTTGTTGTATCCTCCTAAACAACGGATCGATATGCAAATCCCCAGGTGTCCTCCATTCACTAGTTTGCTGTATATGTTTGTGTGCTTACCTAAGTAAAGTTTTGTATGCGGTTTAAAGATATATTAACTATATAATATGTTTTCATATTCTATGACACGGATTTAAATATATTTCGTGTTTAGTCAAATATATATTTTTAATATAATTATTACTCCATAAACAGAATACAGAATTTTTATATTACATTTTCTTCACGTTAATATTTTTTTTAATAACTCGCCCAAATATTTTAGCAATAGGAAGTAACAACGTATCCTTAGTAGCACATTTACTATTAGTAGTTATCATTATTATTATCACCATAGGTTGAGACCATTCCTATAATAACGAAAGGCCAATTTGGTTGGGTTGTTAATGGTCATGAGGTTACCATACTATTAGCGTATTGCTTTCATTCGGAAGGAACCCCCAACGTGCTCGACGAGGATTGGAACAAAGTAGGCGCGTTCGAAAGGTCTCAAAAAGTTATTAGACCTGTGTTCAAGCTTTTTTCAGAGTGGCCCTATATTTTGGATATATTGCCATGGCACAGACGTTGATAGCTCATGATTCCGTGAATAGATTTTAATTATCTGCAGCTTTTAATACAGGATATCGAAAATTACTTGAATCGTGTTTCAGCAATTTTCCAGTAAAACTAAAAATTTTGAAATATTATAACCTTCAAATCTTTCGACAAAACGGAAAAATAATCAACCCCTGTTTGGTGGTTTTTCAGCAAAAGCCCGAATTGAAAATGTTGGGCTTCAACAGTTCGAAAATGGGATATTTTACTTATTGTGTATTTATTATTCATTATCCAACCATTTAATAACCCAGAGCTCGTGTATTTAAAACAATGCACGCCGCAGGAAGGAGAGGGTGTTTGTTTGTTTTTTGTTTTTGGTTTTTTTTTGGTTTTTTTTTTAGAGATACACTCGCCCATTGCGATCGATAATTGAAGCGAGTGTTCGTACTAAACATTATTCTGACTTGCAATCCAAGTCTTTGGTTTTCACTTACATTAATCACCGAACATGAAGTGGGGTCCTCAATATCACATTTTGCTTAAACTATTTCCTCATCCTCAATAAAATTGAGAGAGGAAATTAAAATTTCAAGTTTTTTAAAAAGCACGAAAGCTAAACATTTTTCTTCTTGAACAATTTCATTTGCATTACTTTCAAAAATTGAATACGCGTAGTTTACAATGTGTTCAAAATAGTGAAGAACATTGAAGGGATTAATAGTGCTATTCATAATTTCAAATTATTGAGAATGACAAAAATTTTAAATGCATGTCCTTTCAAAGCCCTATTAACTATCAAATAACAAACTCATCAAATCAATAATAAATCGTAATTGGTTTAAATTTAATTTCAGTTTCGAAATTAACGAACATATGACTTATATATTTCATATCTCAAATATTAATAATATTTAGGAAGGTGACCCGGTATAATACTCGCAATACGATTGACGAAACGAAATCTAACAAATAAAATCAGTTTTATTTCTATACTTAATATAATTATTGCTCAAATACGTCTCAACTCGTTTTGCTATATTTTCAAACAATTTTTCTCTTTAAACTTGTTTTGAATTCATTTATCGGAGGGGAAAATAACAATTATTATGCTCGCTTAAACGGCCAGAAAAGCCTACGTGATTTGTTTTAAATGTATTAGTAAAAAATATTATAACATGCTTTATAACTATTTTAAACTTTTAAATTCATTTCTTATTTACAGGCAGCAAAACTGCTCTGTACGTTAATACATATCTAGCAAGCGAACCTATCTGGATTTCGAACTAATTCGTTGAAGCTTATAGTTTCAATGCGGGCTTTTGCTGATTTTTCGTTTTGCCGAAAAACTTGAAGGTTAATACTACTGTATTTCAAAATTTTGAGTTACATTGGAAAATTGCTGGAACACGTATCAAGTAATTTTCGATAACCTGTTTTAAAATCCGCAGATCATTAAAATCCATCCATGGAATCATGAGATATCAAGGTCTGTAATATGGCTGTTTCCGGATTTTGGTGAACCATATCTCCGAAATATAGGGACATCCTGAAAAAAGCTTGGACATAGGTCTAATACCTTTTTGAGACCTTACTGAGATTCCAATCCCCGTCGAGCATTTTGGGGGTTCTTTCATTAGTCTAATTGGCCTGTTCCAACTTGTTCTGTGTTATTTTACGGCGACTGGTTTCATTTGGCAAGGAGAAACTAATTTTTTTTTAGGAAAATAAAATAAAACGGTGTTCGCAATTGTGGGGCTGGAACGTAGGACTTAATGCAGAACGAAAAGCCATTTTTATCATTTATAAGCATAAAACTACTTACATTAAACTTGTTTTTTCACTTCTTTCAATATGTCGCTTCATTTGACAGGACTAAATTAGTTTTTTAAGATAAAAGCCATCGTTTACAATCCTGAACTCGAACTCAGGACACTGGCGTATCCAAGAGGGCAACAGGATGATCGCCCCCCCTCGAGACGGAATTATATCATGGAAAATGAAATTAAAAGTACCGGACACTTGGCTAAACATAGGAATCGGAAACAACTCGCCCTCCCCTCCCTCACCTTGAAAGATTTCTGGATCCGCCCTTGACTGAGGACATTATATATTATATATAGATTATTATTATATAGTGACGAAAAGTGGCTTTCAGTATTTACAATCAGAAAAAACATCGTTTTCCTACTTTCAGCATATTGCCTTATTTGGCATGTACAAACTAAGTTTAAAAAAAGCGACCTTCTCGTAAGTCGGATATAGAACTTCTAGTGCTTTAGTGACAAAGGCATAGATGTAGAATTGTATGGGACAGTGGAGCCCGAGCCCTCCTAATAACTTAAAATAAATTTCAATTTTCCATATATTATAACGTATAAATGTATATAATATACGCTTGGGCACCTCCCCCCACATTAATTTTGAAAACGTTACGTTGCTGAACAAAAGGACCATTTTCATTGTCAGTAACCATAAAGCTGCTTGCTAGTAAGTCTTCATCACTTATTTTATTTCTTAGTTGATACACCCTCTGCTTTCTTTTTAGGGCAAATTTTAATTAGCTACGTCAGGATTATATATATTTAGGGGGCGGAAGAGGGTATTTGCAATCTTGGGTTCGAAATCAGAGTTCTATATACAGTATATAGCAAAGGAAATGCGCTTTCATCGTTTATGACCATTAAACTGCCAGCTATTAAACGTTTTTTCCCGTTATTTATTCGCATTCCCAACTTAATTTTTAAGGGAAAAAAGACGGTGCTCGAGCAGGCTTGGCCCCAAATTCCGGACCCTACACAATGAAGAAAATGCACTATCACCGTTAGTGACCATAAAACTGCCAGCTATTAAGAGTGTGGTTCATTTATTTTAGTTTTTCTTATTTAATAAATGCTCCGTTTTCTTTTTACGGAGAATGGTTTCATTTGGCAGGACCAAACTAGCTTTTCGAAAAAAAAACACGACGACGCTGGCAAGTCTAGAATCGAGCTTGGAATCCTATACAGCTGAGGTTCTCACATTCAGGGAGGAATTTCATAGTTATAGGGTGGAATTTCAGACCCGAGTAGGTATACTCAAACTATAGCAATACTGTGATGTAGTTATTCAAAAAATTATTCGAAGGGGGATATATTTAATCTGAGGTATGGTGAAAATGATGCATGTTGAAAAAGTTGAGAAGAATTTTTATAGAATAATGAAAGAGCACTTTCATCTCTAATGTCCTTAAAATGTTTATTTACCATTTATAATATATACATATATTTGTAGGGTTCATATAAGGGGTACATTAATGACCGGAATTGTTCCGCAGCGGCTAAGACCTGCTATGAAATATGCAAGCCATGTATGATGTCCATTTCCCTTACATTGTATTAGGGGTCGCCAAATCCAACCTTTGTTGACAACCTTTAAAAAGATTTAATTCAGTATTATTTTGGATTATAGCACAGGTGAAAACAAAAACCGAAAAAGGCTAAGCAAGCAAGGGTATATTACAGTATATACATTTTACATACATATAAGAAACACCTGCATTTTCAAAATAGCAAATTTTATAAGCTACTAAAACTTTTTTATGCCCCTACCCAGCGTGAACAGACCAACAATTTGCACATGCCCGCTAGAGCACAGAACGTTTATTGACCCTTGCTTTACGTAGGCCTAATATGATAAATTTCTTCAATAAAATTGTGGAAATTTCTTTTCTGTACATTCCTATCTTGCTCAAGCTCTTTATTTACTTTTGATCAATTTTATCCTTAAAATTAAATTAAAATCAATTTTATCCTTAAAATTAAATTAAAATCAATTTTATCCTGAAAAATAAATAATTATGTTATAATTTAAACTTGGAAAAATGATAAAAATGGTTGTATATTATCACTTTCAGATTTATAATTTTTCTTGTAAAAACGGAAGAAAATTTTCATTTCATTCAAAAAAGAAAAAATAATTTTTTTTTTCCTAAACTTTGAATACTTATGATAAATAACTTTGTATGTGCGTTATGGTTCAGAGCCAACTAAGATCATAATCCCCAAACAAGTTCTTTATTAAAAGCCTAAAATCAGGAAATAATAATAGATTTTTTAAAAATTTTCATAAATCTTTTCGCCTTTAACATCCTTTTGCACAAGCACAACAATTTCAAGCTTCGAACTGAGACGGACAAAGTTGAGGCGAAAATTATGCAAAAAGACGCATTATGATGGATGAAATCTTCCTTTAAATGGATGTTGACTGCTGCATCGTGCGTTGATATCCAAATAATCTTGAAATAACGATCGTCCGGCAAAAGAAATCAACCGAGTGAAAGGAAATTGTCACAGCATAAAGATTGGAGTCAAAAAAAAGAAAGATTTGCGCGAATTATGCTAATAAAAATTATTTGAAAACCGGTCATTACCGGATCAAAATCTCGCGGCAGATTTCGTATCCATTTGTGCATCCTACCTCCTCGCCATTAAATCCTTGACGATTTCAAATAGCACCATTAAGGGGTTAAAGAAATCTGAGAGTGTGCCGAGAACTATTTTTCGTGTTAGATTTCGTTTCCCATCTTTCTCTTGGCTGCCCCTAATCTTTCAGTAGGAACTGAACCATCGCCCAAGTCTCTCATCAGAAGTGTAAATGGCGGACTTCTACGTAAAGGCTTCATCTATTAGAACTTGTGACAGGTAATCTTCAAGTTCATGTGCAGGTATATATTGCGAAAACCACTAAACCAAAATATTTTCCTTTTCAGTGCAAAAAATTATACCAAAATATGCAAAATAATTTTTAGTATGTAGGCGTAAGTTGCATAAATTTTACAATTGGGTAATAACTCCGAAAGTATTTTTTTACCTGTACAGTTACCGTAAATGCATCTTTAATTAATTTATATTAGAAATAGCATGCTCATAATTAAAAGGGATAAAAATTAATGACCTAATTAGCTTGTTAATTAAAATTTACTTCATTATATTTTTTGTATACGGTTCTAGCGCATGTGCGAACATAAAATTATTAAAATGTGAAAAACGCATAAAGTTTATTGTTTGTAGAAGGTCAACACATGGTACAAATAGCATTACCAGAGCGTTATCCATTCGCCGACGTTTCGCTCGAACTTTAAAGGCAGAAGGGTAGACATTATTAAACTACCTGAAGATAATAGTCAAGTAAAAATTGATTACAATGAAAATGAGCACTAGGCAAAAATGTCCATACCAAAGATTGTCGTCACAAAGAAACTTCATCCTTAAAGCGGCAACTTTATTTCTGATTAAGATAATGCCAACTTGGAAGTTCTGCGAATCGCCATAAATGCCGTATTTCTGCAGCTTCCATTTAAAATCTTTTTCGTCAGACCTTTTTTAAAACAAAGCCGAAACAATTGTCTTATTCCGGATCATGGCCCCCCACAAGGGGGGGATGACGGGGCTCTAGCCTGGGGGGTTCGAGATTATGGGGGGCCCGGCATAGTGGGATGGCCAGCTAAGCGAAATGAACAGAAGTCGTCTGTACAGGATTTATGTGTAGGTCTCACAAGGCCAAATATTATTTGTTTAAGAGTTCTTTTAACCCTAACTTTGATCCCTTTTAAACTCTCGTATATTTATTTGTATATACAGGGCCGGATTAAGGTTTTGTGGGCCCTAGACAATATTTCCGGGCACCTTATAGCATAAATTAAGTCTACGTAATAATTTCTTTTGAGAAAATATGGAGAAAGAGGACCTTTATTATATCAATCCTTCGCATAGAAAATTATTTAATTAAGAAAGTTGATTTTACCGAAGCTATTGAACAATTTGCCTCAACGAAACCTTGAAAATATACTTTGAAATAATACTTGATACTGTAAGTTTTTACTATGCAAAAATCTCCATAGTTTTATTTCATAAATATACATATTACTTTTGTGTTAACACCTACACAGGCATTTTATCCTACATCTTGTAGAGCATCATGCTGCCCTTAATTTTAGCAGTAGGTAGGCAAGGGTGGATCCCAAAATTTTTCTGGGGGGTGGGGGCAAACTTGAAAACGAATATAAAATATAAGCGAAAATGTGCAGTTCTCTGGGGGGTGCGCACTTCCAGCTTCATCCCATCCCCTGAATATACTACTGCAGGTAGAGTAGAGGACCCTCTAAAATCCTGGCCTGGGGGACCGCTTCAGAATGTGGGGGCCATGTTCCGGATATCACTCGTTTTCAGATACGTAGATGATGTATTAATTTTCGACTTTACTGATTTTGAACAAAAAATCTCTTCCATTTTTTGCGGATTCTTTTAACTTCGAGGACACCAATAACTATCATAAACGATGTCACTTTCCTGCTCCAAGAATTGACGGTTCTAAAACTATTAATTCCACCACGGACATCTTCCACATCAACGCTTCTTCAACTGTAGTCCGCGGACCCCTGGGGTTTCTCGGTACCCTATCGGGGGTCCGCGAAATCATCCCAGTGTTCCCCAAATATTCGGAAGAATGCTAAAACAAGAGCACTTACATCAATCATAAGAATAAATTATGAGGGAACGAAAAATTCTTTCCTTAAATAGTGAAAATTAGTGATGAAACACTAGAAATAAATATGTATGATGCAAATTCCGGGCTTTAAACTTTGAGTTAATTCTTGGTGACCCGCGAGGGTAAGCGATCCCTGAAGGGAGTCCGCGGTCTAGGAAATTTAAAGAACCTCTGTTCTACATGGTAAAGGAAGGTATGATAAATTTGGTATTAATTGTTTGTCACAAAGATTCCAAATGTTCAAATAAAGTTCTTAAAAGAATTGTCAACTCACGCAATTCATCAGAAATACAAGGATCTACAACCAAAAACAGTTCCTCATTAAAAATCTCTGACTTTTTAGAAAAATTGTCACACATAACCGGTTCCCTTATGACTCATAAAAACCCTTTGAAGTAACTTGTGGCTTATACTAACGCAATAAAAAAACATCGAAGAGAATCTATGACGTCAAATATTTAGCTATAACGACACAACTATATTCGTCTTGCTGTTCATAACCCAATCAAACTTCTTTAATCTGGTTGCAATTTAGGATGTATGCAGTTGTGATTTAACTTCTCATTTGTTTTTTCCCGTTTTTCTTTTCCAATTTTCCAAGTGATATAATTAGGTTCAATGGCACTGATTATTATTCTTTCAGTAGATATATACTATTCCCATACTCTCTAGTTGTATAATTTTCTTACAAAAGACTACTGTATTATGGACATTTTTGTTTAATTACCCATTTCGATTCAATTTATTGTTTTCTAATTTTATTTGTGTAATATTTCTTTACGGCAATGATTTTAAAAAACATCATAATTATTACCAAGTTGAAAAAATCTGATGCAATTTGAAAGTGATACATTAGGACGAACGGGAGTTTATATTAAATGTTTCTAAATATTCGCTGACTTAAAGGTGACGAATGAACTAAGTGTCTAACATATTCTAAGAGAAAATTGAAACCTGTTTTCATAAACACACGTGGATATTTTTAGGAGTAAATTCTATTTGAAAATGAATACATCATCGTATTCCCATCATGATAACGTATCACGTAGTTCGGGTAAAGCATTTCCTAGAACAGCACTTAAACAAAACTAAAGATTTGAAATAATACCTTCATTATCTATATTTTATATGCCTTACTTATAACCCTTTCTATACGTATAATTTATTGTCATTTTTATGAAAAATTCTCCCTGCTTTTTATGAATTTTAAAGTTTTAAATAACTTTTGCCTAGCAATAAAAGATTCGGCTTAATATCGATTTACAAAACGCTAACAACACTGAAGCTGACACTGCGGACCTGCTTACGTAAAGCACTGATTACTGTATTTGCTTTATATTTTGGGCACCTGAAATTTTTCATTACCGAGGAGTTTAGTTGGACCAGAGTATCTCTTAAAATATTCTTTGAATAATATATTTATGAAAACTTACCGTATTCCACTTTCATGTCTGTGCTAATGGAGAGAGAGAGAAACTTGTTTGATTTAAAAACTATGCCACTGTAACCGAGTAGTGTGGAAATTCAAAACTCATGTTTGATTTAAAAACTACGTCACTGTAACCGAGTAGCGTAATAATTCAAAGTTCATGTATGATTTAAAAATTACGTCACTGTAACCGAGTAGCGTAACAATTCAAAATTTATGTATGATTTAAAAACTAAGTCACTGTAATCGAGTAGCGTAGCAATTCAAAATTCATATTTGATTTAAAAACTACGTCACTCTAACCGAGTAGCGTAGCAATTCAAAAGGCACGTATGATTTAAAAACTACGTCACTATAACAGAGTAGCGTAGCAATTCAAAAGTCATGTATGATTTAAAAATTACGTCATTGTAACCAAGTAGCGTAGCAATTCAAAATTCCTGTTTGATTTAAAAACTACGTCATTACAGCCGCGTAGCTGCAAAGTCAAAGCGCAACAAAAGTCAACTATGATTTAAAAACTACGTCACTGTAACCGAGTAGCGTAACAATTCAAAAATCATGTTTGATTTAAAAAACTACGTCACTGTAACCGAGTAACGTAGAAACTCAAAACTCATGCGTAGCAATTCAAAGATTTAGTGGCTTCAAAGAAACTTAAATGATGTGATCTTTGACAAAATAATGTGTTTTGATATCCAGTGGGGGGGGGGGGCTTGTCTCCCGAAGCCTCCCCTTTCCTGCGTCACTGCTGTAACCTAATTTAATTTCGTTTCTTTAAAAGAAATCGCGGGAGTATTTAGAAGCAATAGTCAATTCTATGAGTATGTCCTTTATTTAAATTCTAAACTAAAGTCAGTGGCAGATCCACGGAGAGGAGTTGGTAAAATTTCTCCTCCCAGATCTATAAAAATGCGGTGAAAATCGGTTATAACGAGCGCCTTTTATAACGACCACCTTCATATAACGAAGGAATTTTTACAAAAAGTTTGATTTTATTTTATTTTTTAAATTGCTCGTTAATTTCGGGGTCCAAAAAAGGCTTGTTCACTAAAAGCGTTTATATTGTATTGCTCTTAATCATTATATACCAAACAAAAATCCCTATTTTCGACAATATATATATCTGGAAACTGGTTAAATTCTGGCTCGTTATAACTGGATTCTATGGTATTTTACATCCCCTGTTAGAGTACATGCACAAATCGGTTTATTGATTTATTTACCAATTTTAATATACACCTTATGACATATTTTGCGAATGGACGACTTCAAAAAGTATCCTGACAGTACGGTGACGTATCATTCATTCAATTTTGCTTCTAGATAGAGCACCTTGACAATTTTAGAGGCAGAATAGTGATTTTCCCCTAACTGAGCATAGGACATTGTAAGATCGTCGAGGCGTGGCCAATTAAAGCAATCAAGTGCAGTCGGCTGACATCTTCATGATATTAGATAGTCAAGTTCTGGTAGATTCGCAGCTCATTTAACACTGTAAAGTAGTTTCATCCGGAATTGAGGACAATCGCATTCCACTCAACACTATAAGTTACTATTTCGGCGTCCTGCATGTGATATTAGCCACTTGATGTTTGGCCTGAGGAAAGGTAATCATTGGGCGAGACGCTTAATTTGCAAGACACAATGGTCAGTAACGAGTAAGAGGTATGAAAACTAAATTCTAGGTGCATTCAGAAGATGGTAGGTATATAAATATTCAGTTGACTTGCCTTTTTTTAGTTACAAATTGAAATGCCTGAACTCCTTACGATATTAAAGTAATAATCAAAGTCATCCTTTACAATGCTCATTGCTTATATTTGTGGACATCACCGGGACTGAGTATATTATTTGCTTTATTTAAAATTTTAACATTTGCCGCATGCTCATCTAGCAATATTGACTTTCAAAATTATTTGGGGCAGATGGTGGGTAAGCGTATTTTATGTACGTATATTTATACATTACAATATATGTAAAATCGTAATTTATTTTAAAACCTTATGGAGGTTCGTGCTCCACGGGTTTATATAATTTTATGCCTATGTACTTACCTGCAGATACACTGCTCACATATATCTGAATGCAAAAATATCACATTATAAGAACGGATCTCAATACGATCGTCGCAAGGGTTGTTTCGTAATGACAGCATAGCTTTCTAATGGAGATTTTGTTCGATACAGGGGCGGAGTGGGCCGCCGGCCAGCCGGCACTCGGGCATGTTCGCTCATACCATAGGATTCGCGCCTTCGAATGGGCAAGGACTCTCGCCCTCCGATTATCCAAGGTATGCGCACTTTGAGATGACCCAGTCCTCCCCCTTGAAATAACTACTATAAAAAAAATAGAGCATATCTCTTTTGATTTTTTATATGAGAAGGTGATTTTTCACATATATTCAAACTAATATTCCCTTATAATTTTATATAATAATTATTAATTTATTTTTGGGTTCTCAGCCGCGCCCCCAACGAAGGCGGTGAAACGGTGAAAGGCAAATGAAACTAAATATAACAAATTTCCATACCGTTCAATCCATTGACAGGGGCTAGAAGAGTTTTGCTGTGAAATTCCTCAAAAATATATTTCATATGCAGGGAGCTACCCTCTACGTAAAGGTGCCCGAATGCAAAAAATATTTTGGACCCCGAAGAATTTCTCAATGTTAAAAAAATAACATCATTTTACAAAAAAAGATAATAATAAACAAAATAGAATAAAATATGCAAACATTAACGTATTTAAATTACATTTTTATTGCTGTGTCATTAACAACACAGTAAAATTTGTCTATAAAGGTATTCTAAGGACCAGAAAAAGATATCATTATGAGCAATTTATCGCTATAGAGACTATTGAAATTGACACATTCTACGTATGTTTGTCAGGACAACGGAAAATACCATTGTATAAAGAATTATCTTTACAGCAATGGCGGCTTGTGAACAGGAAATGTACTGCAAATGTATTGTGTCAAACTAAATTATATTTTAAACACAACATAAAATAATGTAAAAAAGCTATGTACCGATTAACTGTTCCATATATTTATAGACAAAAGAAAACAGTTTTCCTCTTTTTTTTTTCGAAGAGTGAATATTTCAGTAACTTCTTTATCGAATTTTTATTTTTCCTCTCAGGCTCTTCCCTGTGTACTCGGCCTAGTTTGAGTTGACACACCATTTCTGACGTGATGTGCTTATTGAATCGTTCTAGGTCCGATACTGTCGTAGGCGTTTTAATGAGTATTTTCAGCAAATAGCTTACTTCAAATAAATCATTTGAAGATTAAATTTCAAAGTACTTTAAAAGTATTTTCTTTCATATGCAAGGAAAGCTGATTTTTCAGTTTTTTTTTTTTTTTTTTCCAGCATAGGAAATGCTCCTAGATAGACGATTAAAGAGGGGGGGGGCATGTCCTCCCCCCATATCTTGAAGCGAGCCCCCAGGCTAGGACCTTTAGACGGGACCCGTCCCCTACCTACGAAGGTGGATCCAAAGGGTGACGCAAGAAGTGCCCCCCCCCCCCCGAGGCTGGCATTTTTCGCTCATATTTTATATTCGTTTTCAAGTTTTGCACCCCCTAAATTAGGTCTAAATTGACTTTCAAGCTTTGCACCCCACGAAAAAATTCTGTATCCACCTTTGCCTACCTACTGCTAAAATTAAAGGCAGCATGATGTTCTACAAAGTTTAGGATAAAATGTCAATGTAAATGATGACACAAAAGTTATATGTATACTTATGAAATATAAAACTCTGGAGATTTAATCATAATAAAAACTTACAACATCGAGTATTATCTCAAGCATTATCTCTATATTTTTCCGGCTTTTGTTGAGGCAAATTTTTCAACAACTTCGGTAAAATCAACTTTCTTAGCTAAATCATTTTCTATGCGAAGGATTGATATAATAAAAATTCCTCTTTTTACAAATTTTCTCAAAAGAAATTATTACA
This sequence comes from Dysdera silvatica, assembly GCA_006491805.2. NCBI lineage: Eukaryota > Metazoa > Arthropoda > Arachnida > Araneae > Dysderidae > Dysdera > Dysdera silvatica. Next base: position 104,068,440 of record QLNU02015360.1, read on the forward strand.
GCTAGTTTATTACACAAGGGGACCGGAAAAAATTGTTTAGAGCTCATAAAATTTTACTCCGGCCCTGGATACACAAATAATAAATTATATGAAAGGTTAAAAGAAATCAAAGTTAGGATTAAAATAACGTTTAAACAAATAATATTTGGCCTTGTGGGGCTTACATGGCCTATACGTAAATCCGGTACAGAAGACTTCTATTCATTTCGCTCAGCAGGCCAACCCACTACGCCGGGCCCCCAAGTTAGAGCCCTTTCAGCCCTTTCAGAGTTTATAAAATGCAATTAATTTTAATGAATGAACTATTTTTCATTTCCTTTTTCATTTTTTTTTTAAGTTCCTGCACCAACCGTAGCCCCCTGTGGTTGACTTTACATATATATAAATTAAAATAAATGGTCCTGCAGATATTTCAGCTTGTAAATGCGCAAAAAGGGAATATTCATTGAATTTAACGCTGTAATTTAAAAAAAATTGTACTAAAGTTCAGGCTATGAAAACGGTATTGCAAACGACCTAATAGACCTCTATTTACAACTAGTTAATTGAGATGACAAATTGCTCACAAAGAAAAGAATCATTTCACGGTGCCAGGTGGGAGCCGACTCAACGACCTCTTGGTTGCCGGCCAAGAGCTCTTCTGAGTTACAGACGACATATCATCCTCCCCTCTGCGAGCGCATATAAAGCTCCATTACGGATGAGTTTTAGAAATGGGGAAGTGCCCAGACTGCTTTTTAAACAAAATCAAATCGATGTCAAAAAAGCGAAGGCTAAATTTACCACACGATGAGAAAAAGTTCACCTACTTTAATAGATATTTCAGTAGTATTATTCATATTGTAGTACTAGATAATAATATTTATTTTAAATATATCTATAATTTTAATTTATAGTGAACTGCAATGAGTGAAAATAAATAACAGTATTGTATTAGATTTACTTAATAAATTTTCCACTTGAGACATATATATATGAGCTCTCAACTTTTTGAAATTGTACTTCCGCGACGATTATTCATTCGTTCCCTCCTTTAATCAATACTTTTCCTGAAAATGGCACTTTCAATTTATCAGTAATCATCTAGATTGTTTCCAATAACCTTTTACAAGTTACTATCCAACACATGGAGCGTGGCAAGCTTTCATAATCCATGTCCACAAGGGCGAAGTTTATTCTTGTGGCCTTTATGCTACAGAAACGATTTACATTTCGTCAAGATTTGCTGAAGAGGAAATCATTGTATGATGCAACTCTTTTCCGCTTGCCTTGCTTTGTTAAGCATTGTTTTATTTCATTTGAAGCAGCCACTTTCCTCCTGAAGTTGTGGACCGAGGATCTTGTTCGGGGATCTTATGATCTTTAAAAGTACTGTTGTCCTTCACAGCTGTTCGTCTTTGATGCGAGCTTTACATGTATTCCAGCTCAAAACCGAGTGTCTGGTGTATCGAGAGACTTATTTGCACGTCTCGCTCAAGAAATTTTCCTCGCTTCTCTTAAATTGGAGCGAAGTTTTTAAGCCCTTGTGAGTTCAGAGAGTGAGAGCAGAATCTGTGCGCTCCCCCCTTTCCTGGCATTAGCATATCCCTGGAGCGAAATTGCATCGTCAAGAGCTTACGATTTGTGCTTGAGAAATCTGGTAGTGCGGTCGCCACGTCAGCAATGGCTTAGTTAAGCGAATGGTCCTGTCTTGCTTCCTGCCTGCCCTTCCACTTTCGTCTAGTCTTCTGGAGACCTCTGATCTTTGCTCGTGTTCTGATTGATTTAATATGATAGTTGGAAAGCCGATCTCTCTACGTACCGCAGTGACTGTTAATATATACAAGTTCCCCCAGGGGAGGGGGTTCACTGCTCCCTGTTTCGAATTCACTTTATCTCCCTACGGTTCGTATCTTTTCCATCTGTCACTTGTAGCAGTGAACTAAGTTATTCTATTTTTGTTTCGTCACATCTCCCTCTTTTCCCATTATCCAGTTATTAAGAATCATTTTGAAAGGGTTCTCTATAACCGAACAGCACATATTTCTCGTTTTGTAGTCGTAAGCGCATTGATGAAAAAAGTAAAAAAAGTATTATTATACCAAGCCTTTTAACTTTTTGGTTCATAAGTTGCAAAATTTCTCTGATTTATTAAAGATTTTCGTTGCTTTATATAGATTCTTAATTATGTAGTTTAAGAAGTCAGAACCAAAGGCTTCGTTTATTTTCCTCGATAAATCAAAACAGGTTTTCTATTGTTCAAAGATGATTTCAAAAATTCTAATAGACTAATCATTATTATAGAGATCCAGTACTGATTGCAGTTAACTACCCGGATAGCACAAAAACATCCCGAGGACGTCCTGCGGTGATCCATGTGCATGCGTGAAGTACGTCCTTTGAGGGTCCTGAGGATGTCCGCGGAGAACATATTTCGGAGGATTTTAGGACAAAAACTGGAATTCCTTTTAGCATGTTTTAAGACTTGTTACTGCGGATTTTAGGACTAAATTTGGATTATTTAAGGCTATTCTTTTGATATTTATGGGATGTGTTACTGCAGTTTTTAGGATGAAATTTTGATTTATTATTAGGTCTTTTTAAGGCCATTTTTTGGATGTATTTAAGAAAATAGTTTGATTTCCTTTTAGGACGTCTAAAGACCTTTATCTTGATATTTTCAGGACGTGTTATGGCAGTATTTAGGACAAAAGTTGCATTTATTCCTATGATGGTTTAGGGACATTATTTGGATCTTTTCAAGACGTGTATCGGCGGTTTTTAGGACAAAAGTTGGATTTCCTTCTGGGATGTTTTAAGGACATTATTTTGATATTTTCAGGAAGTGTTACGGCTGTTCTTAGGACAAAAGTTGGATTTCCTTCTAGAATGTTTTCAGGGCGTGTTACTCTAGTTTTTGTGACAAAATTGGATTTTCTTTTAGGATGTTTTAAGGATTACACAATAATTTTTGCCACCCACGTTCATATAGCTCAAACTAGAGCTTTTTTTATATTTGGAGAAAAAGAGGCGCCGTCCTCATCCTGGATTCGAACCAGGGTCCCCGCGGTGTCTTGACCTACTAGACGAACGAGGACAAGAACAAACGCATTTTTCTCCGTATATTAGGATGTAAGATATTATTACCCTTCACAGGGATAACACAATTGCCAAATAATGGTCAACACAGAAAAGCCTCCGGGGCGAGATTTTTGTGAGTTTTCGTGGGGGAATTTATTATACAATAATTTTTGCCACCCATGTATATATAGCTCAAACTAGAGCTATTTTTGTCGCTGGAGAAAAAAAATTCTGTTAATGGACTATGTAAATAGACTATGTGATACGTTAAATTTCATTTTTATTTCTCTCCCTATAATTTTAAGGATATATATATGCAACACAAAGAAGTTATTTTGAAATTTCTTTTAACTACGAACTTTTTCCCTGATTACAAAAGCATCGGGGGGCATAAAAACACAGCTAAATAAATAGTTTCATGTACTAACAATACGTACTCACAAACGTTCAAAATTTCACATACTCACAAACTAGCAAATTTTTCTGATAAAAAAGTTTTTGTAAATTAAATTTATATTTAAATTCCCTGATTAATTTCAACTCTTTGACAAATACCCTAATAATTCCGGGAATACCAAATTCCCTGATTTTTCCAATCTGTGGACACCCTGATGCAACCATTACTCGTTCATAAAAACTTTCTCATCAATAGATCGTAATATTCGATCACTATATTTCACTGAAACAATTGTCATCATAATTCATCAACGAACCTTTCAATTTAAGTTAATTCGCATAAACCAAATTCAAAAATTGACAAAAATAATCACAAACTGTAACGAAAATTCGCATAAACAAATCTTTTCTATTTTCAAGTATACCATCCAGACTTCAACAAGAAACCAGCCAGCACGCGGTAAGAATAAAATCTTCCAGCGTTGTACTGAGTAGGGCTGATAATTAATGTTTACTGAAACGGAATAAATTCATACCGAAATTCTTTCATAAGAGCATAGACGTTATTGAGAAAATTTTAAATTTAACGAAAACTATAGATCATATCACTCTCGTATCATCAATATGGCGGCAGGAGATAAATATACCTGTTTACCTCAAGAGGCATGAAGTAGTAAATTTCTGTTGCCACTCTAAATAAGAAAAAGTTGGGAAGTAGTAATTGCCAAGCAAATCGCGATGGCCCAGTGGTCAAGCTACTAACTTTGAAAAAAATGTGGCTTAACGAACAGGTTAAAAAACATTTATTTTCTTAGAAGATTAGCATATATGAGTTTATAAGCTTCCAGAAACAATACAAATAAAATAATATAAATAAGTAGCTAGGAAAACCAAAAACGCACTTTACTTTCTAGAAAAGAAGGCACTATGAAATATGTAATTGTTTTAGCTACCAGGCACTAATTTTACAAAGTGTCATCTTCAGCGTCTATTTACCTTAGTTTTTACACACAAAACTAAAAGTATAAAATACTAATGATTTATAAAAACGTAACTATATTAATTAGAAATGAAAACTAGTAACTTATAGAAAGAACTAATAACCGATAAAACAAACAAGTCGCATATAACAAATAAAGGACCAGCTCAAATGGATTAAAAATTTCATTTTAACGAATTGAAAAATGCACCTTCTTGTGCATTATTTAATACAGTCGAGTCTCTATTTAACGAAGTGCCATCGTTCCTCTGAAAAACTTCGTTATAAGGAAAATTCGTTAAATAGAAATTAACATAAATGATGAAACTTAATTTCGATAAAATGAAAAAAGCTAAATTTGGACAGTAAAAACTAATTTTAGTAGACGCTCTTCTTTTCTTACGAATTTAAATATTTTTTGTATACAAGTACGTAAATATTAATAACAAAAAGAAAAGACCAAGCTTACCTTCCACCTGCATGATCCTCATACTACATATTCGAAACAGAGAAATAATTCTTAAAAACTTATTCCAGATATTCCTTGCATTCTTCCACCCACTCCCCATTGAATTCAACCCCATTTTCAAACAATGCAACGCGTATGTGCGAGAAGCAAATTTCGTGGCTTAGCCACACATGCAGAATGATACACCCCTGCTGCTTCGAAGTTCCCAGTTTAGAACAATAGAATTATTTATCACAACGGTCTGTATGTTCGCAATATAGAAGGCTACTTCATCTCCGTCTTTCTTGCTTAAAATCTTTAACTTTCCCTTCTACTTCACAGGCCCATTGAAAAATTGTAAACGACAAATTAAACAAATCAAATTTTTTATAAAAAAAAACTTCGTTATATAGAAATTGTTTTTCGTAATATGGAAAACAAATTTACATGTTAATGCCATTGAAAATAAAGGTTCCGCCTAAAATTTCGTTAAATGGAAGTTCGTTATATGGGGACTCTACTGTATTTTCTTTATCTCACTTATAGTTTAGTTATTTCTTCCTTTCTCTTTGAAGGTGTGGGTTACGTACACGAATGGAGGAGTCGTCATTATTTTCCTAAAATATTCGGCGTGTTTTAGATTTCCTCGCCCCGTGGGTTGGGGATTATATATTTCACTCCCCGTACTCTCTTGCCTTATCACAATGCCACATCCATTTATGATCTCTAGGCCGAAAGGATATAATGATATATATATATTAAATTTTACAGTTTCTAATGAAGTTCCAAATTCGCGGTAAAAATATCTGATGCTGTAAATTATCAGTATTTTAAACACAAGAGGGTTCTGTTGGGTCCTAAGCTCGGGCCTACTTGGCCTATACGTAAATCCGGTGTTACCTCATCAGTCAAAATTCTACCGTTCTGTATTGAGAATGCCGTATTGCTCATCTGTAGCCAAAATTACCATCAAAAAGTGAATAGTGAAGTTAAGCCGTGGTTCGGAATCAACGTTGCATTGTACTTCCGGACTCTTGGTAGTTGATTAATGTTTTATAAATTACGAACCTAAAACCTACCTGTGTTGAGCATTACAACAACAACAACAAATAGTCAAACAATTTTCATGAGATTCCATACAGAAAATTATTACAAGTTTAGAAATTGATTTTGCTATCCCCATTAACAAGATGGCGATTGGATGTTAAATAAATGTAAGTATTCATAGAGATTATATATAAGAGAACGGCCATGACGATACGGCTGCTAGAAGAACCAATACTATGTAGAGTGAGGACAGAAGAACGTTATAGAAACGCGTTATAGCGCATGATTTTGGTCACGTGGTGGGCATAAACATCATACGAACGTCGAAAATATGTCTATATTGTGCTACATCCTACGGACCATAGACATACGCAGAAAGTTCGTAAGGGGGCTACTCAATAGGGGGGGGGTTACAATGCTACAATTCACATATTCCTATGCAAAATTTCATTGCAATGGGGGGGGGGTTAAACCCCCATTAACACCCACTTGCGTACGCAAATGCTAGAGGTGTCCGAAAAGAACATCATAGGGACATTCCAAAACGAATATCCTACGAACGTCCGAAATATGTCCGTATTTTGCTACATCCTAGAGGCGTCCGAAATAAACATCCTAGGAACGTCGGAAATGAACATCCTACGGACGTTCCAAAAAGACGTCCTACGGAATCCCGAAATGAATATCCCACGGACGTACCAAAGCGGATGTCCGATGAACGTGCGAAATATGTCCGTATTGTGCTACATCCTAGGGGCGTCCGACATGCATATCCTAGGGACGTTCCAAAACGGACGTCCTGCGAACTTCCGAACTATGTCCGCATTGCGTATGGACATAAGGGACCAAAAAAGGACGTCCTGGGGACGTTTTGTGCTATCTGGGTTTCTACAAATTTTAAAAAGAAAGTATAATTTTATATATATTTTGTATTAAAAAGTATAAGAAACAGACTTGGCTGTTGTTCATACGCAATCACAATTGTTATTCCTACTCCAATAATGTAGTCAATGTACTTTATTTTTAACCAGTTACTTAAAAAAGTCTGCATTGCATTAAAAACACTTATACTTTAAAAGCACGAAGCTCATATTACCATAGCCTTATTGTTCAAAACGTTATCTTACACTCAAGAACTTCGTTTCACGAAGACTTCCACAGCGCATTTTAAATTGCATCAAATTTTTGAGTTCAGGTATGCGCGATGAAATTGAGTGCTTAGACTCATTTAATAATATTATCACCCAATTTCAAACTCGAAAATTATTTGCAATTCAAGAAATTTTTTTTTATTACTAAGGACGTGTTTCCTTTTTTTTTTAAGTCTTACCTCTGTAAACTGTTTAGCTGGCCATCTGATTCAAGAAGAGAGACCACTATACAGGAATATATTAATAAACAGTTTTATATGTCAATATCAGTTATATCAAATATGATATTTATGCCAATCCCAGAAAATATGATTCAACCGGTAAATTTTATTTACTGTGTTTTTCTTGATAAAACATCAAATAAAAATTGCTATTACATAACTTTGTAGTATTGTAAATTCAATGTATTTTTATATAAAATATTTTAATGTAAGTATATGAAAATTTACACGCAAATGATAAATTGTATTGATACATAGCAAAATAACAGTTCCTAACAAATATACATACAGTCTCAGGACCCGTTATTGTATCATCCTCTTTCTAGGTTAATCTGTGTATATGGTGGTTGCTTTAAAAGTCCTGGTGTCTTAAATGGAATTTTTATAATCCCGTATGTATGGTTGTAGATGCAGCCAGGGGGTTGGGGTTGTAACTCCCCCATGGCAATGAAATTTTGTATATTTAACACTCAACTACCAACCGTCGGTCTGGCAGACCTCTACGCACTTACGAATTTTTTGTTTTGCAAGTTCGGATAATCTCTGACAGATGGCGTTTCATGTACCTTTAAAAAAATTAGACAACAAGCAGTCGTTTAGCAGACGCATAGCTTTACGGCCGTGTTTTCTTGTCCATTATAAGATCGCGAAATTTTAAAGCGGTCT
>QLNU02015360.1:104076507-104118313 GCA_006491805.2 Dysdera silvatica
TTTATTAATTTAGGGAAGTAACAGTTTAGAAGGTTTGGCGAATACTTCTTTAAAGGATAATTATCCCCCTTAACAGATATATCTCGGCTAATATAGTGTGTGTATTGATAGTCTGTACTAAAAGCTCTCGAGCTTTACAAAAGACCAGCCGTTTGAGTTTTTGCAGTTTCCCACAAAATTAAGTAAACTACATCAGAATATGAAATTCCAGCATCGGGTACGCATAAGCGTTATATGTGTGTGCGTTAGTAATATAAGCGTAAGAGTGCTTTATGCTAAATTATCCAAATATGTCTTAGTAACGAACAGTTATTAAATTTTACGCATTGAAACTTATGGTTTGAGGGACTTCTTTGATAATATATGCAGCGATGTTGGGAAACAACCAATGGTAAAGTTTGAAAAGATGAGCGGAAGCCGGTTATTTAAGCGATACGTGAGGAGATGGTCCGTGAATTATTAAACTTCGGAAATGCACCAGAATTCCAAAGTTTCCAAAATCCCATTTTAAGAAACCCACAAAACTTCAATTCTTCTTCATTAAAAAGCGTGGGTTTTTCATTGTACGTGAGTTTTCTTAGACGATGGAAAAGGTAATGAAAACCTTTAATCTTCTTTCGTTTTAAACTTCTCGCAACTTGTAATTATTATTTAAAATGAAACGGTGCATGACGTCATAACTTTATGCAATATCTACCAGTATATCACATACAACAATTTGTTGTATCTGTTGAACATAGGCGTACGCAGAAAGTTCATAAGGAGAGGGTTATAGGCTCAATGAGGGGGTTACAGAGCTACAACTCATATATTCCTATGTTAAATATACAAAATTTCAGTACAATCGGGGAGGGGGTTACAATCCCTATCGAGACCCCCATGTATACGCTAGTGCTGTTGAACATCAGGTTGCTGTATTCTTAGCCATCGCTGTTTTTAATCATTATCGAGTTTCCAGTTGAATTAAAATATCTCCAGCGATACCATGGCGTATACTGCGACGGCAGCTCATAGGTCGCAGGTTTGTACTCAGCTTGGCTACGTGGTAAATTTTCTTTTCTCTGACTATCATGTGTCAAAAGTTAATTCTAGTATGAGCCATGGAAAAATTAAAAATTAGATTATTTTAAAAAAATTATTTCTTCCACACTCTCTTTAAAAACTACCCCAGAAGAACATTTTTTTCACCTGATCTAATGGAAACTAGAATCCTGTATTGGTAACACCTCTTGAACTTTGAAAATTAAAAAAAAAACGCAATTTATAATACCAGAAAACATAATTTAATTTTTGAATTGTGAAATTGTAAGAAATATTGTGATAATATAATGCTGTTTTCTTTTTTTAAGTGTTGTCTGCATATGATAGCTAAATGCCTTTCAAATTTAGTAGTAATTTATTATCTTACTTGAAATAATTTTTCGGCGACACTGCACATTATTAAATTAATTGAAAAAGGCAACAAATTAACCCAGTTCAATAAAGTTAAATCATTTACAGCTGTTTCAATAGCCTTCGGCTATTTTCGTCAGAACGGCCAACGATAACATAACGGGTAATGAAAAACCCCTGTTGGAAACGGTGGTTACAGGTTATCGTTAGCAGTTTTGACGAGAAGAGCCCAAGGCTATTGAAACAGCTGTAAATGATTTAACTTTATTAAACTGTGTTAATTTGTTGTCCTTTTCAATTAATTTGATAATGCGCAGTGTCGTCGAAAAATTATTTCAAGTAAGATGATGAATTCCTACTAAATTTGAAAGGCATTTAACTATCATATACAGACAACACTTAAATCAAAAAGAAAACAGTATTATATTATCAGAACATTTCTTACAATTTCACGATTCAAAAATTAAATTATGTTTTCTGGTATTATAAATCGCGTTTCGTTTTAATTTTCAAAGTTCAAGGAGCGTTACTAATACAGGATTCTAGTTTCTATTAGATTAGGTGAAAAAACTGTTCTTCTGGGGTAGTTTTTAAAGAGAGTGTGGAAGAAATAATTTCTTTAAAATAAACGAATTTTTAATTTTTCCATGGCTCATACTAGAATTAACTTTTGACACATGATAGTCAGAGAAAAGAAAATTTACCACGTACCCAAGCTGAGCACAAACCTGCGACCTATGGGCTGCCGTCGCAGTACAGGCAATAGTATCGCTGGAGATATTTTAATCCAACTGGAAACTTGGTAATGATTATAAACAACGATTTTCGTCAGAACGGCCAACGATAACACGTGTAATGAAAAAACCCTGTTAGAAACGGCGGTTACAGTTTATCGTTGGCCGTTCTGACGAAAATAGCCCAGGGCTATTGAAACAGCTGTAAACGATTTAACTTTATTAAACTGTGTTAATTTGTTGCCTTTTTTAATTAATTCATTATATTACGTCAATCAGTGACGTAGCGTGAGTTCAAAAGTGGACCTTCTCCAACTTTTCACCCCTCCTGCGAATAAAAAAAGCCGCAATTCAAACATATATCGTCATCATGGTCAAATTTGACAAATTGAAATCATTTCTGTAATAAACGATATTTAATAACGGAGTATCATTCCCTCAAATTACCCCCACTTCCTACAAACTCGCGCTCTTGCACAATTTTATACACTGTGCTAATAAATTATAAACTCACCCATAAAGCACAGATAACTTACGATTGTAATAAGCGTTTGATATAAATTTATGCAAATAATATACCAATGGTGATTACATACATATAATGATTACAACTTTTGAAAATGGCGAAAAAATGTTTTCGTAAGAAAAAAATAATCATTTATAACCTGTAAAAAAAATATAAAGTCAACTTGCAAATTCACGAACTGCGAGCCTGTTAACTAATTTGCACATGTGTAGTTTTATACACATCATATGATACATGTAGGCTATCATATGGATCCAATGTTGTGATGAAAATTGCGTTTTGTGTCTATACCCCGGGGAAAAGAACCAAATGAAAAGGATGTCAGAAAAATATATTTGCTGCATGGCAAAGGATAGTCAACAAGAGGACTAGCCCGTAAAATAGAACGCTCACAAACTGCTGTCCAAACTGTCATCGAAAAAGGTGATAATTGTGGAACCCAAAAAAGATCAGGTAGACCACCAAAACTGTTACCCCGGAACCACAGGCACGTTCAAGCTCTTGCCACTCGTGAGTAGGTGTCTACTCGTAAAATTGCACGTGTATTGTCAACACCTGTATCCCACCAAACTATATGGAAAAGTTTAAATGTAAATTTGAACGTAAAGTTCAGGAAAATAAAAGCAAACCGAAACTTATTATCAGTAATAAGTTAAATCGGCTCGATTGGTGTAAAAAACTGCAAAATAGCGTCATGTGTGGGATGAAATTATGTTTTCTGATGAAAAACGTTTCTGTCTTGATGGCCCTGATGGATATACGTGATGGATGAATTCGCCCTCAGCCAAAGATGAGGCTGAGCAGATAGCAAGAAGGTGGCGAAGTGATGATGCGGACAGCATTCAGAGCAGGAGGCAAAGCAGACATCGTATTCCTTCAGGGCACTATGAACTCCAAATATATCAGGAATTAATGTATGATCTCTTAATCCCATCTGGGCCTGTTTTATGCTGTCCGAATTGGAAGTACCAACAGGACAATGCCAGTGTTCATCCACCAATGAGTAATTTGAACGAGGAAAGGTTGATGTCATTCCATGGCCCTCGCTTTCTCTAGACATGGATCAGGTTGAAAATGTGTGGGGTTTTATGGCAAAGGCTGCATATTGGCGCAACAAGCAACACCATCGTGTGAATGATCTCCAAATAACAATTTCGAATTCCTGAGAAAATATAAACTTAGCTGTTGTAAGAAAACTACTTCAAACAATGCCTGACAGAATGATACATATTACTGAAAAGCAAGGAGAACCGACTTGCTATTAATTTCTGATTTCCTGAAATTTTCCACATTGAATTTATGTTTCTTTACAGGTTGTAAATGATTATTTTTTTCACGAACAAAATTGTTCACCATTTTCAAAAGTTGTAATTGGTATATATATAATCACCGTTGGTATATTACATGCATAAATTTATATCAAAAGCAATTATTGCAATCGTAAGTTATTTGTGTTTATGGGTGAGTTTATAATTTATTTACATAGTGTATAAACGTGCTGTTTATCTTGCAATCGCCCAGTGGTAACGCATTCACCATGCGTGTCGTAAACCCGAGTTCGACTCCCAAAGATGCCAAAAAAAAAAAAATGCTTACCAAGTATAACTGCTCATTATAGTTAGGTGCTGGTTCCTTACGAAGCTCGAATTGCTCGGGGAAATGCAAGTCCAGTTCCATATGATGACGTAATGCTAACGCGTTTGTCTGTCGTTCCATAAATCCGGGTTCAAATCCCTATGGTACCGTGGAATATGTACCGTTTTGTTACTCATCGTAGTCTGAGGTATGGTTGTCTTGTCAGCGGTGGTACGTGTTTCTAGGGAAAATGTACGTGCCGGTGCAGCATATTCTTTTTTATCCTTGCGCCATAAAAGCATCAACGACAGTCCTGCGATGAACTCAAGGTAGAACGACAAGCGCGAAATCCCTTAGAAGATATTTTAATTTTTGTGCGTATTGGAACCACTTTGGAAGAGTAATAAAGCACACACAAATAAGAAAAAGAAGTATGTATGCACTATTCTGAAATGAAATATTTATCTGGTACTGATTACGTAACGTTTTAATCGCGTGCACACTGTTTCATTAACCTTATTCGCAATCTGCAGACATGTATTCTCCTTTAACCAGTAACTGGTACGGTGGGGTCATCATGACCGCATCATAGCAGTTATGGGTTAAGAACAAAAAGTTATAATTTTCCAATTTCAGTGAACAGTTTATAAAAAAAACCTGTTGCACTTGGAGTCAGATTACACCTTGTGGATGCAACAACTTTTTTAGAAGAGTGTACTTCTTTATTTTAAAATATATCCATGCCTCACTCTTATACACTTAAGGATTTCGTGCTCCTTAGTTAGATAGTTGAGAAAAAGCCTTGATTCCATATACATAACTTATGTGTGTGTGTGTGTATAATTTATAAATGAACATATAAAACGTGTAAAAATATATAAAACTTGATCTCCGCACATATATTTATGGTTATTTTATGCCAAATCTCATTACACTCAAGCCGTTTATAAGCTTGCTTGCACTGTCCGTTCACAGGAGGTGGCGTCATAAACGACCTAGCCGATTCCCAGCAGAAGATGGGGGGGCTTGTTTACCTTGAAACTGTTTTGGAGCAGACAAACGTTCGCTAAAATAAAGTTCTGAAATTGTGTCCCCCCCCTCTGCTGTAATCGTTTGTGACGTCACCTCCCGTTATTTCTAACTGTTCCATCAGGCCACCTTTCGTGAACGGACAGTATACTACTTCCATGTGTGTATAGAACAGAGGTCAACAATTTCCAAGATGTTTATTCAGTGGTAACGCGTTCACTATCTTAACGTGTGCTTATTTCCGGTTCAAGTCCCAACATTACTGAAATAGAATTTTTACTGAAAAACTGCTTATTGTGGCGCCGAGTTTGGTTCCCTAGGCCATAAGAGGTCCGGATTCCGTGGAAAACTGTTGTTCCCGGCGCTACATCACCTTCAGTGTCCTTGCGCATAAAATAAGAAAACCAAGCTGTTTATTGACAAAAACGAAACGAGACTTAGTACCTGCGCCCGTCAAATACATTGCCTCCGATTCAGACAATTTTTGGAGGTTTGAGAATTCACCTCTATATAAAAAGCATATTAGTGGGGGTTATTATACTTATGAGGGAAATAAACACAAAGAATAGGGCAGAGACAAAGTTGATAAAAATTGCGTGAATTCACATTTTAAAATGATTTAATTTACGCTCTTCAAGACTGGGGAATAGTTGAGAATCACTAGAAATTACACTCTGCATACGCTTTAAATAAAGTAAATTTAATAACCAACTGCATTTCAAACTTCAAAACTTTACTAAGATTTTTAGTAATGACGCCAAGCATGCGCTATATGAATATAAGATTACAACACGCTGAACAGCTCATCAACACTAACACAAAATTCCAGCTTTCGCTAATCAATTACATTAATTTTAAGAAACGTTAGGTTGATTCATTTAGCATGTTCATGCCAGCCTTGAGCTTTAAAACATTTGCATATAAACGGGGATGCATATCATATTGACCAAGATATGAAGTTCATAAAGGGTAGGTCCAGTTTGTTTAAACTATCTTCGACATAATTAATGTCACATCATGTCGCGTATCGAAATCATACTATCGTATAATAATCAGTATAAGCTTCAATATTTACAATCCACCAAGCGAGGAATGGTTGCAACAGGAAATCAGAATTCGACCTATGATATGATCCCCCTGCATTCATCGACGATCCCTTTCCGATGAGGATTCGGGAGAAAGCGGCCTGTTCTGGGACCAAATTCCGGCCGTTGCAGTTATTTGCATAGAACATTGGAAGTCACGCAGGTATTAACAAGTTCTCGACTCCGATATCTCTCTAATAACGTGCTACGGCAGAGAAGAGGAATATATTCCGCCCGACCATGAAACATTAACCATCAGGGCAGATCGATGATGACATGTTGCAGATGTTTCAAGCCAGGTAAATCCTCGAGATGCCCGAATCCACTGGAATTCCATACTTCACCGGGGGTAATATCTTCCCTTTTCTGGAGACTAATTACGGGTCTCAGCGTCCTAGTCCCCTCTTGACGCCGACAAATGCCGTGTTACCTTCCTTCCTTCCTTCCTTTCTGCCACTCTGCCGTCTTTCGGTTGTTTAAAGGTATTGGAAAGTGCCAGCTGTGGAACTGTTGCTGAATTTTACAAGCACCCAACTCGAAACGTGGGCTGAAACCGAAGGACCCAATTTGAATAGCCCTATCTCATTTATGCGGCCCGGGATCGCTGTGAGTGAATATATAAAGGTCGCGAATCAATTATGAACACTAGGCGCAATGATAATTTTATCTGCCAGTCTTTCGGAAGTAAATAATGCAAAACGAGCTCTGACACTTTCGCATCCTTAAATGTTCAAGGTTCAAGACAGAAAAAAAAAATTATTTTGTGCTTTATGACGCAAGGATATCTGAGATTGCGCCAACAGCTGCAATATTCTGTAGGATAAGAACCACTGCCGACTAGGGAATCTATTTCCGGAATAGACGTTGATGGAAAAAAACAGCTGAAATTCGCAAAAACGGCGAATTTTAAATCCTTTTTTTGCCTCTCCCGTGATAAGCGGGTTACCTCTACGGCATTATCCGGCATGAAAGTCAAGAAATCTCTTTTCATTACGCTAAAGATACTGCCAAGTAACTGAAACGTTAGTCGAAAAAGTTTTTTACTACTGAATTTACTATATTAAGCCAAGTAGTTATGCCATAATACGTATATTTAAAAAAATATATGTAATTCAAATATATGTATTATGGCTTAACTACTTGAGTGAATACAATAAATTCAACAGTAATGAACTTTTTCGATTAACATTTCAGTTACTTCATGGTATCCTTAGCATAATGAAAAGAAATTTCTTGACTTTTATGCCAGGTGGTGGCATAGAAGTAACCTTCCTATCACGGGAGAAAAAAAAAACAGATTTGAAACTCGCTGTTTTCTCGAACGTTAGCTGTTTTTTCCCCACAATGTCTATTCTGGAATTGGATTCCCTAGTCGGCAGTAGTTCTTATTCTTCGGAATATTGTAGTTCTTGGTGCAGTCTTGACTGTCCTTGCACCATAAAACACAAAACAAGCAATTTTGATTTTTGTTTGTGCAAGTCGTAAGGAGGCCGTACAGATAATGAGATCATCTGCCGTGAGAAAAATCTGAATTTCAATAATACTGACAATGAGCGCTTTTTTCTCCACCGATTCTTATTCCACGGCTTGATGCCCTCAGTGACATATCCCTTGAAATATTATGGATCCCGGCGCAGTATGGCCTTAGTTATTTTTGCGACATAAACACCAATAAAAACCCATGTAATGTCATAAAGAAGCGGTTCTTTAACTTTCGTAGACGGCGGAGCCCCAAGAATTTGCATCATACATATTTATTTCTAGTGTTTCATCACTGATTTTCACCATTTGGGGAAGGAATTTTTCGTTCCCTCGTAATTTATTTTTAGCATTAAAGAGTAAATGCTCGTGTCTTAGTACTTTTCCGAACTTTTGTGGGGCACTGGGAGGATCTCGCGGACCCTTTGATACAGTCCTGCGGACCCCTGGAGGTCCTTGGGCCACAGTTGAAGAACCGCTGTCATAAAGAACAATTGTGTGCAAAATGAATGAATTAAAATTTATTTAAAGATCATAAATTGCCTTCTGAATTAGATCTTCACCAGCCACTCTGAAACACAACCTGGTGTTGAACCTCCTACCTCTAGATCCGCAGTCTCTGAATTCGCTTCCTTTATTCAGAAGGCATTTTTACATACATCTGTTGTATTTGCGTTAAACTTTTCTCCTATATTTCGTTACGTTTCTATTAACTCGCACGGCCTTTATCAGAGCTTACAATTCATTACTTGTTGCTGTGAAGGCGAATTAATGAATATTATATTTGTAATGATATATATTGGTTCAAAACTCAGCGTGGTACGGCCTAAATAAAAATTTTTGCCTATAACGCATAGGTTTTCGAGAAATCATTTTAGCTTAACTACATTTGTATAATCAGCCTTCTAAACTCAGGACAGTCGATTTTTTCTTAATTCATGCAAGTTCGGCTTAATGTACTGCTGTAAAACGCATTGGCACTAAAACTATGGAATCGTGATTATGAGTATCCTAAAACTTCGCTAATAAGACTTGGATTTAAAATGCAGATTTAATGTACTAACGAAAAGTTAATCTCAAACCGAGCTAATTATTTTTTTAATATTATTTTTCCAGCCTTACTGTTTAACCAATGGAAAATCTGCCAAGTATGGGTGAACTCTAATTGCGATTGAAAGTGTATATATCAGGATTATGCTGAACGTATCTGAAGCCAGAGTAGCATTCTGGTGGCAGTGCACAGAATACCTTAATCAGCATAAACGCTTTGTGTAAAGCTCTTGACGAAGAATTTACAGTAACCTCCAATGATGTCGACTGATGTCTGACAAGAATAGGTAGCGCATAGAGGTTGGCGAAGTATTGCAACATGGTTCAATCAACGACTAGTTCGTTCGGTCTCTTATACACTCTATATTATCCTCTTAGCCGCATCCAAGACGTAAAGAAATTTACAATTGATTATTTTAATTGAAAGTTAGAAATTAGCATTCAACATTTAGGATGCTATCAAGAATATTCATAAGCGGTCACCTTCTCTCAGATTAGGCGGGGACGAAATAATTTTCACACCTTACTACTAATACTCAGTTCTCATCAAACGAATAACCCAGGGCTCTCCCCAAGGGCACGTACTGTATAGCTGCGTGCTCCAAGAACTATTTAGTATTTCCTGGTTTTGGGAGCAACTTTCAACAAAGTTTACAATCTTTTTTTTCTTTTTTTTTCTAGTCATTTACAAACTTGAATGAAAACAAATGAGGAAAACTCCTGTGAATCCACCAAGCCTCAAAATAATATCCTGCGTATGACCAGGAGAGGAATGAAAAACTGATGAAAGTGGCAAGTGACACCTTGGGCTTGGATAGACGAACAGTTAGATGCTAATGAGTGCGGCTCGGTGACATCACCAAGTCCAGTAACTCCGCAATTTCAATACTCTTTAATTAAGACAGCACCGCATACTCTCAATAATTTTCTTCAGGACAGCCCTGCGAGTAACGTTTTATAATGTAACGAGTAAATATTTTATTTCATTTTTACAGTGTACACATTTCAAATTTTTTTGCAAATGTAAAAAAATTGCGAAGGCATGATTTCTGATGACCATCTTTAAGGAGAGCCTTCGGCGACCTTCCACAATGATTAAGCGGGGCCACGGCCCCGCCCGTGCCATCGCCTATGAGCACATTTCGTGAATTTAGTGCAATATAAAAGCAAAAATTGTCATTCAGAATATGAGAATTTCTTAGAATATTATTTTTGTTTTATTATTAATCAAACATTAAAAATGCAAATAATGTCCAGATTTTTCTGCGGACCACCAAAATTCTCTCGCGGACCACCGGTTAGCGATTGCTGGGTTAGAGGCTACTTAGGTCGTTGACTGAAAATTCGAACGCAAGATATTAAGTAAATTGAATTCCTGTATGTCCGAATATTTGTGAACTCGTTATTAAAGAAGAATTTTCCATAAACCGAGTTTCTTTCTCTCGACATCCAAATATTAATGCACTGACATTTCCCATAATTTTAAGACAGCATGCTCAGATTTTTCCTGTTCTCTTACTCTTTACTCTCTCTCTCTCTCTCTCTCTCTTGTATTGTATTGTATATGCTCAATGCAAAAGCGGCTATTCTGAAACATATAAGAATAATTTTTGTTTTCTAATTTTTATACACGCATATCATAACCTAAATATATCTATAAAACTAAAACCTTCATAATAAATATTTTTATGAAATATAATTTAAATTAAAACCCATGACCCTGATCTTTAAAATCAGAAGCACAAATTACAATTACAGCAGATATAATCGTGTAGTAGTAATTATTATACATCACTGTAATAACTAAATTAATGAGATTCAGAAGTGATATATTTTGAAAGTAAAATATTTCTCATGCATAAAAAGCTATATCCAGTTAAGGACTCCACCAGCACTCATATTCAACTATGCGTATCCAATGTATGTCTATGGATACCTACTATAAAATGTATTCAACTGTTTCGATCAGTCCATGTACAATATACCTCAGTGGCCTTAAATTTATTTATGATACACATGATGTTTTATTCAACTTTTCTCCTTGATAAGACATTACGTAAGTCCATTTTTACTGGAAATATGGATTTTATGCTCAAAGTTAAATTGCATATGATCCGTCTTAATGTTTTTTAAAACGAGAAAATCCCGTGAATCCAATTTATTAATAGTGCGAAAGCATTGATTCTGGTAGTGCAATGATTGAAATTATTAAATTTATAAATAAAATAACTTTAAAAATTATTTTTACTTCGTAATAAGGCTCTTCTTGAGCAGAATTCTAAGTCGGTTATAAAAAAACCATCAATTGGTTTCATATCCAAAGTAATTTTCCCCCAAATCATCTCCTCCGTGCAAGTGTAGTTATAAAAATAACTTGATGTAAAAAAAAAAGAAGCCTAAAAATCAAAGACAGAAATATATTATAGAAAAGTACATGAAAGGTGTGTGAATAGGCTGCCTACGAGTTGTCAAATGAGTCTCAATGGAGGAGTCTAGGTGGCGGTCTCTCAGAATCGAAGATTAGCTCTTCCTATTAACACACCTCTTCCGAACCCGGAGCAACGGGTTCTTGCTCTTCTCCAGACTACACATAGGAAGGCTTACCTAAAACCGATTAACATATAACTCTCTAAAAGCATTTCCGCTCTCTGGGAAAAATCTTTTCTCATCCGGATTGCGTGTACGCCACACTAAGGCCAGTGGATGATGAAAAACATTAGTAAAAATTGTTTTATTTTCTTTTTCATTGGGAAATTTTATTCGCATTTGAAAAAAATTTCCCGGATACATAATGAAATACTTTGTGTATGGTAATTACTCGCAGTAGATCGCGAGGCTGAAATAGCCAAATATATAGTATCCCCGCTTGCCTCTAGAAGAGAGCTAATAGTTTACATTTTGAAGAGCTTCTGTCTCGGTAGAAGTTTAAGAAAACCATTACGCATTAAAGAAGAGAGAGAGAGAGATTTCTTGCTTCTTGCTCGCAGTATCTACAGAAAAAGAAAAAAAACACATCTCCCGCGTGCTGGAAGCTTTCGTTTTCTAGGTGAGGAGGTGGAGGGAAAAAATCCTATATGGAAAAAATCACGCGCGGACTTATTGAAGGTCTTTTTGTTGCGAAGTTCATTTTGGCCAGCTCTAAAAATTGTCTTTTCGCGTGATGGGCCACGATGGGAACTTTTCTATTAAATTAACAGGGGGAGAACCGAGCGGGGAAGCGCTGGTAGCTCAGTTCCTCTAAGGCAGGAATAAAAGATGACAATAAAAAGCAGAGGGGCGAAAACCAGAGATTCCCGGAATTTGATTTGCTCCAAACGATTCTGCCAGGAAACAAGAGCCCAGGATCCCCGAAGCCAAAAGATTAATTGAAAGAGATCTCAGCGAAGATTTATTAGGGCTTTATGACACGAGGTAAACTAGTACATTCCTTGAGGCTTTCTCTTGCAGCGAAACGAATTATTTGACGCGACTGGCAAACTACTGATTATCGAAAATACGTTGTTAAACGTCCGCGGTTTATAGCCATGTATATTGCGGCCAAACGGAAAATAACGGGACGTCAGCAAGTTTTCAATTTCAACGCAGACTCACGTTTCGATCGTTCATAAATCGCTTCCACCATAACCCATCATTTTACGGATAAAATTATTTGCAACTGATTACTGACCTACTCCTCTAATCAATATCCGTATCTCAGACGGAGTCTAAGTGGTTAGAAAGATGGGATGGAGAGTTCCGTTGCCTCATACTTTGCTTGAACCAACTCTCCTTCAATTTCGCTCAAATTAATATTTAAATATCTAACTTATCGGGAAATTAAAATAGCTGGGTGAGAAAACGCGCGTTTCCGTACGCGTTAAGTTCCGCATATTCCAGTTTAAACTAACTTACTGTTAAAATTCACCATCTATCGCGTTTGAGAAGTTCTCCGCACAGAAAATATTGATGTGTGCAATCATCCCTTTATATATCTTGAACAAAATGGCATATAACCCATCAGTACATCTAATATAATCTGCGAACCTCGGCTCCAAAGGAACAAGGAATGTGTTTTAAAGGTTTGGCTCCCCTTTTATCTTCATAGGACGTCGCTCTTAGATAGCCGACGGTAAAGTGATTTTAAACAGATTTGGTGCACTCGAAAATGAGGTCCGTACGCTGTTCCAGGAGATCCGTTACTGTCTGATCGGGTGAGACCTTTTCACGGAACATCTTGTTCTCGTCGCGTTAAAAGGTCCTTAGCAAAGCATTTGGGGAAAGTATCGCTTTCCGGTCGACTGGCGAAGGTGGGTGTCGTGCCTGCCTGTTTCTAATGAGCTGTGATGACGGGTACGGGGGTCTGACATTAAGTCCCCTGAGAAAGGCCCCTCTCGGACCCTAGAAACACCAGCCTCATGACATCCTAATAACGGACCTTGCCGAACCGCGAGACCTCCTTTGCGATCGATTTTTCATTGATCACCCCCGAACGCAACTGCAATGATGTCGTTCTGTTCCAGCCACACAAGGCCGAATCCATGCATTGAGCTTGGACTCATCTTTTTCAAAACTTGAAGAAAACGTAAACAAACCGCTTTGTAGCCAAGAGACGTGTATACGTAAAGACGTGTGTACCTGAAAATATTTATAAAATGCCGCTTTTTGTATGAAAGTTAAGCTAAAGCGTAATGCAAACACTACCAAATATAGTTCCAAATGTGGACTAGCACACACACTCACTTACTCGCAGAACAGTATGAAAGAACTGAAGCGTAACATGTTTAATAGTATAAGGATCGAAACTAGAACGCCATTGTGAGGTTCACTGGTCTTTCGCACACGAAATACCAGTTATGCAAGACACCCTTTCCTCTACTGCAATGGAACATCCCGTCTGTTACTTCAGCTCCCTTGAATTCTAACCGGACTGGTGGACTATTCTCCGCGAACGGACTATATAATTATTCTGTGTAGGGCATTTTACGAAAATAGTATCGTATAACTCCTCTGATATGTAAGTGTGTATTAAACATGCGAACAAATATGAAAAAGAAATAATGAAGTCCCAAAACAAATGTACTACGATTTATAGAGTCGTAGGTTTTCTTCGTTTGGAATGTAGTATATTTATAGCGAATAATCATAATATCTCATTAATGTTACTTCAGACAAGATTTGTTGCTGATGTAAGGTTGTATGCATTTTACAAACGTTTGATCTTTCAAACGTAACAAATATGCCGAATAATATATAATTTTAGATATATTAAATAATTATACAGGGTGGTCGAGGTCGCCCGTACAATAACTACATATCGTCATTTCGTGAGAAATGCCAAGCAAAAGACTTTGATGTGAAACGGTGTAAACGCAATACTTTTATGTTAATGACTATTTAAATGTAGCCTATCACTGGCCAGTTTGCGTTTATAAACGCCTTTTCTTATCATTTTAAAAGCAGTTACAATACACTTGCATCTCAAAAGGCGTTTCTGAAAGAGTTATCTATCCAATTCATTCGATAATTTAACTTCGAAAGCAATTACGCATGCGCGATATTTTCCCTCAGCCAATCTAAATGTTGATTACGTCATTGCTGATGCTTTAACTTTTGTAAACCATGAAAACGCCCAATACCGGTCAATCACGCCGAGAAATGGATACATAAATTAGTTAGTAAAAAAAAATGATGGCACGTAATATCGATATTTCACCTTAAAGTTGAAATCAGTTTTGCTATTTTTAAAATTTTACACGTTACGAGGAGAGGGTAGGGCAGTGATAGCGGTTTGAAAAAAATGGATATCTCTGAGCACGAAATATATTAAATACTAAAAAACTATTTTGGATAGAACTTTAGAATTAATTCCAATTCCTCGGAGAACTCTAGGTCACGGCGCAGCATATCATTTGATACCCATGAGCAGTATTATTCCCAAATATATCACACATAATACGCACTTATATTCAATACTGTAATGTAATGAATATACGGGACTTAATCTTAAAATACTAACATAGAAAAAGCGTAGTCCTGTACGTTCCTTGTACAGATGGTCTTGAACACCCTTCATTTTTCTTCTACATCGGAATAACTTAATGTGGCTTTTCCTTTCTGGAAAAATGTAGCCACCAAAAAAGCGAAAATTACAAACGAATGCTATGTACAGGGAATTGGAGTGAATTGGCCGAGTTATCCCTAAAAAAATTTAGCAACCCCCCTACTCACAAACCACAGACCGCTAGGACAGTTAGCCAATGTTCTCATTTCTGTCTTTTTTCGCCAATATTCGCCAATGTTCTCATATTGGTCACGGGTATTTTTTCAACCATGCGCTATAAAACTCAACCGATCGCCATTTAACAATCAGACGTACTTTCCAAAAAAATAACGGATTCATATTCTAACTTCTGTTTACTAAAACTACGTAAACGAAAATTAGTATAACAATCAGCTTACATTACTCAGAATAGCGTTTTTCAAAATGTTTTATGAAATCAGCTAAACATTACAATACAACTTGGAAAAACTGTCACGTTTGCGAATCATGCACTTAAAATAATGTAAACAATTTAACACGTATAAAGCCGCAATCAGAGTTTTCTCTTCAAATTTGGTCTCAGCAAGTTTGTGTATAAAATAACTCGAGAATATTTAAATCATTCGAAAACTTCAATTTCTGTTAATAAAGATGAAATTAAGGCGTTGGCGTATTATTGATAATTTTAAAAAATGGGAAGTGAAGTATTCTGATTGACTATACTTCAATTGCAATTAGTACAAAAGTTTTGGTTTTTCATTTTCTTATTAAAATATTTTGCTTAGAATTCTTCAAGGAATACCGCTGTGTGGTTATTTTACGGTCGATATTGCCCTACTCTATATATTATATAATTATTTCATATATAATCATTTAATATATAATTATTTAATATATAATTATTTAATATATAATTATGTACTTTACTGTAATAATACTCCACTACACATTAGAGAGATTCATGCGACATAAACCTTTTATTTTTTTTTTTTGGTAAAAGTGTAGTATCGGACCCTCTTTCAATCACAATGACACACTTCCTTTTTAACTATTTACGAAGACCACCTTTACTGACGTATACGTTGGAGAAAAGTACCATACAAGGTGTTGCTCAGTGACATAGTGATTAAAAGATCATTGAAGCAGCAACGCAAGGATCGCTGGTACTGGTCTAGCTTGAGTATGCATACAGAATTTTGCAAACTGTGGTCTGCTTTAACGATGTTACTTTTCATAAAGTATGTATTAATAAAGATAATAATAATAACAATGATATACTAATTTATTTATTCCCTGCATATATATAGCACATCATAAAGCTGTTTACATAATGTAGCAGGTCCCAGGAAAATATGTCAATATGCACATTATATAAAAGTACATATCTAAATTTTGATATTATAACTGCTTAATAATTTTCAAATGTTAGTACACAGTACTGAATTTCGTAAATCACATGTTTAGTGCACATTGTATGTACTTGAAGATTTCCTACATACTATTTAACTGCGACGGTGTGAAACTGAACTATTATTATTACTGCAGCTTTGTGTTGCAATGAAAAAACTTCCCGCTTCATAGTCATTTTAAAAGTTAAGAACAATAATCGTTCTTAACTATATTGTAGAATTATAGATATTGTGTATTTTATATAGATATTGTATACTTTATATATCGTAGGATTTGTATATCGTATACTTTATTATTGTAGAATTATAGATATTGTGTATGCACAAAATCAAGATAGAATAAGTTGTTCACCGTAGCTATTTTGCCGTTAAAGGAACGGACGAGTTCATTTCGTTTCACTCAAAAGCAGAAGGATAAACGTGATAATGCGAGGGATTAACAGAGGAAAGACGGGGAGAAAGCGTTTGGAGGACATTCAAAATATTTGACTAGAACAAATTCAAAGTTCGAAAGTCACCTGTTGTTAATAAATAAATGTGATGGGAGAGGGTTAAAGCTTTTTAAAGAAGGAGAGATTGAAAAACAAATAAAAAAATTTCGATACACGTGAAGAGGAAATATAAAGTAGCTTTATTAGAACACAAGATAATGATTTTTTCGAGATTATATACGGGTTTTGTGGAAAAAAAACTGGTTTAGTTGTATATATATATATTAATCTTACCTATTATATTTAATTGGTTTTACTCCAGGCAGACATTGGCGCCAGAGTGATTCCAATTTAACTAAATTTACCTGTACCTCTTAGACTTAAATTCTTTTTATTTTGTTTATTATATATATATCTCTCAGTGGCGGCTTGTATATATATATCAAACGTAAAGTCAAGTTCATGTTATAATTGTGCCCATATAGTGAATATACTTTAGTTTATAATTCTAAAGAATATTCACTTTAGTTTGGTGAAACGGAATGGCATAAAATTGAAGAGAATAGATTTAAATAAACTACACTTTAACCCGTAAAGAAAGAGGCATAGTGGACTTCAATGAATAGCATAGAAAATAGCATGTCGAGATTCCGTAAGATTGAAATTTGCCGGTAATAAGACCCTTGACATTCTAAAGAGAATCTTAGAAACGTAGGTTCAAGCTTTCATTCAAATCATTTGAATATGACCATAAGTTATTCGACTTCCAGCTTCAAGCGAAGCTTTAAATCACATGGAGCCTCATTTTGGTTCGATGAACATCAGAGAGGGCAGCTGAGTTTTATATTCAAGAACACTGTAACTATAATTCCCCATTTGCTTAGCTAATATTTTGACGTAAGAGTCTTTATTATACTGAAATACTATACACTTCATGGCAAAGTACTTAAATACATCGTCAACTATATAGTTTCCTTAGAGTACATCATACCGAATATCACTAGAACACAAAATGCTCCTTATTATAATGACGCTTGTATTTTGGTTGTTTTTACATACTTGTATAATATTAACTAACTTATCACTATCATCATTTCATAACCTTCCGTCCACTACAAGATATTGTGTTTCCCAATTTCTGCCGATATTTTCCGTCTACAGAAATCATTTTCCAGCGAATTCAGCAAATTCTTTCATTTTGTCAATTCACCATCTATGTAAACGTTTTCTAAATAGCTTTTTGTCTCTTGGAATCCAATTAATAGTTTATAGTCCAACTATAGTTATCTTTTCTGCTTATATGACTGTTTCACTCCCATTTTAGCACTTTGATCCTCATAAAGATATCTGTCATTTTCATTTCTGTTCTCTTAGGCATGCATTTTTTCCAGTCCCTTCTTGAAATTCCCAACACCCTCCTCCCTATATTGCTTTTTTTGAATGGCTTTCGTATTTATTGAAATTATACAACATCGGTTAACGAGAGTATATTTTTTAACCGTCTACATTCTGTAACTTAATCTAGAGCTTTTGAGATAAAAGAAGTCCTAAATGTAATTGTGCAAATGAAGCCTCGCCTATCAAGATGAAAATTTACTTCCTAATTTTTGTCAAAAGCTCTCTATGAACTAAAGCCTACTCCGCATCTTGATGTTTCACAGAAAATCGTGTATTCGATCATGTTTCAAGTACCTTAATTTATTTGAACAGAACGGGAATTCAGTGAAACTATTTACCTCAGAAAGTCGCACATATAATGTTTTATTCAGCACACCAGGAACGCTACGCAAATAAACGTTATCTGTAGTTTTAGACACATAATAAATAAACAAACAAATGAATGAATGAATGAATGAATGAAAATAAAAATTTAAATACGGCCAGCGCAAGTATTCAGTTCTCCCTTAAGGGAGTTTACGTGCCCAGGAAAAACTTTTGCTCGAATTTGGATTGGATCCTTTCAAATTATTTAAAAAATGTCACAATTTTGTGGAATGTAGGTCTTAAAGAACTCCATGTTTACATAATAGACCAGCTGGCCCTGACTACACAAAAAACAAAAGTAAGCTAAAAGTATGTTTAAAATGAATTGACAGTTTTAAAATAAATGACAAACTTAGTGTAGACTCTAGACCTTTTATCTGCCACTTTAAAGTTTTAATAACAGCTTAATAAATAAAACAGCTCAATATCAAATATGGGTTGCAACATAAAACTTCGTTACGAGAAAACGAGGTAAAACATTACCAAGTGCGCTTCCAAATATTTATACGTTATAATTTATATTGTAAATTTATACTTACCTCAAAACCTTTGATTCTCATCTTCTAATTTTGAATAGATATCCTTTATTGACGGAGTATTCAATTTTTCAGTGATAAAGAAATAATTGTTTTTTTTTTCCGCCGTTGAATACACATATTGCGATGAAAGATTGTTCATGTTCGTAAAAAAACCTAATATGCCAATAAAACCTGATACATAAATATAACGTAATACGTCAATATACTGTAATACGTCAATATAACGTAATAAGTCAATATAGCCTAATACGTCGGTATAACGAAAGGAGCGTAGTTTACTGATTTTTTCTTTTGAGAAGTCCGCATACCAAAGTAATTTAATACAGTCAAATCTCTTTAATGCGAACAAGCTTAACACGAAATATTGTGCTTTTAGTTTCTTTAACACGAACAATGTTTGCACGAAATACTGTTTAACAAGAACTGATGATCAATGGCCCTTAAAAAATTATCTTCGCTTAACACGAACAAAACACGCTTTTCTAAGTCTCTCGAGGAAATGATTTTGGATTTCAATTTTCTTTGAAACAGAAGTTTCCAAAGAAAGCAAAAATAATGTTATCGCTTAGAAGGGAATATTTTTTTGTTCTGATAGGGGTCGGCATACTGCGGCTCGCGAGCCACATGCAGCTCTTTGCTTACGTACATGTGGCTCTGTGGTTACGTGTAGTTCGTTCACGAAAAGTTGTCCGATGGAACA
This sequence comes from Dysdera silvatica, assembly GCA_006491805.2. NCBI lineage: Eukaryota > Metazoa > Arthropoda > Arachnida > Araneae > Dysderidae > Dysdera > Dysdera silvatica. Next base: position 104,096,240 of record QLNU02015360.1, read on the forward strand.
GAAAATAACTGGAGCCGACGTCACAAACGACCTAGCCGATTACAGCAGAGAGCAGGACTTCATTATTGAACTGATTTTTGGCGCAAAAAAACCCTCTCTAAAAACCAGTTCTGAAATGACGTCCTCCCCTCTGCTGTAATCGGCTAGGCCGTTTGTGACGTCAGCTCCCGTTATTTTCTAACGGTACCATCGGACTACTTTTCGTGAACGAACTGTATATTTGGCTCTTTGGTTACGTACTTGTAGCTCTTTGCTTGCGTATATGGCAGCTTTCAAGTATTACGTAAGTCATATTTTGGCCGTTTCAAACCCCCTCTGGTAAGCAAAAATTAACATTGTCTAACATAGGAAAATAAGCACAGCAGAAACCCCCGCCCCCTCAAAGCGCTTACGTACTACTTGAACTTTCCCTATGTGGCTCTGAATTAAAATTGAAAATGGAAATATAAAATTACAATGGTTTTACTTCTACCGTTTTGTTTGTTTGTTTGTTTGGCTTTTTTATGGCGCAAGAGCATCTGGGCTATACTGCGACAGTTACCGTTTTGCATCCTACATAAATGAAATCAAACTCAAATGAGCTCAGCCTTAAATTATAATGCAAAGGAAATACTGCCTTTTATATGGTAGTACAAGTTATTTCATTTAAAAAGAAATTGATTCTGTTCGCTGAAGATGTAGAGAGAGGAAACTTCAGTTCATTTTCCAAACTCGTCTTGATAGCGACGAGAAAACAAGGCTGTTTTGAAAATTAGTTATTATTTATGTAATTATTTATTATTAATTTTTATTATTAATTAATAATAATAAACGAAGATTATTTCAAGACAACAATTTTAAACATTAGAGAATATTTTCTTCAAAGGTTTCAGAAATTCAGAAATAATAAAACGACTCTAGCTTTCATTACAAATCCTTTTAATTCTAATGTGAAGGAATTAAAAATTTCTCCGTTTAATATTGACATGGTTAATTTTGAAATAGAACTGCTGAACTTGACAAGCAAAACTTAAGATGTTCCAAATTTGTACGTCTCGGTGCTAAATTAGAAGACAACAACGTACAAAGATTGACCAGGGCTTACCATAACTAGTAAAATTTGACACTGGTCGGAATATACGAAATACAAATGAAGAAGGTAAAAGATATTTACCGTCTGCAAAAATATTCGCAACGTTTCGAGAACTACTGTTCCCTTCATCAAGCGAAAGTGTCAAGGAAGTGTAGGTGTTCGGTATTTATACCCCAACTTTGGTTTTCCCCAAAGCTATCCCGCACTCGGGTTTTCCCCCCTGTCTGAATCTGGATTTTCTAAGAACTGTCCCGCACTCGGTAATTCCCCCTGTCTGAAACTGGTTTTCCCCCATCTCCTAGCAAAAATGCGGTAAGGTTCAGGCATCGATTTTGCGATGTTCATCGCCTTACTTCGCATTCGAAAAGTCTCCCAAGACTCCAGAAAAAGTCTACAATAGCGAGAAGTTACATTTTTATGAAGAACTTTTGTACTTTTCCAATCAGGAACATGACCTTTCTCCCAGGCATGTTCTGCCAGAAGATTAGTCATCTCACCTTTCTCCACAGCACGATGATGTTCTTTTTTGCGAGTACAAACAGTCCTTCCCGTCTCGCCAGTGTATACTTTCTCGCAGTCTTTGCAGGGTATCTGGTAAATTGTTCCAGTCAATTCATCCATTGGAACTCGATCTTTCACTCTCACCAACAGGTCACGCAAAGTCGATGCAGGTTTATAGTAAGTCCTGATGTCAGCTTTCCTCAGAATAAGCGCAATTTCCTCAGATGTCCTCTCCACATATGATAAAACAACCGTCCCTCTAGTCCGTCTCTCCTCAACAGGTTCTCTACGTCCGTCATTAGATCTTCGAGCGATAAATTTGTTCGCGTAGCCATTATGTACAAAATCTCACCTTATCTTCCATACCTCATCATTTTTCAACTCAACACTGCTGCTGTGTGTAAGGGCCCGACGTGTCGGAGACCTTATAACAGAAGCTTTGTGGCAAGATGGATGAGGTGAGAGGAAATCCAAGTACCGGTCCGTATGAGTTGGCTTTCGGTATACAGAGGTTGACAAGCTTCCATCGTCTCCTCTGGTGACCCTCACGTCCAAAAATGGCAAACATCCCTCATGTTCTACCTCTAAGGTAAATTGAATATGGGAGTTTGTCATTAAGGAAACGGTGGAAGCTATCCACCTCTGTCCTCGAAAGAACAACAAAAATATCATCGACATACCTTCTCCAGATATTAACACCAAACTCGTCGCAGTCCAAAATTTCGATATCCAAATATTCCATACACAGGTTAGCTACAACACTAAAAATGTGCGAATCCATTGCGGTCCCCTGTCTCTGCTTGTAGAAGGTCCCATTGAAGCTAAAATACGTCTTGCCCAAACAGAATTCCAAAGGTATACAAATATCTTCATACTGTCAATTTGGTACGTCACCGAGAGAGTCGTCGTTCTCCAGTCTTTCTAGAGCAATTGAAATCGCAAGGGAAGTTGGTATACAAGTGAATGGTGAAACTACGTCAAATGATATCATAACGTCTTCCGTACCGATTTGTAAGTCACTAACAGAAGAAATAAAATCTTCAGTAGTGGATACAGAAGCCGCTGTTAGTCCAACCAAAGGTTGCAGAAGTCCAGCTAGGTGTTTACAAGATGCGTAAGTCGGAGAGCTGCAGAAACTCACAATAGGACGAAGAGATATACCACTTTTATGAATCTTAGGAAGACCATAAAAGAGGGGTATTCTCCCCGAACTGCAACGAAGTCGCGAGTACAAGGACCCAAAAATTTTCGACTCCCTGTGTACTTTAAGCAACAGACCATTCGTGCGCCTCTCTATACCTCCAGTCGGATCTCTCTTCACTATACAATACGCATCAACATCAGATAGTAAGTTCTGCACCTTCTCATCATAAGTCGATCTATCCATAATCACAGTATATCGTCCTTTATCAGCTGGCAAATCCACAATGTCATCACGCCTTTTCAGATCTATTACCGCCTTCCTCTCGCCAAGCGAAAGATTACTTTCTGGTACTCGTCCTCTACGTAGCACTTGCGAAATTTCACAACGTATTTCAGCAGCTGCATCAGCCTCCATTCTTCCTAGAACCGGCTCGACTGCCGAAAGAATCTTAGGAATAGGAATAAATGAAGGCGCAGGTGCGAAATTCATTCCACGAGACAATACAGAGATTTCATCAGTGCTAAGACGTTGGCTAAAAAGATTTCGAACCCAATTTGGATTGAATTTGCCTCGAGATGGCTTATTCCCTCCTCGTTCAGCTCTCAATCTATCCAGTTTTCCATCATGACACAAGCGAAATTTAGCTCTGGTGCCCGACTCTTCCCTGATGATTTCAGAATCTAAGGTCGTCAAAACATCATTGCTGAGAGCAGATTCCAAATGCTGTAGAAGACTGGCAACCACAAGCCGAGAGTTATAAATTTTGTTATGGCAAAAAGAAATCCTCGCTGCTACAAATTGGAGCCTAGCCCTTTGGGCAATACTTGTATACCAACTTCCCTTTCGATTTCAACAGCTCTAGAAAAACTGAAGAACGACGACTCTCTCGCTGCACGTACCAAATTGACAGCTGAAGATATTTGCATTCTTTTGGAATTCTGTTTGGACGCGACGTATTTTAGCTTCAATGGGACCTTCTACAAACAGGGACAGGAGACCGCAATGGGTTCCCCCGTTTCTAGTGTTGTAGTTAAGCTGTGTATGGAGTCTTTGGAGATGGACATTTCGGACTGCGACGAGTTTGATGTTAAGGTCTGGAGAAGGTATGTTGATGATACTTTTGTCGTTCTTTCGAAGACAGAGGTGGACAGCTTACACCGTTTCCTTAATGACTTAAACCCCCATATTCAATTTACCTTAGAGGTAGAACATGAGGGATGTTTGCCATTTTTGGACGTGAGGGTCACCAGAGGAGACAATGGAAGCTTGTCGACCTCTGTGTATCGAAAGCCAATTCATGCGGACCGGTACTTGGATTTCCGCTCGTATCATCCAACTTACCACAAAGCTTCTATTGTGGGGTCTCTGACACGTCGGGCCCTCAAACACAACAACAATGTTGAGTTGAAAGATGCTGAGGTATGGAAGGTAAGGAGAGCGCTTGTAGATAATGGCTACCCGAGCAAGTTTATCGCTCGAAGATCTAATAATGGACATAGAGAACCTGTTGAGGAGAGACAGACTAGAGGGACGGTTGTTTTGCCATATGTGGAGAGGACTTCTGAGGAGATTGCGCGTATTCTTAGGAAATCTGACATCAGGACTTACTATAAACCTGCATCGACTTTACGTGACCTGTTAGCAAAAATTAAAGACCGAATTCCAATGGATGAATTGACTGGAACAATTTACCAGATACCCTGCAAAGGCTGCGAAAAAGTATACACTTGCGAGACGGGAAGAACTGTTTGTACACTTAAAAATGAACATCATCATGCTGTGGAAAAAGGTGAGAAGACTAATATTCTGGCAGAACATGCCTGGGAGAGAGGTCATGTTCCTGATTGGAAAGGTACAAAAGTTCATAAAAATGTAATTTCTCGCTACTGTAGACTTTTTCTGGCGTCCTGGGAGACTTTCCGAATACGTAGTAAGGCGATGAACATCGCAAAATCGATGCCCGAACCTTACCGCATTTTTGCTAGGAGATGGGGGAAAACCAGATTCAGACGGGAGGATTACCGAATGCGGGGCAGTTCTTAGAAAATCCAGATTCAGGCAGGGGGAAAACCCGACTGCGGGATAGCTTTGGGGAAAACCATAGTCGGGGTATAAATACCGGACACCTACGCTTCCTTGACCCTTTCTCTTGATGAAGGGAACAGTAGTTCTCGAAATGTTGCGGATATTTTTGCAAATGGTATATGTTTTTACCTTCTTCATTTGTATTCCGTATATTCCAACCAGTGCCATATTTTACTAAATATTAAAATAGAAGAACTGGAAAAAACTGTGGTTTGAATTTAGAGCAAAAGTAGAATGAAAAAAAAAACAGACTTGATGACTTTAATATTTGGTATAGTATTCCAGACTCATACCATAAGTTGAAAATTTGTTTATATGAGCAATCGTTTGCTTAAATTAAAAACAACTAGTTACAAACCGGGCATAAAGAAACTTTCTTGAGAAAATCGAGCTCATTTCTCACAATGGTTAAAAACAATGAGAGTAATTTGTCGTGAATTTCCAACCTCCTTTATTTAACAAAGATATAATTGATATTATAACTTGTTGTGATGTCACTTAAAATTTTCCTTATCTGAAAAAATATATTAAGGCTCTGGAATAATTTTTGAATTATTGTGAGGGACAGGTTTTACTCTTGACTCTCAAAAGTTCCCCAACCCCTGTATAAGAAGGTTAAGGTGGACAGATCGCTTTGTCTAAGGTAGAACGATTTAACGGTTTTATTTCCATAATTCCTGTGTTCTCACCATAAGACCGTCGGAAGCTCGTTTATTCTGGTGTGTATTTTATACCGAACGGTTCTGTGCCAGGTTCCTTCGACGTTTAAGTGTAGAAGCCAATCACAAAGCGTGAAAGACGTAGAATTTAGAAGAAAAAGCTATGAATTCTAAATGATGTGGATTGTATAAAGTTGAATAAAACATAAATTGCCGTAAAATTTCTAATTACAAAGTGTACTCTGTCGAAGATTTTAACCAATCGAGACAAAATCAAAAATGCTTGTGTACTCGTAGTTAAACAGTTTGAGTAACCTACATAATATATGCATATAGTAAAACAAAATTTATGGATTCAACTACTTTACATAATATGAATTTTAAAAATGCGTTTATACTGTTTCTATTTTTACGATATCTCTCTCTCTCTCTCTCTCTCTCTCTATATATATATATATATATATATAGTAAATAAAATATATGTAATAACAAAATAATTATAACAAATATATAATAATAATAATAATAATAATGGAAAAGTATCATAGAATAAATAACTTAGAAATACGATCTCCTAAACTTCCCGGATTGCGCAGGCGAACAGATATATACGAACAGATTTTTTTCGCATTTAAGGGGTTTGATGATATTGATTCTTCTTTTGAGCATTTTCTTTATCTTATAATAGGAGAAAAAATTGAAAATAATACAAGTATTTTCTAAAATAGTCGTCTGTTTAGAAGGCTTAGCCTTTGTGTTTGTCGATATATAGATCTGTGAATAGGACGGCAAATCGCCTACAGAAAGCTTTTTCCGGTTACAGCAGTCCTGGGAAAAATTCTTTTAAATAAATTTGAAGTAAAAGATTACTTTCCTTTCAAACAGATGAAAACATATTTTTTAAATTCTCAAAGACCTGTCCTTAAGCAGTTCGCTGTGGGACGAAAAATGTTCCGTTATTACTGACAAATCTTCAAGCGTGGACATAATAAATACGTAAAGCAGTTGAATAATTCACCTATGATTTTCGTAAGATAAACTACGAGATTTTTTTTTTCCTTTCCCAAGAATGTATTTCTACTATTAATGGGTAGAATATACATAAAAAATATTGACCACGCGAGTTTGGGATAAATATGCGAGAGAGGATACCTGACAACCCCATATTTCATCACTTTACCGGCATTTGGGCTTTCCTAGCGCTCGCAAATACAGATCATCAATATTCATACCATTCACCCCGGAGAAGGTTGTCAAGAACCTGGCGATAAAGGGCGGCCTTCCTTTTTTTATTTAGCAGAGGAAGGACCGCAGGTCATCTTTGTCGGTGTGAGCATATGCTCTGATAAAACTGCATACTTTGAAACAAAAATTCATCTACTCCGCGTTTAAAACCAAATAATTCGATACATGCTTGAAGTCAAGTCATCCAAGCGGTAAATTTAAACGTCTATTGTGCAATCCAACAGGAGATTGTGTTGCTGTATAGCTTCATTATTCTCAATAGACGTCAATTAACTATCATCCTATATATGTGCACTCTTACGCAGAGAATATTCAGACCAGTATATAAAGCAAAAGCAAACCAATTAGTTTGTTTTAAAATACATGAGTTCTAAACAATATTAGGAATTTTCACTCGGAATTACCAAAATTATTCAAAGAATTACAGTTGAGCAACGTTACTCACTACAGATATGTCGCCTATTATCCGTAGTTGTATTGTAATCATTAATTACTTCGTCCGATTTGTAAAGTTAATAAAACAATCAATAGCAAATGCGATTTTAAATTAAACACATTTGAATTAACCAAACGTCCAGGCAGGAAGACGTAAGTGTCCCTCGAAATCCTCTTAAATGAGGCTATGCCATTAAGTAAGGTCAGACATCTTTCAGCTCGCGGAGACTAAATCGAGCACCTGGTAGTTTCCCACGAAAACGAATCAACATGGCGATTGCTTATTGCGAATTTAAGTTCATACAGTATTCGGGCAAGCACTCAGAAGTCATGAAAGGAAAGTAACAAAAATCGGAACACAACTTTGCAATTGACTTTTTATGGGTGTTTGGAAATATCGAACAATGATTGGCGAGGGAAGGGGAGGATCAGCAAGAATAAGTGAAGTAGCCAAGATGCAGCTGTTGGTATTCGGTAAAGTCTTTTAATCTACTGATTTTCAATCAGTCGGTCTACTGATGATCACGTGATTTTCGGCCGATCTCATTTTCGGAAGGAAACATTGTACTTTTTTTCTTCCTTTTTCTTATTCTTCCGATGGCATTTTCCTTCCTTTTGCTTTTTTTTTTACAAGTTACTCCCAAATCCTTCTCCCTGGAAATGGTCGAAGTGTAAAGTACTCGAGAAAGCCCTCTATGGCGCTATTCATCCAAAAAAATTTATGTCGCGGCGAATTTTTGTATCCTGGTGGTTTGAATTCTCATCCGTGAAGATTGGTGCTTATGGTATGGAAAACATTTTTGCGCACAGTTTAATGTTACGTGAATGACTAATATAATCAATCATATTTATCTATCTTGTTGAAGCGAATATTCTGCCCAGAAAACACTGATTTTCTTAAGTTTTCAAATTAAATGCAATTTTTTTTCATTAATCGTTATTTAGTCAAAACTTTTGCACCCTGCTCCCTATTTCCCCCCCTCCTACTAGTTTCTTCTTTCAATATTCCATTAAGGTGTTCCCATTTTCTCCAATTCTTAGATTTTCATGTCTCTTCTCTTCTTTCCACGTTTGTGCTCATTTGTTACGAAATTCAGAACAAAACAATTCTGGTTTTACTTGTAAGCTTTGATCCACCTTTGTATATCATATGATCGTTCAATCGTATTATGAAACGAGAAGAAACAATGATAACTATATTGTGAAGAATCAGCTTAATAATTTATCACAAGTTCATCATCATATAATAATAATAATAATAATAATGTAAAGTATTCATATGTACTCTTTTGCAGAAGAAATGAAGCACCATGAAGAAATTATCTGTTTTTATTGAAATTAAATATATATCCAGCACATACGCAGGTAAGGAAATGATAAAAATATTCAAGGCCGTAGGACCCATCAATGGCTAGGAATTGCACATTAAATGTTCAAATCAATAGTTGGTTAACCCTCCCCCGAATTGGCGAAGATAGATGCTTCTATACGTCTAGGTAAAGAGTGATAAGTGTTCCTGATATCACCCTACGACACATTCTGCCAGTCATTCCTCACTTGTTGCTTCAGATCTGCGATAATTTGCGGTACTCGACTCTGGTGGACTACCATGTCCCATACATGTTCGATTGGTGAAAGGTCTGGTGATCTTGCTGGTCAAGGAAGGGTATCAACAGCACGAGACAGCTCAGAGATATGCGAGCCGTATGGAGTCTGAAATTATCTTGTTGAAAAATGGCCCCAGGCGTGTCGTGTCACGAAGGTTAACTTATACGGCCGCAAAATGTCACCAGCATATTATTAAGCTGTTAAAGCTATACGCAGGATGACTAGGAGCGTCCTGCTGTCGTATGAGATAGCACCCCACACCATCATAAATCAGGGTAATAGCTGTGTGCCACTGTAAACAAAGGGTGGTTGGGACCGCTGACCCTGTCACCTCCACACACGGATCCGATGGTCATCTGCTCCAAGACTGAAGCGGGATTCATCTCTGAACACTATGCGATACTAATCTGCTGGCAGCCACGATGACCGGCTACGACACCACTCCAGACGACTCTGTTGATGGTGTGGGGTTAAAGGCAAACGCCTTAAAAGCCGCTGTGAACGTAACCCCACCTTAGCCGAGCGTCATGAGATGGTGGAAGGTGGCACTGATGGCATGAAAGACACAGTAGCACGTTGGATGGCGGACAATGATGTCATAGGATCAGCTCGGGCCTGTCGCACAACCAACCGATCTTGCCTCGCATTCGTGCACCTTGGCCTTCATTACGTAGATGAGTTCCTCGCAGAAACCATTGCTGCCAACACCTTTGAACAGCAGTGTCCGTACGGTGCAGGTGGCAGCCTATTGCTCAGTAGGACCAGCCAGCTTCAAGCATCCCGACTATGCGACCACGTTTGAAATCGTAAAATTGGCTTTAAGGTCCTCGTCAACGTCGTAACGGCATTACTGATTACGTCTCCAGGGAACTGCAACGCTGATAACGAAAAAAAATAAACCGTTCGCAATTTTTACCTCTTTTATACGATGCCAGTTGCGCAGTAGAAATGCGCGCTATGATCGAAGTTAACACTCATTGGCTTTGAAAATTTAATCATTTGCATACTTGGTTTAAAGGAATTCGCATGCGAAATTTTGAGATGATCGGATTATCTTTTACGGGTGCTTTTATTTATTTACTTTTTTTTGGCTAAAGAGTGTAATCTATTTTTAAAATGCTTTTAAAGTAATAAATATTTTTTGTAAAAATTTCCTCGATAGCTTAACAAATTTTGTCACAGGAACATGTAAGATGCAACTTCAAATATTATTTGGTTTTGAAACCAAATTTTATGACTGGATTTTGTAACTTCTGTATGAATTTATTTATTGATTTGAGAATACTTTAAAAAAAATTGATATACGAGTATGCTTAGAGAATGATTTGTATTTTATTACATGTTTTGAACACTAAATTAATTATTATTTATTAAATTTATTATATTAATGAGAAGCTAACATATGATTATAAACTTTCACCAAATTATAAGTTGTAGTAAATTTTGAATATATTTTGTACAATTAAATCTCATATCGCATAATATGAAAGATGTACATGGAATTTGCTTGATGAATCGTGCTAATATTAATGCAGCTATTTGATAGTGAAATTCCAAGGGTTCTAGCCAAGAAAAGAATTTTAAACTAACAGGACATGAAATGGGCAAAGATTAAGACAATCAACTCAATTTTATCTTAAATGTTTTTGCTGTATTTTATATTATAAAATATGAGCATCCTGTTTTTGGTTCGTAGTTCGAAACCTTCTATTATGCTGGTCCACTACTCGACCTGCGAAACCTATGAGATATCTAAAAATATGTTTAAAAGTCAAAAAGTAAAACAATATTTTTTTTTTCCAAACTCTTTACTGGTCACGTCATTTCATTTAAATTTATTCTTTTATTTTCCATGTCCTGATAAAACCTTACATTACTAAAAGTTTTCCGCCATTATGACTTTTTCGTTCGCCTGAAGTAGGTTGTCTGCAGTAAAAAATTATGGCAGTTCTGGACAGACCAGAAAGTGCGCTCGATTTTGAAGTCGCCACACATCGTATCATTATCAGTCGACAATCCCCACTTAAACAAGCTCGCCTTGTACCTCGGTATTCCAACCTTCATCCTGCAAACTGTATAAAGCCGCGTCCACATATGCAACAGAACAGTTATCGTAACACAGACGCGTATCAAGTTTGGACCGAACTCCGTAACAAAACATCGTAACATTTCTGCGTCCCACTAGTTATCGGTTTTTCCCCGTCGCATAAAAGGGATGTTACGAGGCTGCGTTGCACCCCATGTTCGTGTATTTAGGCCGGTTTACGAACAACAGCGTTTTGTCAGTGTAGGCTGGATATCGGGATGAACTGATGGGACGCAGTCATGTTCTGTTATGATGTTCTGTTGCATGTCTGTACGCACACTAAGAGCATTCCTTTCCAGCAGCCATTTCCTCCTTCCGCACTGGTCTTTTTTTTTTCTGATGAGTTCATCTCTCCGTTTAATCGGACCGCTGTTACTTAGAGAGCCCACCAAGAGTTTTAGTCGTGGCCATAAAACTTTTTCTAGACTTGAATTTACGAGTCTGGGGTTCATCGGGGATCCTTCGACTTTAACAAAAGTGGGCTTTTATTAAAGCGCTTAACTTTAATTCTCTATTAGTTAGCGCTTAGTTAGCCTGTTTATCTTTGTCATTTCGACATAAAAGGTGCACTTTAACAAATGTCGAAATGACGAAGAAAAGTTTGAAATGGAATTATGCCAAGGTTCTAAGGTAAAACGAACTCTTTTTGTATATACATATATACGTTATGTGTATTTATATATAAAATATATGTACGTCAATATTTTATTAAAATTGTGTGCCAATCATTACTTTCTTATGGTACACTCTAAAAAATGCCTGTTAATTTACTCTTTTTCGGTTTTTCTCGAAGGACGAAATCTGTCTTTCATTGAAAATGCATTTAGTCTGCTTTACAAATGCTCTCTTGGCAACACTCTGTTGAACGCATGCGTACTAGGAGGGGAACGTCTGGGCTTTGTATATCGATTTAAATAGGGACTTTAGGTAGATCTTATCAGCTAATCATCGGTCGAGCGGTTAGAGCATCCGTTTACGAACCAACAGATCGTGGGTTCTACTTCTGGGATGGGGGGGGGAAAAAAAGTCTCCCTTATATTAACATGGAAAGCACAGTGGCTGTAATTATAATGTGAATAAGTACCGCTATGTGGCGTATCTAGTTCAAGATTTATCTATTAAAAGCAATAAAATAAACACCAGTTCATAACACGAGGTGGCATACGTAATTAAGGGTGGTCTTGATGAGGCCGAAGGTCTCTTTTTAGGGTCAAAGGTCAGGAATTCTCTCTGCTTCTCGGTTGGTGCTATAGTTCCCTGTATACTACTATGAAACGGAAAGTTTGTAAAAAAAGAAACAGATTAAAATCAATTATATTACGAAACTTTTATTAAACCGAAAATTCGTAAAAAAAGGGATCAAAATCAGTTATATTACGTAACTTTTATTAAACAGAAAATTTGTAGAAAAAACAGAAAAGTTCTGGTGACTCAGCTGCCAGGACTTTTTCTGTTAATTTACAGAGTCTTCTTTTACAGTGTATATGTGTATCATAATGTTAATAGTAGTTGGAATTTTGATCATAAGCTTCATCATTTGTTAGTTTTATGTAATAATGAATTTTGTATGTCGTTTTTTCATCAGGTCATCAATTTTCTAATTAGTTTCATGGAATTTTTCAATGCATATAAATATGCATAAATTCGCTGAATGAATATTAATGTAATATTAATGGCGTCAAATTACAGATTTTATTGAAAAGCGAAGTAACAACTTAATGTTAATTTTGAACAAAATATGTGCTTCCAAAAAGTGCTTTTAATTTTACTCATATTTTAATGCGCACACAGTAACAAATTAAACTTATTTAAGTTTTTATTTCACAAAATACATTTAATAAATTAATGATTAATCCTTAACACTCTCACAGTCTTTCGATTATAGTAAATGTATACGTATGTGTGATTTTCTTTTCCTCCACACTTGAAGTACAAAACGAATTAAATAAATTTACATTTATTTAAATTCAAGTTAGAGGACAAACATACGCATGTTCAGATTCATTTTATACATAAAAAGCATCTTTATAAATTATAATATTATGCTTTTCATTCTGAAAGGGAAACATTAGGATTTTTAATAGGAGCTAGAAAAAGATTTTCAAAGAGAGTTCGTCGGATTAATCCAATCTTACTTCTAGCCCCAAGTTTATCCCCAGGTGACTAAAGTTAAAGCCGAAAGACCAACGCATAATAACTCGTGCGTGTTGGACACCTAATTGAAAGTGTTGACATACTGTCGGTAACATGCCAGACCCGCATCAATTAAGGCGGGAAAAATTGCAACCATGACGGGTGACCGTTTTCCATTTGTAACTTAAGCGTAGGGTTTGCCTTGTCATGGTTCGACAACAGATTATAGGGAAAAATCGCGTGGCCATTTTACCTCTTAGGATGCTGTTAACAGGGTAAAGAGGTGGGGGAGGTATGAAGGACTAGGGATTTTCTGAGTAGAGTTCTTCCCTAATCAAGATTGAGGCTCTCGACGCGAAGCCTCCATTAATGGACCTAATCAATATTTAATGAGCCGCTTGCTTCTGACATTAATCAAGGCCCTGACGAAGGACGATCGCTTTAGCCTGATGATGACGTCATGCATACATTAGATTTCATGATGGCAAGCTCGATTAAAAGGCAAGCACCATTCTCTAACTGGGTTCTCACGTCCTATTATGACAGGAGAGGGACCGATGTGGTCCAAATCTTGCTTGAATCTGCGCGACTAATTCGCGCGGTAGATTTTAGAACACGTGACTTCGGCACTTCTCGGTATCTCTTTTGCTTGCTATCACGCAACTCTTCAACCACATTGCTAGTTCAGTCTCGATCTTCCTGGGTAGCGCAATTTTCATAATCTGTTTACACGCACCTCTGTCTCTCGTCAATGTTCCTTCCCTAGCTTCGATTTGACGCTTGTTACTGTTATAACGAGATCAAATAGCTCCAGAGCAGCACAGATGCATATACAGTCATTTCTCCGATTAAAGACGGAAAGCAAACGACGCTAAACAGGAATAATCGTCATTTAGAAAAACAGTATTGAGAGATATTATTACAAATATGATAAATGAAGAGGAGAAACCTATTTGAGGAAATAATATTATTATTTATTAATATATCACAATATCTTTTATATCTACGTGTATATGTAAAAAAGATACAGAGGAATTTACTAACCTGTTGATGGACACTTTTCATTGCTTCTTATATTTGTATAGCATCATGTTTTTTTTACATGATATTAAGATATTTAATTTATAAAATCAAGTACGACGACCTTATACAATAATATACAAATTCCTTAAGTTAAAATAATGGAAAATTATGTAATTTTTAAGAGTACAACAGTAATTAGTGCTTCTAACATTTTTAACGGAGAACAAAACTAAATGTCGTTTACAAAAAGAATGATACATTTTGAATTAGCCTCCTTAGATAAAATGTTTTAATTTCGTAAATAAAAATTATCTTCCAGAAGTGATATTTCATTTTGTATTCGGAGAATATTAAATTCTTTTATATTAAAATGATAATAAAACCTTGTTAACGATACTAAACAAAATAAATAACAGGGTTAATGATGAAGTGCAAAATGACTGAAATATAATATATTGTATGGGAATTGATTTCTTTATAGCATCCCTTCTTTACATAAGGAAAAGAAAAATACAATTTGATAAGTTTAACGGGGAAAGTCTTAGTAGATAATGACTTAAGCCGTTTGGATTTGTGTAAAGGCATGAGTCATTTAATCTCTTTGCCAAAGTAGAATAGGAAATTAATTAGAGTTAAATTAAGAGCTTTGTTATAATCAACACTTCCTGCTTTGACAAAATTGAGCAAAAACATAAATTCAGAAGTTTAATTCAACTTTTTTGTCCTCCTACTAAAGATATATTTAGCCTCATGTTTCTAAATTTCAAGATCAGAACTCGCTATTCATTGCCAACAAATTAGTTTGGTCTCCATTGTCAAAAATATGAAAAATCCAAAGTTGCCACATAAAGTAAAATTTGAGTTGAACAAATGATGATGAACAAAAGCACTGTGATTTAAATCTCTCAGTTGTCACTTTTGATTGGCCTATAGCAATTACAATAATTCTTTTTAACCCGGAACTTAAAAGTAATTTCCAATTACTTTAAAAATCTCATGTTCCCATTATTTACGCGTTTAAAAAATAATTTTTCTTCTTCAAATTACCCTTCTCCAGTTCGAAGGTTAGCGACCAACATGGATCAGAATCCCATATCTATTTTTTCATGGATTTATGATGTAGCAATATATTTATTCTATATTTAGCCCTGCGCAAACTTTTGAATCATCCATTCACCCATTCTTTTCTATTTCTGCCTCTAGGTCTTTTCCCTATAAGATTTCCCTCTAGACTTAATTGACATATTTTGTGTTTTCCACTTTCCAATATATATTGCTGTCTTTTCCGAAGTATCATGCGCATGAAATCTCTTTGAGATCTGGTTTTGGTTAAGATATCTGGGTGAGGGATCTTGTCAGTCCACGTAATTTTCATTAATCTTCGTATGATTTGCATTTCAAAAGCCTTAATTTTCGTTCTGGGGTCAGTTTTCATCATCCAAATCTCACGTCTATGTAAAAATATAAAAACAGACCACGTATATCATATTAGACCTAAATATTTAAGTTTCAGACTTAACTTCGTGTTGCATAAACCATTTTTATTTCATAAAATTTTGTTTCGGCTTGGCTAACTCGGCATCTAAGGTCTTTTCTTTGTCATATTTTTGTAAAAAATATTTTCTTAAATAGCAAACTGTGTTTATTTGTTCTATAATTATCTTTTTACCATGGGTTCTGATGTTTATCTTTTTCTTGCTAATGCATTTGTATCTATGATAAGACTCATGCTCCTACTTTCTGCATCAATTCAATTGGTGAGCTCTTGTAACGATTTATTTGAGGTTTCTCTTAACTCAACATACTTCAAGTTCTTAAAAATGATTTATTTAATTTTTATTCATAACTTGCGATTAAGTTTTATTCATAATTATGCCATTCACTTTTATTCATAACTGTTCCATTCATTTTTATTTATAATTGTTACATTCATTTTTATTCATAATTGTTACATTCATTTTTATTCATAATTGTTCTATTCATTTTTATTCATAATTGATCCATTTATTTTTATTCATAATGTTTCTATTCATTTTTATTCATAATGTTTCTATTCATTTTTGCTCATAGTTATTCAATTTATTTTTATTCATAATTGTTCCATTCATTTTTATTCGTGATTGTTCCCTTCCTTTTTCTTTTCCTCCGTCACATCCTTTTTTATTTCTTCCGGGTACAGAGTCTACAGTAAAGCCTCCTTTAACGGCCACTTCTAAATAACGGTAACGTCCGAAGACCAGCCATATATTAATGGAACCGGACATGTTCCATAGAATTATCATTAGAGCTAACCCTTGAACAGCGAATTCCGAACAACTACCACCCATTCGCGTCACGAAAAAATTCTCAACAGCTACGGAAATGCGCTTTTCAAATTTATTTGCACCCAAAATGCCAACAATGCGAAGTAAAATGCGTAGGCGAAGATTTGGATAGTTTCTGCTGCCTTTGATACCATCTAGGGATTGATAGAAAATATGGGAAAGAAGAAAAAAGTAATGAGGACGTGAGAAAGAGAGTGCGGAACAACCGCAAAATTCTATTGTCAAAACGTATTTCGATGTTTTTGCAAACTTCCTGGAAATCTAAGACTTTGCCTTAAATCAAAATAATGAGTTGTACTGGAAAACAAAAGATATCGTTTCTTTAGAAAAATAAAATAATTGAAAAAAATCACATTCGCGTCTTGTTTGGCGCACAAGGACCTTTGATGAATTTCCTCCATGAAATGTCAATCAATTCACCAAAGCAATTGCGAATTACTGATTTTATTAATATAAAGTAAAATAAATGAAGATCAATGTAGTTATATAAGAAAGATGGCTCTTTGTATTCTGTTAATTTTCTTGTTTCGAATTTTTTTAATATTAAACTTCTAAATAACAGCAACCTCCGAAAGACGCCCACTTTTGTAGTCCCACGAATATTTAGAGGTTTTAATATACAGTCGAATCTCTATTTAACGAAGTTCCATCGTTCCTCTGAAAAACTTCGTTATAAAGAAAATTCGTTAAATAGGAATTAACATAAATTGTAAAAATTTTGATAAAATGAAAAAGGTTGAATTTGGATAGTAAAACCTAAATTTAGTAGATAATTTTTTTTTCAACCAGTTTAAATGTTTTTAATATACAAGTACGTACAAATTAATAACAAAAAGCAAAGACCAGGCTTACCTTGCACCTGTATAATCCTCATACTATATATTTGAAACAGAGAAATAATTCTTAAAAACTTATTCCAGATGTTCCTTGCATGCTCCCTACCCCTTCCCCATTGAGTTCAACCCCATTTTCAAACAATGCAACACGTATGTGCGAAAGCAAATTTCGTGGCTTAGTCAGATCTGCAGAGTAATAACACTTTTTACTATACCCTCGCTGCTTCTAAGTTCCCAGTTTAGAACAATAGAATTATTTATTACAACTGGTCATATGTCCACAGTACAGAAGGCTACCTCAACTCCGTCCGTCCTTGATTAAAATCCTCAACTACCCCTTCTAGCTAACCATCCCGCTGAAAAATTGTTAAAGATAAATTAAAAAAATCAAATTCTTTATAAAAAAAACTTCGTTATATAGAAATTGTTTTTCGTAATATGGAGACAAATTTACATGTTAGTGCCATTCAAAGTCAAGGTTCCGCCGAAAATTTCATTAAATAGAAAACTTTGTTATATGGAAGTTCGTTATATGGAGACTCTACTGTACATGATTGGGGAAAGAAACCATTCCTACCTGTCTCCCTTTTCTATTTCAACCCAGCTTGTTTACACCCCACCGAATTTGAATATTGTTTCGTCCTCATTAAAAAAATCTATTAGAGGTTTATTTGAAATGCATTTGACAAGAAGTGTATTTGAAGTATTTTTTGTATTAGAGGTTTATTTGAAATGTATTTAAAGAAATGTATTTGAAATTATTAAACTTGGAGAGTTTTAGCGTTCAGCCCTGTCCAATAACGTATTTCAATTAGATTATCATGATTCTTCATCACACATTATGACGAATCACATTATGACGAATTGACATTATGACGAATCACATTATGACTTATCACATTATGACAAAAGGCCCAGAAACAAAGAATATTCTATTGTCTTTTTTATTTGATTTTTTTTTACTAATTTTGATTGTGTGAAGATAGCGCTATCGTTATGTTAAATTCAGCCCTGATTCTATTTTCAATAATTTTTCTTCTACTGATTATTTTTAAGATGTATGTTTTCTATCAGCAGATGACGGTGAGAACTAGTCTGTACTGGGATAATAGTTATGAGATCGTTGACATAGTCCTTAATCTTTGGTTAATAATAATGTAGTCAGTTTGGTTTCTAATTATTTTATTTCTGTAGAACCTTGTTGCCCTTTCAGGTGTAAAACTTTCTTTGTGGTTGATTGTTTTAGACATTTCCAATGGTGCAATTTTATTTACTGCAGAATTATAGCAGCCTGTCTATATTTTTTAGTTTTTATTTCAAGCTTAAAACGATCCACAGCATTGGTTTCACTGCTTCTTCCTACTTTTTCATTAAAAGCTCCCATTATGATGTTAGTTTTACGAAGCTTTGTGGCTTCTAAATCATTTTCTAATTTTTCTCACGCTTTTTCAATTTCTTTGGATCACTTGTACTTGTTGCAGACGCATAAACTTGCATGATATTTATCTTAATTGGTTCTTTACTTAAATTCAAAATTATGATGCTATAAAATCTATCTTACAATTTTGAACGGCCTTAGCCGACTTATTTTCTATTAAGAAGAAATAATTTTAGCGTTATATTAATACGCCCGCTATCTTCAGTGAGAATTAATATCCTCGAAAAATCTCAAACTGGGATAAAGAAGATCCCTGTCATTACACGTTCTCACATTCGAGATAAAGAAAAAAAGCGAAACGTGTCGGTATTTTCTTTCCTAAATTTTGGGAAACACATTAATAAGTAATTAAATGTAATTAACAACGACTTTAATTAAAAAGATTCATTAAGAGGATTCATTAAAAATTGGATTAATCCGCAAATAATCATACTAAAAAGCATTATTTATATTTATTAAACGATTATTTGTTTCCTCCCAATTTCTCAGAAGGTCTTGTTAATCGTATCAATTTACTTTTAAAGCTAAAGAAACAGTGCTAAATAGCAGTATAAGTCTCTAAACTTTAAATACTCTAGTTTTATTTTCATTACTTGAATGTAAGGGTATCCAAAACAATACGTGATATAACGTGAGAAACACCCTGTACATATTTTATTCGTTCAAATACCTACGTAAAAGCTTCATGACAAAGCAAACGGTTCCTCAATGCTCTACAAATTTCAATCAAAAGGCCCTGTAATCGTATTAAGTGCGTAACGCTTACAGTTTCTGATCAATCTCCACTAAGTCTTAATTTTAAGTAATTTGCAAACGCTTTAGCGTTGATTGTAGCTACTAGGGGACGTTCGGAAAGTGACTTCTGCCTCTGGTGCACGAGTTTACTGTTTAACCGCAAATGTTAGAGCAAAGTTAGTTACAAATGTTAGAGCCGAGTGCTGGTGGTTTTTTTTTTTTAATTTACTCTCAGTATTTTTCAAACTTTTTCAAACTTCGATCCATTTTATAAAAAGGCAAATATTCGCGAGATCCATAGAACCTTTTGTATCATTAATTTTGGCGAGCCGTGATGGATGTTTATACCTGATTATAAAAAGTACACACATGCTAAAAATCTTTTTTCCTTTACCTTTAAAATAGTTCGAAATCTGTTGCTAAATTATAGGTTAACAAGCATAGAAGATGTTTATTTTGTTAATTACTTTTCAAAAACATCATGCACTTGCATGTTCGCTTTAAAATGATGTTAAACCCTTAAACACGTCCACAGGTAAAAAAAGAAAGGAGAGATTCGCTATGCAGCGAAATTAATCCTACGATAGCTAGCTGAAATCCAAGAACGCATGACTGAGATAATATTTGCTATTATTAGCATCAAAAACTGATTTTAAAGGAACATTATTGCTACGGATTGCATGCCTCCACGCACATTTAAACCAATTTATAATTTTAGGTGTATGTGTTAAGTTTAACCTGAGCTTTATGTTTTACAAGTCAAAGGATAAAAAATTGGTCGTTTTCAAGTTTCGATGACGAGACAATGACAGTCATAGCTATTTTTCATTTATGGCCACTTCGGAGCATTTTGTTCGAAAACAAAAGACGTATTTGCCTACTCCCCCTGAGGATGTTGGCGATATTATTGGGATTTACTATTCATGTTTTCACGAAACGTCGAATTCGTGACCTTTTGTATCGCGAACACTCGCTTTTTTATTCGGAAACCGAAAAAGAAGTTACAAGAAAATTCAAAATTCTATTCGATGGAGGTTTCACAAAATTTAGTTTTTGATCTGAACTTGCTTTAAATATCATTATTTTGTTTCAAACCAGGTTAAACAGAACTTTGATATGAATCTTCAGTTGGTCTTTTACAAATTACAAAATTCGATGTTAGCCAGTTCACCAGCTTCCGAAACCTGAATTCTAACCTTAGTTGACGCTATAGAATGCAAACAACAATCAAATCTGAATCAATGCGTTTCGTCACCGCAATTGCACGATATTTACACGAATGACCTCTGTGCCCACAGAATTAGGTTCGAGTCTCAAAATTTTTGTCTTAGGTAACTCTATCGTGTCTCTGAAGACACGTTAAACCGACAATTTCGCCTCATTTTACCTGTTTCGCAATTGTGGCATGGAAACATTTTCCTTTGGCGGAAACTATTCAAGCTGCCTACATGATATAGTAAGTTATAATTCGTATTTGCTTTTGTTGGTTTTCAATGTCAGATGATTCAACAAAAGCAATTAAAATTAAATGAATTAATCCATTGGATGTTGCCCTATAATTTAATATTTTTGAGTTTCAGAGAAAAAATATCTTTTCAAAAACTGTTAAAATTTTTTTATCGGACTGAATGGAAAGCTCAAAAATTCTAATCAGAATTAAACTATTCTCCTTTAAAGCTTTCAAAGAATAGTGACTATCCTGTTTTTTTTTCAAAGATATCTGTAGACTATATACTTTATGCTTATTTTGAATTATTGTTAAGATCTTGATGTGCCTGCTCCTAAAATTTCAAAAAAATATTATACATACTTTTTTATATTCTTGTGGTGGTATATTTGTGTATAGTATATACTGCATTATATGTACGTAGCTCATTTTATATAAGCCTCTCATAAGTGATTTATATAATTCTATATATATGATCCCCGCAAGAAGCTAATACCTATTATTTCCTTCCATTTTTTAGCCTAACCATCTGAAAGAAGTTATCTTTATGTTTATTATCAGTTGTAAATAATTTATATAAACTCACTAATTGTATGTAGGGTTGATACTATACATGCTTCCGGTTGAATGAAATGTTATTTTTGCTATATACATTTAGTGCGCGTATATGTCCATATAACCTCCTTATAAATGGTATTTACTAATGGTTCGAAGGAAATGAGCTCTCTATTCTCTAAAACGTTTAAACGTGAAGAATTAAGACGTAAATGTTCCACTATCAGAAAGTTTTGTAATAATTCGATTAAGGCCTAGCTACGACGGCAGAGTTCAAATTTGCAAATATTTCTAATGGCTAACCAAAACCATCCTACGAATATAATATATATTCATTTGCGAGTTTACAGACTAAAAGATTTCTAAAATTCAATTAAAGTTAGAGCTGAAAATAAAGCCCTTTTTTAAAAGTAAACTATTTTAAAAGTTATTCATCGAATCAATTAAATCCTCTAGAAATAAGGCGCATAAGTTTCTAATTTCTGCTTGATCACTGCATGTTCCAAGAATCATGTTTAAATCTCCACTATCAGCTTGTTCATCGGAAGTTCGGCAAAATTCTGCAATTGGAGAGTTGCCATAAGAGACAGTGTTTGAGCAGTGAAGCTTGGACGAAACATGGTTTTCGGTATAGGTAGAGACGTTTTAGAAAGCGGCGGAGAAAATATAGGGCTTGTATCGACGTCATTGTGAATGATTTTGTGAAAGAAGGTCCGCGAGACGCGGATAAATCTTTCGAAGAGCGATA
>QLNU02015360.1:104138287-104156279 GCA_006491805.2 Dysdera silvatica
TTATTTTCTATAATTTTCACCCAGCATTTTATGCGTTTAGATTTAAGCAAATTAAGTCCAACTCTTCTTGTCGATATAACGTGATATACTACTTACTGCATACAGTATATAACACTATATATAATAACATTTACTACATATTATAAAGCAGGTTGGCATTCATTTTCTTTTGGACAAAACCTTGGATTTATTGTAGGATTTCTGTAAATAGTAGAGTCATCTTTCTGTTTAATGGTGACATTCCTCCTTTTGGACGAACTTTCTATCAATTTCTGATAAGTGAGGACGGAAATATTTCTCGGGCGAAGCGACTATCAGAAATGATTTAAAGGAAAATCGTTTCGACGGAGATCGTGATCAGCAATCCAATTCGATGTGAAGGTGTTTATAGGATTGATACACCTATTGAGACGTCGTTCAAAAAATGGTCTCTGCGTAATAGTATTGTCAAGCTGATTGCAAGATTGAATTGTGAAAAATATTCTGCATGTTGATTCTATATAATAATCATTTTATAGAAGTTAGAATTTTTATCAACGTTTTTTAGGCTCAATAATAGTAACACCGATGTTATGGCGTGGTTAGATGGTGAAACGTTCGTAAGGAAAAGAAATGTTTTTTGCGTCTGGTGGGGTACGATCCCACGACCTTCTACAATCCGGGCAGGTGCTCTTACTAACTGAGCTACAGACGACAAACAATCAATCTCCCTACGAACGTATTTAAAGCGTACTTTTCGAAACCGGTTATTTCTCGGAATGAGGCAGTACATGGACTGCTTTTTAAACCTAATTGCGAAGAGATCGGTATTAAATTCATCGAAAAGCCCTTGCAGCAGATATATTTATACAAATCGGACACTACGCAGATTAAATTTAGAAACAATTTGTTTCTTAAAAAACAAATTGTTTATTAATTTTTTATGTAAAGTTAGTTTCCTTCAGTTTTGTGTTGAAGTTACAAACTTTATTTATTTAGTGGGGCTATCCTTGTCGTATGTTATTAGTTAAATAAACGTGGCTAGTGTAAATATATGCACAATTTTTATATAAGATAGTATTCTTATTCATGTTCCTGCTTAGTCTGTTGTACTTCCTTAAATTTTGTTCTGCATCCGCCCTTCCCCCCTCCCCCAATATCCAAAACAAAAACTATATTTATAAAGATATCGTTATTATATCTTATAATGATCCACATAAGGTAGGCTAATCATAAATGTCGCCCCTTCCCTATCCTCCGAGATTTTTCGTTGCATTTGAGGGGGCGGAACGACAAAATTTTATTTATTTCTGCTAGTATGGCGGGAGGGAGGCATGAGCGTAACTATTTTCGAAATGTAGGGGGCTAAATTTTTTCTAGAGGCTAAACCGTATATCTCGATGCTTAGAAGAAATTTTCTAAGGGGAGGGGGGGTGTTAGCTCTCCTAGTTACGACAATAGCCGAGGGCGCCAAAGATCGTTGTACCCAGGGCGTCTCGTATCCTAAATTCGACCTTGTTCGGATGTTGTATGAAGTAACTTCCTAACCGTTCGGCATGTATTTAAAATTGTGGCCTTTTATAGCTCAATGTAGATGTTGGAGTAGATTTCAACTATTTCAAGGCTTCTGTATAATGTGGTTTGTATTAGACTTGTGGCTGACAAAATGACAGGTACAATGTCAACTCTTTCCATATTCCACATGTCTTTGATTTCATATCTGAGGTCTTGATATTTGGTGATTTTTATTGTGTATGTGGTTTCTATGTAGCTTGTGTTTGGGACTGCTGTATCTATCTCATCATTATTATCTGTGTGCCTTCTACTTAATATTGTTATTATTATTTTTTATATCTTACACTTATCATGGCACAAGAGAAAATAACTTATTTTATAACCTTAAAAAGCGTCAAAATTTTAAGTTCATCCAGAACTGTTAAATTTTTGAACTAAATTAAGATGCAGAATATTTCAGAAAACGAACAAATTAAATGAGAAAATGAAACTTTAATTTGTGAAAAAAATTACGAATGTTTAAGCCGACATTACAGAAAAATATACATTGTATTGGACAGTTTAGAACTAACGGTTGCTCATTCTAGTTTTAGTCTACAGTTCTAACTTTAAATCTCGTTTCTAGTTTTATATCTCTTCTCCAGTTTTAATCTGGAGAGTTTTAGCTTGAACCAAAAAACAAGGGTTTTTAAATTTAATTTATCTTGATTAATTCTATCGCAAATCTCCTATTTAAAAAAAATAAAATATAAATTTATTGGACATTTACGAAACGGAAAAGTCTCGTTCCTTGTGGTATTTTCTACGTCCCAAAATAACTACAGGGGTCATTTGGGACAGAACTGTTAACTTAACGTGACCTTTGAAACCTGAAATGCCCAACCAGGATATGAGTTTTACACACGACCAAGCAAAGTAAGTTTCGAAACCATCTAAATGAATTTAGTGCAGTGGCTATAGCAATTGGCTCACCGTCTAACGCAAAAACTATTACAAGCGTTATATAATAACATCATATATGTCTATATACGCTCAAATGCAAGCCTATAGGTTCTATTTAGAGATAGGTAAACTAATACAACGAGCACACAAGCGCAAGAAAAACGGATATCTCTCCGAAGATTGCCTGCTATCTGAGATAATGTTTTAGAAATTACCGACATCCTGAGCAGACAGAATTTGGGAAAGAATTTTAACTGTTCAACACCTTTCTTAGAAAAATTGCCTTTTCAGGAGAATCGACATTAGTTCCCATAGTTTCCAAAAGTATAGGACTTTCAGAAATTGAAATTGGCTTCTGAAATTTTAAACTTCGCAAACCATCTACATTTTCCACATCCCTTAATCCTTCCTTTACATGCCCTTTTCTAAATACTTTTCTTTTAAAGTACAGCGGAAATCGTTTATAACTACGTTCAAGGGACTGCGAAAATTCTGTCGTCATAACGGATATTCGTGATAAGCGATGTAACTTTTAAATCATAGTATAACAATGCATTTTTAGATTTATTTGTTATAAACAAATATATAGTTTTTCAGAAAAAAATATTTTCTTTATTCTTACCAAAGTCACCGACGTTATATACGATATGCGAAGTCGTTATAAATGATATATTTAACGTAGAATAGAATAGGAAACCAATATTCTCTCTTGTAGTGTCCCTATATGCAATTGATCGTTATACACGACTTCCACAGTACATCCTTTCTTAAGAACAGAAATCATATTTAGACCCTTCGTGTACGACTCGACTCGACATGACTAATGTTAAATGCAAATATGACGTATTAAACTAAATATAAAATTTCTCTTAAAAACAAGTGTATAAAACATTTTATTAGTTTAAAAATCTGTGGAAACATTGAAGGTTTCTACACTCTTACCATATAAAATTCGTGTTGTACCTTGTCTGCTAGTACATTTACTATTTTCAGTAATATTCAAATTCCTTGACTGGTTGTTTTACTTAAATTATGCATTTATTTCCAGTCTCAACAACAATTTTCTTATCACCCTTGCAAAGTTTCGAGTTTACGCTTTTTAATTGCAAATTTTTATTATTCACTACCGTTTGATTACTTCTTTCATTACCTTATGATTACTTATTTCATCACATTTTGATTACTCATTTCATTACTTTTTGATTACTTGTTTCATTACTTTTTAATTTTCATCATTATCTTAATATTTTATTTTCAATATCTGGACAATAAAGTAAAAGTGCAGTTAATTGATTGGTTGTAATTTCGTGGCGTAAGGACCGTAAGGGTCATTCTGCGCCAAACAAAAATTAGTAGCACAAAAAAACTACACTATGCAAATAAGTTAAATGAAAATACCCACAGGTAGTTTTAACCATCTTAGCTACAACAGTGACATCTGTGAATTTTCATCTTAAAATGTCTCGACAATAATTTAAAGCATTTCGTTTTTAATGGTGTTCAAAATCACAAAAATCGAAATGTGGATAGCCCTTACATTCTCTCCTGAGAATAATTAACATACATTGTAATGCTCACTGTCACCTATATTTTCGGGTTTCTTCTAATGTGGGTAAGGTGCCCTACATTTCCTGTATCATGATGTGACTTCTAACATAGTTTTAATAGTATCGTCGTATGAGTTCATCAGCTGACTATCCTATCATGAACCTTAATCTGTGAACATAACATTTGTATATAATTTAATCATTATATTCGGTAGCTATCCAAAAATTCGCAACTAGCTCGTATTGGTTTCAATGACGAAAAGTGCCATTAGCTAACGTAGTAAATGCTCTCAAAATAGTCAACATAAGCCATTATTTCATCCCCAAAATCCATTAAATATAAAAGTCTCAAGAATCCTGTGATTATTTGTAGTTCTATGTATCAATATCTCGTTCCCTATGTATCCGCAATCAAGTGCAGTACCATTATACATCTTTCTAAAAGTGCTTACAAGCGCAGATATATATACGCACACAGATAGGCAAATAATCATAATATAAGAGACATGTACTAACAAACGTAGACATATATGAAATCTCATTTATATTTGAAGAGTAATAAAACGCTTCATATTCTTTAAATTTGTTGATGATTTGTCAAAGAACTATATTTGTCTGAGAAAATGCCTTGATAAAACCTTAGTATAAAAGCTACACTTTTCGTAACTTAATTATGTATTCATACCTTTCCATTATCTTTCAAGAAAGTTAAGTATTAATGCGTACAGGCATAAGAAGCTGCTTCTTCAGTACAGCACCCGTAGATACCATAAACCTTCTCAAATTATTGGTCCAAGTAGGCAGGTCTACAGAATAAAAACTAAACCGGCCCATTCTCCTTGAACTGAAAACTAAAGAAAAACTTAAATTATTGACATATTTCAATTCCATTCCTTAAACTCACATATTATTTTCTTAAAACACATAAAAAGCACTTGCAATGTGAACGAATATTTCATATATGCACCAAATATTGCTTCACAAAAAAAAAGCGTTGCGCAAATCGATAACCATGTGACAAGTTATTGATTTAATTTATATAATTTTACAGAACTCTCCATGGACTTATAAAAGTTCCAAAAATAACGCAAGCAGCTTGTTTCTTCCCATTACAATTCTTTCCAACACCCGAAACCCTGTTTTTAACACATTAAACGCGTTATTATTCTTTGTCAAATTGAATTAGCCTTCGAACCATGTCATAATGGTTTTATTTCCCCAATGAAATACCCGTGGCCTCTTAAAAAGAATATTTGCCTCCAACTAATTTCTGAACCGGTCGATATTTAGAAGCTGCCTGACATTTTCAAGTTTTTCTCTGGAGAGTTCTCCAGTTTCAAAATGCGGGCTTAGTTTACAAAGAAAAACCCCTCATGGAACAGTTTCTTCATCAGAGAAACTTTTGACTTATTTGCTACTCAGGCCGACAGATGGTATTTCTTGTGTGTTTTTCTTTTCTTGCGTCGCTCTTTATCGCCAGGTGTTTCAGAAGCACCATCACCACATCCAAATACTTCGAAACAAAGATCATGAGGCGCATTCTCTTTTCTCGGATGTTTTGTCATGTATATGAAAATATTGCGTGCATTATAGATTAGTTTACACAAATCATTAGCTGGCGCAGTATAGCCCAGATGCTCTTGCGCCATAAAAAAGCCAAACAAACAAACAAACAAATCATTAGCCGATTCTGTACATGCTTTTACGTGCTAAGTCAGACCTGTAATACTTGTGGGATAAAGGCCTATTATCAGTCTTTTATTTAACACTGGCCGTAGATAGAAATGAGAAAACAAAAATTAGCCTGTGCGGTCCCAAGTTTATTCCTGCATACGCTTTTCTCTTTTAACCAATAATAATAACTGTAATTTTACTCCAAATCATCGTTCTACCAGTTGGCGCGGTTTTATCAAATGAAGCCTATATACTAAACCGATTATCGACAATAACTAATGAAGTGTGAATTAGTGAACTTGTTATTTTAAAAAATCTCCAACAGAATGTGGTACTGATCCATGATTAATGAAACTTGTACTTCTGTCATGACCTTTCATCCATTTTTTTAAATGTTATACACTCCAAAAAGGAGAGTGGCACAACTTCGGAAGCTTTCTACTCTCTTTCATTTCCAATTTATTCATTAGAAGCGAATTCGTACCGCATTCATTCCAAATAATTTCATGCATGCAAATGAATAGATGGTCATCATACATTTGTTTCCAAAAATTAAAGAAAAATTACAAAAATAGCGAAAATTCGAAAATCTATATGTTAATTTTAACGAAACCGAGCCAAAGTATACACTGCATAGTAAGGGGTAAAATAGCATGAGAACAACTTGACAGACAATTATGGCGTTTCAGAAATTAGCACATGTATGAAATTTTCAAATCGAATATGCTAGTTTAGTATAGGAAAAGCATTTTCCATTTGGAGCGTGACCACTTCGAGCTGTAATATAGCACCTACAGCAAGGTGTTATTCTGTCAGTTATGCGGTCTCTGAAGTTAGCAGGAAGTGGGAGCCATTGTTCTTGAAGAGCTGCTCTAAGCGTGTAAAGGTTTGAGCAGGAGCAACATTGAGAGCAAAAAGACGTCTCCCTAAAGCATCCCAAACATGCTCAATAGGACTCAGGTTCGAAGATCGAGCTGACAAACCTCCATACGCTGTTGTGTTTGTGGCTGAGGGTAATCTTGCACGACACAAACCCTGTGGGTTGCAGCGTTATCGTTTTGAAGGATGAAATTATCACATCTTGAACCGGCACAAAGGCGCATATAAGCAGTAAGGATGTCATCTCCATTGACTTGAGCAATCACGGTTTCACGTGGGGAGACATAGAGGTCTGTGCGTCCACCGAAAATATACTACCCCAAACACAGGTTCTGCATCCTCCGTATGAATCTCTTTCACTGATGTTTGATGGATGATAACAGGTTCCAGGTTCTCTCCAAATCAAAAAGCGTCTGCTATAGCTTTACAAGCTAAACCTGAACTCATCCGTGCAGTCCGCCCCCCCCCCGCCATTGATCTGCAGTCCAGTATGGACATGTTAACGTATCCACTTTAAATGCTCCCTCCTGTGACGTGAGGTTAGTGAAACACAAATGGCTGGTGTTGATGTTCTATTCCTTCGTACGAATAACTACAAATATCGGTCACCGGCGCTTGACATGGCTCTTGGCCCTCCTTGACTGTATCTTCTGAATGCCGAATGTGTGGTTAGAAATTATTGCTAAAATCTATTAACCACAGGGGGACTCACATTTAACCATCTGGACACCTTGGTTTGAGTTTAACCTGCCTTTAATCTCCCAATGGCCTTCCATAGCAGTTTTTCCGTCAAATGATGCGTCGAAGTCATTGTAACAAATTATCAATTCCTAATTTCTTATCTCACTATCACAGCTCAATCTACAATGTTACTCCCATACATGCATTTTTATGCCATTTGCAGATGACACATTCCGATTTCAGCGCAACTATTTTGTCTATTATGGTTTTGTTCAGTACCTTTCATTTAATAACGAACTCAAATTTCGTAAGGATTAGTTTATTTCTGAACGAGTTACTGCTGGTTTTACGAGTTTTCCTTTATTTATGGAAAACGCTGTACATACCCTCACATATTCCGCGTTAAATAATAAATCATTATTGGTATTTTTATTTTGTATGGGTTCTCACTCTTAGCGATACAAAGTTGAAATGGTTGGTACCAAGTATTCAAGACTTCCTTCTTTAAGTTATTCGGGTGTTTTGCTTAGAAACTGTTTGACTGTTCAGCATGTGTTTAAAATTGTGGCCTTTTGTAGCTCAATATAGTTGTTGGGTCGATTTCCAGTGCTTCCAAGCTACTATGCAGTATGGTTGATTTTATATCTGTGACTGAGAAAATGATAGGTGCACTGTCAACATTTTCCATATGCTACATGTCTTTAATTTCATATTTGAGTCTTTTCAGCAAGCTAATCGATAGAATTCTACGGTAAATAATTTGCAATTAAAACAAAAAAATGAGCAGCCTTTGGCGCCCCTAGAAATTTTGCACTCTGGACAAGTGCCCAATTTTCCCATTTATAAATCCGGCGCTGAATGCAGTGCTTTACCTGCTCATGTATTCAACTTATTAATGCTGTACGGTACAAGTACTTGGTTATCTGTGCTGAGTGTAAGTGAAGTGTGAGAGGTATCTACTTTTGTATTATTGCTTGGATCAAAGGGGAATATGAACTTTTATTATGGAAGTAGTATCTTAAATTTTTAATTTGTGTGTCGTGCAGGTATTAGAAGTTCACTTGTCCATGTTCTACTACACATCGTGGGAGAGTGTTTATTTAATTGCTGATGTTGGGTGTAGTTGTCTATATTTGGTGCATGTAGTTCTTATTGTTCGTTGCATGTCCTCTAACTCAGTGTCTGTCTACTTGATAATCCCAAAGGGATATCCAAATTTTGGTACTGCATATGCGTTTATTGTTTCTGAGATATTTTTCCATTCAATCTTGTTTTCATGATTATTTATATATTTCATTAATATTATGTTCTTGTATTATTTCGCTGTATGTTTTAAAACAGATAATAGCAATTTCAAGGCGGTATTGTTGGAAAAAGTAACGAATCCTTCCCGCCGTTAGACGTCAAATATGCCCACCGGTTTACATGAGTTCACACTTTTCAAAAATAGACGTCGCTAATTTTTGACAAGACAAATCTCAACTGCTGCAGCAGCAGGTACATTGATTAATGGTTAAAATGGGAAAAGAGAAAAGCAGAAAATGCGGCGAGGAACCGGCAGCGGAAGTAGTTTGAAAAT
Source organism: Dysdera silvatica (assembly GCA_006491805.2). Lineage (NCBI taxonomy): Eukaryota > Metazoa > Arthropoda > Arachnida > Araneae > Dysderidae > Dysdera > Dysdera silvatica. The sequence goes on from QLNU02015360.1 coordinate 104,147,084, forward strand.
TCGAAAGAATGTTCCAGAAACGACACGCAGGAAAATCTTTTCTGGAATTAAAACGTTGCCTGGTTTTTTCGTCTCTTTAAATTCTATAGCCTCTTCCCGATCTCAAATCTTTCCATTTAAAAGATAATTTTCATGACAATTTCCATGATCTTCCCGAGTCTTCGTAAAAAACCATCAGTCTCAGCAAATTGAAACCAAATCTTCAGCAACATCTTTGTACTTCTTAGCCTTTGCATTTCTTTTCCAGTAAATGATAGTCTCATCAAAAACCAAACTCCCTTCACATATTTACTAAGCCGCTGGTAAGCAGTTAACTAGAAACATTGTGATTTTTAAAAGACATATCTAAATGAAAACCTAAGTCAACAAGGGGAGTATTATGTCCCCAGTAATGGCATTGGATCTATGGCCTTGATAAAGTTTAAAAAATACAACAAGCGAATTTGCTACGTCATTGTCGAAGAAAATTGTGCTGATAAACAGAGGATAATGCTACTGTATTTAGTTTAAGGACAAAAAGATCAACCATATAATTCTTCCTTACGTTACGCAGAATTGTGCAATGAATTCTACAGATCATCTAATTATTTTTTCTCATTCGAGAACGAAATTATGAACGTAATGCCTCAGCCAGAAGGTACGCGTTCTTTTAAATGGTAAGTATTTTATTTTAAAATGCGTTGTATAATATGGGAAATGAGGGGGAGATTAGGAAATATACATGCTTGTTATTAATGCAGAAAATTTTAACGATAAGGGAAGTATTAAATTTTGCGTCTCAATTTTTAGAGGGATTTCTCTTTACGTTATTAAATGAAGCTTTAATAAGAAGACGAGTGCGTATTATGCGTCTGTTCGTTTTGACCTGGTTCAACGGCGGCTACCACGAAAGTGTAGCGTTCAAAATTTAATCCAATTTGAGATAGAAAAACATTAAAAATGCATGGATTCCATCCAAGTTTTAGACTTCGCGTATTATCCCTTCTTTCGTGAGTAATTTCGATATTTTCGTATATGATGAGTGAGACGGATTTAAGAATTACGTTTATTAAAGCAGCAGAGAATATGCTCCTTTTTTAATACTAAATTTTAAAAGCCGAATCATAGGTATGAACTTCAAACCACTACATTATGATGGTATTAATTTCCTATATAACTAGGCTAATCCGAATGCAGGAACGTAAAAAAAGTCCAACCTTTAATTTTAAGCTTAAAGTATAGCCCACGAACAAGTTTTGGGGAATTGCAAAAGTGTAATAGCTTGCTAAGATAGGATATTATCGGAAATTTTAGGAAATAAACATACTTTTCGTGTAATTAAACGTTTCTTTTCTCAATTTTGGCATCGCAAAATTGCGGAATAACGAAAGTTAAAAAAATCAGACCAGGTACTCGAAATCTTGGTGTTTGTCGTGATACGAATAAATACTGCTGATAAGGTGTCATTCGATTATTTTAGTTATTGTTTCCATAAATATATTAAAGAGAAAATAAATTTATAATGTGCTTAAATTACAAAAATATCAGCGCCATTGCTCTTTTTTCCTAAAAAAAAAATGTGTTACCTTCTGGATAGAAAGTCTAGCCCTCCTCTTCCACCTTAAGTTGTTCAGTATTTTAGACCCTAATCCACTAACGTTTCAATCTATAATACTTTTCTATAATTGTATAAGTTCATAACTATAGTTCTTAATAGTATGGCTAACTCGTTAAACTCTAACGTAATTGTATAAAAATTATTGATCCCACATTCTGACTCTCGGATATTCTTCTGGCTTGAATATTTATAAACAGATAATTTCACAAATTTTATCCAGGTGTGTATCGCAATTTTCTCAAGTGGAACCCGTCAAATCTTAAATAACACAAATGTTTATTATTTACTAATTCGTAAAAACGACGTTCAATCAAAGCAAGGTTTCTATAGCTCTTTGTCAGAGATGTACAATTACTCAGCACTTTAAAACAAGTAGAATTCAGAATCATAGAAAACTAGACCTATTTTTCTTGTCAGCATCACCGCATTCTGAAAGAGAATCTCGTAACAAGCCACGGCTTTATATTCTCTTCTATTTCTAACCTGAAACTTAACATAATACGTATATATATATATATATACAGTAGAACCTCTATATAATGAAATCGACGGTTCCATAAAAAAATTCGTTATATGGAAAATTCGCTAGGTGGAAACGATGTATTCATGAACCAGGGTATTACAATATGATACCACAATTAAAATCCCGTTTTTCAGTAAACGACTGTTTCTCATAAATAACATTCAACCATTTAAAAATAGATGTTTTTAAGTGTGAAATATACATGCATATAAAAAAAAAAAATTCTTACCTTAAAATGAAAATGTATTTAATGCTTCTTTCATACACATTCATGCTTTTGTAGAAAAATTTCTAACATCCTGCTGCACAACAAATGGCGGTGTTGATTCATCATACAAGTGTTAGCACCCCTGTGGGAAATTTGCAAGGTCTGGATTTCTGGTAATCAACCGAGCAAAAAAGCGCAACAAGTACTGCTATTTATTTAAACAATACAGTGTATTCAAGGACAATTGGGGCCTGTTGCCTAGCCTAGTAGCTTCGCACTGTTTGCGGCAACCGGACACAAGTGTGTGGGCTTAGAAAACTCTTTATTAGGGAGTTTAAATTCCCTTAGGCGTGCCTTATTCTGTTTGTTTGCCACGTATTTTAAAATCGTATTGTATTCCCACGGTATGAGGGAACCCGATGTCACTGACGTGACCACTCGATTTTCTGTTTTAGTCGTTAAAAATTTTATTACATGGAGGTTCTACTATATATATATATGAGTAAAATAAGGAAGTATATGAAAATGGTACATCAGGAAAAGAATTTTCAAATCATTATATTATGAACTATTGTAAGTAAGAAAAAAAAAATCATATTGCTGAAAAAATTGGTGATATTATTACAAAGAAGTGTATAAAGGTATTATTTACCGTTATACTAATAGACGAAGATAAAACTGAGTAGAATCAAATAAACAAATTCCACATATAAATATCTTAAAGTAACTTAAAATTACAATTTATAACATATTGACATAGAATATATGAACATATATACATTATATATATACATTAAAAAAATTACGACGAACTTATCGGATCTCCATACAAATACAACATATATTATACATACAAGATAACTATATTTTTACAATATATATAGTAATAAAATATACAACGCCCCTAGCAAACTCTTCATCGGGGGAGACGTTTACTAAGAGTCTGAATAGTGGGTTGTTTCTGATAGATAGTCCGCATTTGCCAAAGTGACCATCCAGTCCATTATTTGCATCTGTAAGCGCATTATCACCCATAGAATTGATGTTAAAACTTTCAGCCCTGCGGTGGCGCAGTGTGGTAACGCGTTCTCCTAGTGCGCCGCTAATCCGGGTTCGACTCCCAGCAGTGCAAAGAACGCTTACTCAGAGATCTCATAAAGATCGCACTGCTCACTGTAGTCCGGGGTTTGGTTCCCTAGGCCTTAAGAGGTTCGGATTCCTCGGAAAACAGTAGGTCCCGGCGCAGCATGACCACTGTAGTCTTTGAGCCGTAAAACCAAAAAGAAAGAGTAAAACTTTCCTATTAATTACATACAAGGTTTTTCTATAAACTCTTTTTCAATGCTTTTACCATTCTAATTAGAATGTTTACCTATTATATATATATATATATATATTCTTACATTATGTTAGAGCTTTTATATTGCGTTATGTGTCACTAAATTTGTACATCGATTGAATAAAATTATTATTATGAAAAATATCTCTAATGTGACTATCCAAACAAATATTAAACACTGAAGTGTTTTTTGCTTTTAAGTTATCAGTCAAAACAAGACTGAGCTATAAAAATAACATTTGTCAAAATACTTATGACCCAAGAGATTAAGATCAAGTATAATTTCTATTATTACAAGCTTTGAAATAAATGCTGTTTTATATATTTTTAAATATATATTCATTTACTATTAGTTTATTTTAATTCATAATAAAATATAGAGTAAATAAAATAATTGAACAAAAACTGTTTATCAAAATACTTATGAGGTCTACTGTACATTTCTGAGTCGATCCTTAAGCTGCCTCATGAAAAAGCAAATGGCGGCTTGACTAAAAACTCGTCAGGTCAAATCGATGGTATTAATCTTCATTTACACTCGTTTGCTCCGTAATAGCAATACAGTCGAACCTCGTTCAAAAAAAAAAACGCTCACGGTGACAAGAAATATGTTCGTGTTAAAAGCATTTCACATTATCCAGAAAGCATATGGGATCCTACTACTATTGCAATCTGACGCATATTCAGGAAACAGTTCGTGCTAAAAGTAACTTACGTTAGTAAGATTCGACTGTAGAAGCAGTGCCATTATATATACAGGCCAAAGCAGAGTAAAGCAGTCTATTCAAGAGAATTTAACTGAAGTCCCTTGAGAATTATTGACTCTATTACTAAGAAATTTTAATGCGACTATATCTGTAATAGTTATGAGCATTGTTGCCAGATTAAATTAAGAAACAATTTTTATCAACTTTTTTAGGCGTAGTAATAGTAAGTAGTTGGTAAGAGCACCTGCCCGGACAGCAGAAGGTCGTGGAATTGTGCCCCACCATACGCAGAAAAAAAAATTTTTTTTACGGACGTTTCACCATCCAACCATCCTCTAACACCGGCGTTACTGTTACTACGCCTAAAAACATTGATAAAAATTGTTTCTTAATTTAATCTGCGTAGTGTTCGACTTGTATAAATAAATGTTGTCAGACTCAAAAATTGTAAAAATACGCCGTATTACAATATTGTGGAAGTGGTTATATACATGGATTTATAAAATCGAAACAGCAAAAATTTCATAAACAGAAATCGTAAGTAAATGAATTGATATTCGGAATAGTTCAATGAAAATTCTTTATCCGCTGCTTCGACCCCTTCCTCCTCGCTCCCGTCAAAATGACGGGGTGGTGTTCTGCTCTCTTTTTTCGCGGGCCCGTAATATTTCGCGGGCTGAAGTGTTCGAAAATAATTAATTAATACAGTACAATAATTACAATAACCCTGACTGTTGGTTTTTCTGAAAAAGTAAATTTTCTTGATTTCAAGCTAAAAAAATAGTTCCAAAAATTCAAACTTTACTGTTTTCTCGAAAATCATGCGATCGTCAAGGGGTTAACTGTTCCAACATCTGAAGATCAGATTTAAAATAGTTTTACTTTAATATTCTAATATTCCTTTCATTTTGAATGATGGATGAGAGCAAATATATTAAATTTTTGTAACTCATGCCGCATATTAAACTCGTAATCCCAGATTACCGCTCAAAGTCGTTTAAAACTGTAATTAGTAATTCTTTCTTCTGCGCTTTTGTAATCGGCTGTCTCTCTCTCTCTCTCATGCTCTACGAATTTAATTGAATGGATTATATCCCCGAGGGAGATTTTAATAAAATAACACCCATTTCACCCGTGAAATTTGACATGGTGAAAAGGTGGGCGTAATAGGCCTGTTAGAATATTTCGTTCGGAAAGCTCATATCTGCAAAGTACCCCTCTTCATGCGGGCATGGCATAACGAGCATCGAGTCAAGGGATCAAAACCGGCGTTAAATAATGTAGTATTTGAGACGATACTCTCGTTGCAGTCCGCCATCATGTTCGAATAAATACTGAACCGAAACTCTTTGTAAACTCCACTGGTTCGGGTCTTGGTGAATGTTTCCTCAAATATTAATGGTATTCTATCAACCGGGTACACGACAATGGTTTTAAAATTCAGTCCGAACGGGATACCGGGAAAGAGAGGATATAGGATTGATACCGAGAGAATTCGGGAGCCGAGGTGGACGTGGGAGGGGTGTAGCACTGAGACAAAGGAAGCACAGCAACGCTGGAAATAGGCCCCCCGTATAATCGCCAATCGCTAAGCCTCTTTATGTTTTCCGGAAAATTCGAAACTCCAAATCCGCTTTTCCTCGTGTAGCAAGGGAATTCTCCAGTGGGAGGGACGCCACGTTGTTGCTGATTCTCTGTGCTACCGTCTTCGGCGTCCTGGCACAAAAGACTTGTAACACCGGCCAATATTATGGTGCTTTCCATTCTCTCCCTCTCTCTCCTTTTCTCCTATATTTTCTACCAAAGTAGGACATTGCATTTTATCAGGATTCTAAAGAGAAATTTCATCCGCCACTATAAGAATTTTTGGTCTGTGAACGGAATATAACCGTATGTCACCATGCCAAGACAATCACCAACATGTTGAGCAACAGATAGCAAAGAGAGCCTTCCAGCACGGGAAAAGAGGGAATACCATAAATGGTCAAAAAAATCTATACCCGTTGCCGAAAGACAAAAACTGAAAGAAAAAAAATACTCCAAAATTCCATACCAGTGTTTTCTTTTGAATTCCTTTTGTCTAAAGAAACATTTTTTAAATGTATGTATATATCAATTCTTTTCTAAATAATTTAAAATTAAATATAAAATACTACTTACCGTGAATACTAACCTAATGCGTATTATGTATAAATCTAGACGGGTTTTCAACTCATTTATATATATATATATATATGAGAATGCATTCACTGATAACCGTACATGGCGTATGGTTTTATTCATTATCCCTAAATTCCAATTTACTTCTAAAAATATAGCTGTTGTCATCCAGATCAAAACATTTTGCATATACGCGTGTATAACATCAGTGAGTAACATAAGCATGCTTAACTCAACTTGAATTAAGTATCAGATAATTGCTACTCTAATAACGCTTGTTATCTCACACGCCTATCGCAACTTTATCTGAAAACATCGGTTAGTAAAAAATGATTTTGTAATCACGTGTTCCGATGAATTTTAAGAATGTCGTAATACAACGTGTATAGTTAAATGCTTCAATTGAGGATAGGCATTATTACATCGTGAATGAGTAGTCTGGAGATGATTGAGGAAATGCGTCGATTTGCCTTTCACCTGTCGTGAAAGAGTCTAGGTCGCAGGATACATTTAATAAAAGCAATTTGGAAAGCCGAATCAATCAAAATGCTGAAACTGTGAACCTGGTTTAATATCCTCGGCGATAACTTGCATGTAAAAAAAAATCCTGCATTTTTTTTGTAGGGGGCTGATTTTATCTACGGAAATCAATTTATGACGAGCGCTAGCTCGAAGGCCTCTCGAACATATATATTATAGTTAACCCCTCTAACACATAATATTTGAAAGGGTCGTCATGGAAACCATTACTCCGTTTCTCAGTTTGCCTGACTGTAATCGTAACTATCTTTACAGTGGGACTCGGTTATAACGAACACGAGTAAAATATATTTACCGATTTAACGAACAAATAGTTTTGGTTAATTTTATTTAATGTACAGTGTGTACGTGGGTTATATCACAGATATAACGAACAATTTCTTCCCTCTCCAATTTCATTTTTTCCTGTATTTTTTTATATTTTTTCATTTTTATATCTTTTATAGTTTTTTATATCTTTTATCATTTTTTGTATCTTTTATCTTTTTTTTACATCTTTTATCCTTTTTTATATCTTTTATCATTTTTCGATCGTTTATCATTTTTTTATATCTCTTATCATTTTTTTGTATCTTTTATCATTATCTATATTCTAAGATTTAAGATTTTTTTTTTTCACTTTATAAGAATGAATCTTCTACTATGAAATATATCTTCAAAGTAAATTTCTCGCACTGAAAACGAAATGCAGGCTTTCATTAATTAGACCTGCAGCATTTTCTCTAACGTTAGAGATGTAGTTAACATAACAGACACTAACGCACATGTTAGTGTGTCTATAATCACATAACACACACTAACAGAATTTTTTTGAGTAGTGATACAAATGCTAATGTCTTCAATGCTATAAGTATTATTAAACTTAATCTTTAAAATATAAAACTGAAGACCCTTAAATAGAGGTGCATTACATATATTAATAAACGCAATTATAAAATGTAGAATATATATATATTTATTGATATTTTTTATTTATGTTATTATATTAATATATATTCATATTATTAGTCATTCCTCCACATGCGATACATCCTTCATCATCATAACACTAAAATGCAATAAAGGTTTCCATTATCCGATGCAACACTAAGCATACTTCGTTCGCGGAAAGTTGACAGATGGTACTGTTAGAATTCACGGGAGCTGACGTCACAAACGGGCTAGTTCATTACAGCAGAGGGGAGGACGTCATTTTAGAAGTAGTTTTTAGCGAACGTTTGTCCGCGCCAGAAAGCGGTTATGAAATGACGTCCTTCCCTCTTCTATAATGACGTCCTCCCATCTACCGTAATGAACTAGCCCATTTGTGACGTCAACTCCCATGAATTCTAACAATACCATCGGTCAATTTTCCGCGAACGAACTTATATAGCAGAACCTCGATTATCCGAACTTCTCTTAACCGGAATCCGAATTTGCTGAAACAGCCTTCTGCAATTTCTTATTATCATTAATTTTTCATTAAAATCTTGTTCATTGTTTTCAGCTAAAATGCTCCTATTCGTTTTTTTAGTGTACCCTGGTCTTAAGATAGAAGTCAATACAAAACGTATATATCGGACATATACAAAACTATGTATAGACTTTGCATATATCAGATATATACAGATATCGGATTATTTTCAAAGCACTTACTATCTTAAATTAACATAGGCATATATTTTTTGGGACCTTTTCTTCACTAATAGAGCAGTTAAGTAATATATGATTAAACACGTTTTTTGAATAAATGTTACTACTTCTTTGTCCTTTTATACTAAACAATGAATATTTGAACTATCCAAAATTTCGCTTATCCAAAAACAGGACTGTCCCCATTTATTAGAGATAATTAAGGTCCTGCTGCATTAAAAACTATTGTTTGCCATTTAATTGCGTCAAAAAGGTGCAGAAAGAAGTTTTGCCGTCTCCTGTTTTTATCCTCATTGCGATGCAAATTGACTTTAGCCCCCTCCCCACAATCAAGGATGCTAAAGTGGGTGGGCTGGTAGTCTTCCTGGCATTCTAATTTCGCTTGACAGTCGCCCAATGCAGTTTTCGCGGCAAATGTCGGACATATCTTTACGCGCACGGGGAACAAAAGCTGGCTGACAAACATGACAAGCGGATTGGCATGCACACA
>QLNU02015360.1:104156379-104188231 GCA_006491805.2 Dysdera silvatica
AGTATTATCAAAATCAAAACTAGAATAGTCGAAATAAAGGAAGCCATTTAAGATTCAATACAATGCATTGCCAAGAAGAAACCTTAATTCACCCATAGAAAAATATTTTTATTCTGCAAGGTTTGACCATATTTCTTTACTACTGGAAAACACGAACTCTGATCTAAAGGTCAGAAGAAAGGATCAAGACATTTGAAATGTGGTGTTACATCTCAGAAATACACTGAATGGTTAATATAAATAATGATATGGTTTTAGAAATGATTGACGAACAATGAAAACTGTTTAACAATAGTAAAATATAACTAATTTGATTGTGCAATACCCTTTTAAGTTGTTTCAGAAACAACGTGAAATTACACTGGCGAATGTTGATGGAAGAATACAAAGAAAAAGTGAAAAGGCTGAAAGTGAAAATGGACTGATAATATGTAAATGAAATGGGCAAATTCTTATTATAAGGTTAAACCAACTGCAAGAAAAAAGGGTGAGTGGTGACAATGTGCTCGTGTAGGAGAGTGGTGGTTTTCCTCTGAGTGCCTCAGCGAAACTGCTTTATCTCTGTTTGTTTGAATACTGAAATATATTCAGGGACATACTAACTGTAAGATGTTGAAAATAGCTAACAAGGGCAGGGTATTTATGAGAGAAGGTGGTTAGAATCCAGGACATGAAGACGGCGAAATCATCTCAGGCCATAATATAACAAACAACAGAACAGCTAGCCATCTAAAATACAAAGAAGCGAGTATTATACACAGATACAGTGTGGAAATAAATTCATTCGAAATATACAAAAAGTATTTACACTCATTACAAAATAATTTCGAAAATGTTACAACTAGTATGATACACAGATACAATACGGAAAAATGCCCTCCATAAATATAAACGATGCATAACGTGTGTTACAAACTTGACTGTCTGAAGGCGAAACTCAATTGACCGATTGGTGGTGCAGTGGTAACGCGTTCATCTTGCGTTCCCTTAACTGGAGTTCGGCACTCAATGGTGACAAAAAAAATTAATCCTCACCAACTAACTTCTCACTCTAACCCGGGGGTTGGTTCCCTTTAAGGCGGCTACACACACATGACGATTTATCGTCCAGATTTTCCCTCCCAGATTTTCCCTGTATATCCACATACACTCGGGTTTTCCCGCTTGGTGATTTCCCGTTGAGGCCAAAAAAATTTGTTTTTTTTGATCATGCTTGTTATGATAGCAAAACCCATAAAACCCGCAGATCTTCATCATACACACGGGCGATTTTTCCCGCTTCCGCCTGCCAATCTGCGATAAATCGTTACTTGTGTAGCGGCCTTAAGGGATACTGTTCCTTTAGAAACTGTATGTTTCTACACAGCATGCCGTTTCCTGTCCTTGCTCAGTACCACACAAACAAAACACGATTCCATAATGATGATAAACTAATTACCAGTATCATTGTAAATCATTATTTGATGCGCTTGGAGTTATGACCCGATTCGCCTCTGTCGACTTCAAGTCAATGACTTTATACCGTGTGTGCAGTTGAAAAGGAAACACCCTGTACAACTATTGACAGAAGTTCAGTAGAAATTTGAAAAAAAAAAATACGACAGCGTTCATTTGTTTTGAAAATTGGAAAATAGTGTGAGCGGAATTTTAGAGAGGGCCCCCACACCCTAACGACCACAACTTCGAAAACTGAAATGGTAACCCCCATCTTGCAATATATCATTTGAAACAGAAAAAAAAATACAGTGCTCCTGCCAAAGAAAAGGTAAACCCATGCAGTCGTTTCAGAAATAATGGCAAATGTGTTTTGACTGAAACCTCAAATAAATATTTTTGGCGAAGGCTTTGGCGCTTTTGGCCTAAAGAGAAAGTTAAATTAGGCCGAAGTATTAGTCCATTATTAACTGGAAAATCAGTTCATTGCAAGTAAACAATAACGTTGATTTTTATTTCATTTAGTGAATTTTTTCAAATGTTTTTATTAATGTCGGTATGTTACTAGGTATTAAAAAACACATGCACTAGAAATGGTCTACAGTTTAAGTAAGAGGATAGAAATTATTTTCATTTACGGTGACCAAAATTGATGCATTCGCAAAACAGCTGATGTGTATAATGAAAGATATCCACACAAAAAAGTATCCTCTCGTTATGTCGTGAGTTTCGTTAAAATATTCGAAACCACTGGATCAATGTGCAATAAAAAGAAAGTTGTCAAACCACGAGTTGTGGGAAAAGCGACACAGTTGGAAATTCTTGGTCATTCTATCCATGATCATACACTCTCTATTCGAAAAGTGTCCAAATTAACTAACATTTCCCTTGGTTTGGTACATAAAATTATAAAATTACAAAGTTCTTTCCTTATAAGTTGCAATTTCACCAGCAACTAGCTGAAGACGATTGCGACAGAAGGAGTGAATTCTGTGAAAACATGAAGACAAAATCTCAAAAAATGCCGACTTACTAAAGAAATTGTTTTTCAGACGAGTTCACTTTTTTTAAATGGCTTTATAAATCGGCACAATTGCAGATATTGATATATCACAAGCTGGGGATTACCATTCGAATTTTCAAAGTTGTGGGAGGTAGGAGGGTGGGGGGTCCGCCCTAAAATTCCGCTCACACTTTTTTCCAACTTCCCCTGTAAATAAACCAATATTTTTTGGCGCAATTTACTTTCTGTTTATGCCAAAAGCGCGAAAGTCTACGCCAAAAACTATTAAATTTTAGTTTTCTGTCAAAACGTATTTGCCATTATTTCTGAAACAGATGCACAGATTAACTTTTCCTTCTGCAAAAACACTGCCTTTTTTTTTTCTGTTTCAAATGATATGTCACAAGGTGGGGGTTACCATTCGAATTTTCAAAGTTGTGGTTCGTAGTTGGGTGGAGGCCCTCCCTAAAATTCCTCTCACACTATTTTCCAACTTCAACCCACAAATAAACTGTGAGGTGTTTTTTTGTTTTTTTGAAATTTCTACTCAACTTCTATCAAAAGTTATTCAGGGTGTTACCTTGTCGACTGAACACATGGTATATTGACATTCTGTGAATGTTTTTAAAAAAAAGCGACAACTTAAAGTGACTTGTAACGTTGACTACATCGTATGGATAAATGCATAGGTTTATGAGGAAATCCTGAACTCAGCATGTAAACTCAAAGCCATCCATTTCAGCACTCAACCACCGAAGTATGTGTGCTGTATTCCCTCTTGTAATTCCACAGGTACATGGTTCCGGTAAAGTTTCGTGCAATTCATGGTAACTTTAAACACTTTTCAAAATTGTTCTTGGCGTTTTATGGATTAACATAGATAAATCGATGCTGCGTCAAGATTTACATTTTTCCGAGGCAACGGAACTTGGCTTACCCAAAAGGTCAATCACGGGATTGCGGCCCTGTTGATAATTAACTTAAAATTATGCCACACTGCCGGGTTTTGTAATGTTGTAGTTAGATTAGGAGCACTTCCATTGACTCAATGGTTACGGTGATCCGCCTGATGGTTAAAGGAACACATTTTTAATCGAATCCGATTGAAAATCGAAAGTGTCTTGGAGATCAAGTTAAACACGGTGGACCCCATGAAATTGAACTACTGTGATTATGATCCTAATAACTAAGCTAATAAATAAAATTTTGTGTCTATTTTCTTCCGGGAGTACAGAGATGCTTGTTGTGGTCATCTTTTCCAATAACCTTCTGCCCAATTAATAACAATATCTTTCCCTGATTTTCTAATATCTTTCGGTGACAATCCATCTAAACTTTCGCAAGGAAAATGACAGAACTACGAAAGCTACATCCTCATAGGATATAACCGTGAACAAAAGGACAACGATTATAATTTTCTGTTTTTATATGACCGCGTTTGGTAAATTCAGCGTATCTTCGTATCAGCTACGTACGTATATAGAGCGAAATTATGTAAATAATGAAAATATAACATAATGTGCATTTTGCGTTTTGTACTAATAAGCAGTGCATAATAAACAATTACATTGGTAATAAACAGTAGAAATAACTATTTATTAGTTTTCGAATTAATTAATACTCGCTTTATCTATGCCTATATCAAATGCAAATCGATATAGAAAACGCAACATTAGATTATATCTAACTTCTTATACACACACACACACATATATATATATATATATACAGAGAGAGAGAGAGTGTATAATAAATTAAACTAATATTTATTAATGACACCATACAGAGAGTACTGTATATTTTAAATATTGTATATAAAAATTCTATGAACCATTTCCCAAATTTGAACTATGGGACAAGCTTGGTTACAGACCTGTCGCAAATCATTTAATCAGTAAATTTAAGCAATTGCAAAAAAAATTGTCTACATTCGCTTTGTTACATTGTACGTTTATGTAAGTTTGAAATTGATGGAAAGTTATCTGTGCTATATAACGGGTAAGAAAATGAAAGAAAATCAAAACACAGTGAAACTCGGTTATAACGGATTCACACCGATGACAAACAAATAATTTCGGTTAGTCTGATTTAATCAAACGCCTACATAGAATTTGAAGAGGGGGGTTCTGAAAAGGGGAGGAGGAGTAAGTAACTACGAAATCTGTTACACCTACAGAAATTTTGTTCTAACAAGTAAGTAGGAAAATTCTTACCGAATATAGCAACGCGACTTGACAACCAGTCATCGGAACCAGTAAAATAGGCATGTCGATCACTTTTAACTCGAATTTTGATTCTTTAAAAAAAATTGTTCGTTAAATCCGGATACAAAAATACATTGTTTGCTAAAAGGGGTTAAATTGTATTGCACTTAGTCATTACATCAAGCAAAATCCGCCCCTGATTTCAATTCCATACTTCTTCAACGCCACGTGGTACCTTCGCGCATTCTAAATATAAGAAGGGTTAACAGCAATTGGCAAAAAGTCGTCAATAGCTCAGCGCCAAATCTTGGAGTCATTCGCAGCTCAAGTGTTACCTCATATGATTGGTATACAACCCCAGTGAACCTAAGAAAACCGCAAACACTACCTGCAAACTCGGGACCAATGTTTAGTCCCCAGTTTTCATGTGAATTTCGAAGTTACGCATTTTTTTGTTCCCAGTTTACAAACCGCGGTTCGAAAAGCCAAGTATGATAAAGCTATGCAATGCAACGTTAATGATTTCAGTTTTTCATCCGATGCAAAAGAAGCAATAAACAATGCTTGGAAACATGTGCACGAAGAGATAAGCTTATGATATTTTTTTGACATCGTCTGTAAGTGTATAATAACAATATGCCTGTTTCATTTTCAATGCATGAGATCTATCGACTTCACTTCACTGAAGTATTGAGAAGAAACTTCATATATTTATCATAGCTTTCTTGATTTAAAACTTCTTTCAATAATGTTGAAGAAAATTTAGTTTGTAAATGCTGAAAGGTTTCTTGAAAATTTCTCGGAATTCATATTTAAGCAGCAATACGTCAAAATTCTTAACTATACGATTTAGGCACGAAGCTTTAAGCGTGTGTGCCCCTGCCACGCATCAATCTACTACTTTAATTTCAGTTTCAAGTACAGGTAACACTATTTTAGGAATTTCCAAAGCGGCAGTCAAAAGTTCCTCTTCCATGGCTTGATGAAAAACGTTTGAACTTAAAATAAACTCGTTTCATAACAACTTATCCTTATGTTGTAAGATATTATTACCTCCCACAGGGATAACACAATTGCCAAATATTGGTCAACACACAAAGCCACCGGGGCGAGATTTTTGTGAGTTTTTCGTGGGGGATTTTTTATTACAAATAAATTTGACACCCACGTATTAGTAGCTCAAACTAGAGCTATTTTTGTTTATGAGAAAAAATGGACGGCGTCTCTTTTTTTTCAACAAAAATAGCTCTAGTTTGAGTTACTAAAACCTGGTTGTCAAATTTCTTTGTAATAAAAAATCCCCCACGAAAAACTCACAAAAATCTCGCCCCGGTGGCTTTGTGTGTTGACCAATATTTGGCAATTGTGTTATCCCTGTGAAGGGTAATAATATCTTACAACTTAATATACGGAGAAAAAAGCGTTTGTTCTTGTTCTCATTCGTCTAGTAGGTCAAGACACCGCGGGCTCAACGCGGGGACCCTGGTTCGAATCTGGGATGAGGACGGCGTCTCTTTTTCTCCTAAACAAAAATAGCTCTAGTTTGAGCTACTAATACGTGGGTGTCAAATTTATTTGTAACTTATCCCTAAATGGACCGGAGGTAAGCATCCATGGATGGTTAGTTGAAAAACTTAGATACTCAAGACCAGGGATGATTCGATACGAGTAAATACAATATCCATGCAAGATACGTATTCATAACGTTTCTGTACTCCTAAGTATGTATCATTCATACCTAATATTAACTCCTATAAAACAAATATTAACGCTCAAGGAGCGTGTATAATCATTTAGACATTTGGATACTGCATATAAACTGAGAATTATTTTGCCAAAAAGCGTCCCATTGGTCAAGTGGCCAGTAGCAGCCTTTCGATTTACTGTGTTTGGTTCGATTTCCAACAAGATTGATCGTATATAATGGCATCACAGTTCGGCGACCACGTGAAGCTGTTGATCTTGTCCCTAATAACCCCTTTGAAAAGCTTCGAGGCAGAAACATTCGAACGAAAATGAACAATTTCGCCAAAGTCAACAGATAGATGATAGAGTCTTTGTAAATATTCTCATCTGCACGTAAGGTAATATTCGAAACCATCACGAGTCATTTGGCGTAAAATTCGCTATGTTGGTATCATTTGTGTTTTCAAAACTTCGTAGTATCTTTGCCAAAACCGCCGGACATTATTAGGTTAAGGATATGGCGGCCGTCTTTGAAGTGAAACCAAACGATACATTGCATAATTCATCAGTTTGTAATCTCATTAATTCTCGCTGGAGGAGAATCGCCAAAAGATTGCGAAGATAATTCGGAGATGGTGGAAAAAAAAGATTCCTCCTTATGCGAAGAACACGAAGAATAGGGAGCGCGGTGATTTGAACCACCCTTTGCACAATTTGACTCCTCATTTTAAAGATCAGTGGGAAATAAGAGAGAGAGAAGGCAAAGTTCCGCAAACGAGATCTGTATATTTACATTTCAAAAATGAAATCAATTCTTTTTATTAAAAAAAGGGCGGAGGGAGCAAGAAACCAGTAATTTTAAAATCAAAGAGAATCACAAAGAGAAATTAAAACAGAAGCTAGCGTCAATTCGGCTAATTTTAGTCATTGCTGATTTTTACCACGGGGCAAAAAAGCTTCCTTTGTTGGAAAAAGAAATATTCATCATAAAATTACTCGTTGGCCGATAAAAATTACCTTCTCTGTGGAAGTCGTAGAATTTGTGGCATTTTGAACAAACAAGGTATCGAGTTACAGTGTGTTTTAATGGGGGAAAGAAATGATGTAGCCTTCTTGATTAGAATTCATATATTTTCATTTAAACGTAGTTATAGCTTATCTTTGAAAATTTTAAATTATTGAGGAAAATGTAAAACAATTTTGGAAAGTATGTTTTGTATAAAAGTAAAAATAGTTTCCGAAAACTGTCGAAACTTTTGTTCGAAGAAATTAAAATGATGTTTTTTTTTTTGTTTTTTTTTTTTTTAAATATCTCCAATCTTGATGCTAAGGGGCTTTAATAAATACACGGACTTCGGCAGCCAAATACATTTTCATATGATTCGAACCGTAAATGAGGATTCTTTCGAAGATCTTATATTGTTGCTGAATTTCTTAATAAATTTATGCGGATTATATTAATGTGAAATCTTTTAACTTTATGTATATATGATGATACGTCATCACATCCGTCGAAGCACTATTCGCCCTATAGTGGCGTAGTTGTGAACAGATTCTCCCACTGTGTTTTAACCTGGGTTGAATTCCAATAGTACCTTTCTGCCTTTTTTTCTGCTCGTCGTAGTCTAGGGTTTGGCCCTCTTAGGATCAGAATTTCCCAAGATTTCTTGGAAATCTGCAGACTCTGGCCCAGCTTAATACTACTTCTCTCTACGCTGTAAACCAAGCAATATCTATCTCACATATACCTCAGTAAATCTTTAATTTGGTTCCATGTTTGTAAATGTTGTGTGTGTGTGTGTGTGTGTGTGTGTGTGTGTGTGTGTGTGTGTGTGTGTGTGTGTGTGTGTGTAAATTTCCTATCAAGTATTTCCACAAATTTACTACGCCGTTTCAAGAACTAAGGTTCATTTTGAACAGGAAATATAGAAACTACTGTATATATATATATATAGTAAAACCTGTCTATATCAACTTTCACGGAAATAAGAAAAAATTGCAGGATACAGTGGTACTTATATATATATATATATAATGTATACGCATTTCATTGAAAGTTTTGAATTAATACGTAAAAATTATAGTTATAAATAATATAGTTTTGACATGCCTTAACAAAAAGAAAAAATATTCATATGGTATACCTAACTTTCTTTGATCGGACATTTCTGAAGATAAGCAACGGTTGAAGATCATCTGACCATATATTTACAGGCGTTTCTTCAATTTTTTTTTTCTGTGGTACACAGGGCTCTATCTGCAGCTCTGTTTCCATCGTCACTTGATAAAAATTAGAAAAGATTACTTGCTTATTATTCACGCCATCAACCCCACCCCAACCACCATAGTCCCCAATCCTTACTGAAAGGAGCAATGGGAGTAAAAGTCAATTTTGTAGATTTCCAAGAAATTTGCAAGATGCATATGTTATGTTCCTTTCCTACCACAAACATGATGTCATTACTGTTGCTATGCAAGGGATATTTCTCAACTGCCTTCGGACTTGACATCGACACTTTATTCCTAAATTCGTAATATACAGCTTTTCGGGGATGATAATTTGAGATAGACATGAAAATACACATTAGGTTTAGGCTAGAAATGAAAGGCAATGCATAAATTTCGATGTAGACAGGTTTTACTGTATATTTTAACTTGAAAACCGTAGGCCGTTTTTGATATCAACAAAAATTAATGTAAAATTTAATAATAAGAACTTAGTTCAAAGCTTCGACAGAATAGATATACTAATATTTTATAAAAAAATTAGTTTCATAACATATAATTTATTTTTTACACAGTTAACAAATCTGAAATATCAATCATCCGGCCGTTGTTTTGACAATTCGGTAAACTCACATTCGTTCAAAATCAGAATCGACTAAGCTAAATTGGGAAGAAATTATATCATTTATGGAAGAAATTGCACTATTTCAGCACCTTAATACTGAAATTACGAAATACACGATGTTATTTAATGTATCAGGTAATTAAGTCTTTTATATACACCTCTATAACAAAAAAAAATCGACGCACCAAGAAGGGGTTGTCCGATTGCGATAAAAATTGGTGGATATGAAGAACATACATAGAAAAAGAAAGGATTAAAATTTCAGAACAATTGAATGATTTATTGCAGAGTTTGACCGTTACAAAGGGAGGAAGTCAATAAGGCGTTGGTCCACCTCTGGCCTGGATGCAAGCTGTCACCCGGCGTGGCATAGACTGATAAAGATCCCGGATGGTGTCCTGCGGAATTTCTTGCCAAATTGTCTCCAACTGTCGGGCTAAATCGTCAACATTCCGGGATGGTTGCAATCGCCTTCCCATAGCGTCCCAAATGTGCTCTATGGGAGAGAGATCAGGAGACCTAGCTTGCCAAGGAAGTGTTGGGCAAGCTTGAAGACAATTCATAGCAACACGTGCCGTGTGCGGCCGGGCATTGTCTTGTTGAAACGTAAGTCCAGGGTGTCGCAAAAGGAACGGTAACACAACCGGTCGTAGAATGTCGTCTACGTACCGCTGTGCTGTAAGTGTGCCAGAAATGACCACCAAAGGGGTCCGGCTATCAAAGGAGATGGCACCCCCTGACCATAACGCCCTGTTGTGGGCATGTGTGGCGTGCGATAGTAAGGGCAGGATCCCCACGCTGCCCTGGACGTCTCCAGACACGTCTGCGGTTGTCGTCAGGACACAGTTGGAAACGGGACTCGTCACTAAAGACTATACGTCCCCAGTCAGCGCAGTTCCAAGTTGATCGAGCCCGGCACCACTGTAATCGGACTTGACGGTGTAAAGGCGTGAGAGGTAAGCGGCGTAACGGTCGGCGCGAGCGTAAATTCCGCTCTCTCAGTCGTCTGCAGAGGGTCATGTTGGACACATGTGTGCGGGCCACACGTTGGATAGTTGATAACGACGAATCCGGTGCTGTGACAGCTGCTCTGACAATCGCTCTGTCTTCCCGTTCTGTTGTGGCCCTAGGTCGACCGCTGCCGTCCCGACGCTGACATCTGCCGTTGTTGACCCACTCTTGCCAGCACCGTCCAATCGCCGCATCGCTTCGACCCACATGTCCAGCGATTCTTCGATTCGTCCAACCAGCCTCTTTCAAACTCTGACATATGCTCGTAATGAGCACGAATCTTTCGGCGAGGCATTGTTACAGTCGACGTAAGATATCCGCAGTCAAAATGCAACAGAAATTTTGACCACATATTGAGAATCGCTCCTTATATACACCTGCTGAATGCGCAGTTCCGATGCGCTGGAGTTCCCGCTATTCATTCATTGGACACCAAATTTTAATCATTTGCATGTTCGGTCAAAATGTCTTTGCATACGAAATTTCATTACAATCGGACAACTCTTTCTTGGTGAGTGGATTTTTTTGTTATAGAGTGTATAGAAGTTATCTTACGTCTTTTATATATAAAGTTATCTTATATCTTTTAAATATAAATGTTATCTGAGGTCTTTCATATATAAAGCTTATCTTAGGTCATTTATATATAAATTTTAATTTTCTCGTCTATTTTTTGTATGTGCGACCTTAGTGCCTTTGAATTTTTCATGAATTTGAAGGATTTTTAATCTATTTTACGGTAGTGATATCTCTTTTATTTCTGTATAACGTTTTCGTTGTTCATCTTCGGTTAACTCCCTTCTTGGTACCTATGATTCTTTATCACTTTCTTGTAGAAGCCGAACTATAAATTGGTCTTAAATGCAAGCAAGTAAAACTTACATGTATAGTCTGTAATATATGTATATATGTATGAAATTTATATGTAATATATGTGTTTGTAAAAATTATATGTATGTGAAATAATCAGGTGTGACTAAAAGAAAGTTTACACATGTATGCAAGTAAATGTTACAAGAATCATAAAACTTACCAGTGAACCTGTATGTAGAAAATAAATAAATTATTATTATTACTATATTTAATATGAAACTTAAACATTCACATATACTTAGAAACATATAGTGACATTTATACGCCATTAAAAAGCATTTAGAGAGATTTATACGTAATTAGAAATATTTAGACACATTTACATATAATTAGGAATATTTAGACACATTTATATATATTTGGAAATATTTAAAGACATTTATATATATATATAACTAAAAATATTCAGAAACATTTCGAAAATTTTCGATATATCTGAACGAATATATATATTTACAAACTTTTAGCTACATTTAGAAACACATTTGCCTGCACTTATAAATATTTAAATGCATTGCAAGGCAGTTAAGTGCGTTTAGAAACATTAAAAAACATTTAAATGCATTCAAGAACAAAACTATACTATTTCAGTAACAAAATCTCGATCCTCGATACGTATAGTAAGTCCAAACCTACGCTACAATTTTTTGACAGAAGAAATCGTGTAGTACCATAATACTTTTGCCTATGTATAGGGAAGAAGGTAGGATTTCATTTCAATACAAACCATTGCGGCATGTACTACTTTTATATGCTGGTTTCTATTTCTATATCCCAAAACCGCTTCAACATTTCAATAATCAGACCGTTGAATAAATTCACGTGGGGAGAATAAAGTTAAAATAAAAAGTATTTTACTCATACGCGGCAAATTGAAATCTCTTTTTTTTTATGCTTTCCTTTCAGAGAAACTCGATTTTTCAAAAATAGGCCATTGCTTCAATACTATCACTAATAAATTCTAGTTCAAATTTTATTTTTTAAATCCAAGAAGTTATTTTCTAAGCTAAAGATTGGGGAAATACCTTGCATGAATGGAATGCTGCACTTTTAATATAGCTTTAGAGTTTCTTATATATCTTTCAAAAGCTTCAGAATAGTTTTAAAATGTCTGTTTCATAAGTGGAGCCTCCAATTTATCTTACCATAAACAGTTGCTTAAATTCGTAATTAATTTTTCACCAAACTTTAGAACCAAACGTTCTCTTCCAACAACTCAAAGGAATTCCCCAAAACAACCACGAACAGCGAAAGTTAGACGCAGTCAGCACGACAAAGCGTGCCTACAACATGTACCTCATAAGCGACGTTTTGAAGAAGTGAAAATTCTGAGGCTAATTTGAATATTATCCGGGTTTCCTTAATTATCCGGCTTAAGCGCAAGAAATATTTCGCTTCTATTCAACTATCTAATAGAACAAAGGCTCACAGTTTGATGTTTACTGACCATATATTGAAATCCAATGGATTTATAAAAGATATTCTCCCCTCTCTTTCATTTCTAATTAATGCAAACATTTACCATTCATTAAAAGTGGACTTTGTGAATAGAAATTTACCCAAATCCCAAGTGCATTTACTGAAATACGAATTTCAAGAGCGAAGGAAGATCTTTAAATAAAGAACTTCGTGATTTTTTAAATTTAAATTTCTCCTCAACTCCAAATGAAATTGAAATATTACGCGTCTACTCTGTAGCACAAAATCGGCGCATTTACGTTCCGATCTACAGAACCTACATCCAATTTCTATATTTTCCCCTTTTATGCTAACTACGAGGTTAAGTTCGTTCGTTCGTTTTTTAGACACCTCGTGGAGTGCAGTTTTAGCCCCATAGGGGCTAAAGATGGGGGGAGTGGATAAAAAGATAGAGAAAAGATAAGATAAAGGAATAACAAACGGGGAGGGGTGAGAGACTCCCCAAATCATGCCAAGCCACTCGCACATGGTTTCCTCCTTAAGTAAGGCTAACTCGGCCGGAAAATTAACAACAGCCATGAAATTAAAAATGGATAAAAGGTTTTTGATGGTTTGTTGGTGTTTGCAGTGCAACCAGAAAGTTGCAATCAACTGCTTGCCGCCACTCATCGGGCAAATTAGCCACCACACTACTCCCTAGCCACCCTGCCCCTAAATTCCTTTTTCTTCTTCTTTCTTTGCCCTTCTGTGTTGAATCGATCTCTATTGTGAAATAACCGAAGGGACGCTGTCTCATTCCCTAATGCGTAGATTAGCAACTTTGCCATGACACTGTCTTTAAAACGGAAACTTTCTAGATGCGGGGTCGTCTCCAAGATTATTTTCAAATTTTGTTAATTTTGAGTGAAATGAATTCTACAAAAATGCAGATTGAATCGAGCTTCACACAGTAACGTAACGATTCAAAACTCACGAAGGGCTCAAGTGGCTATGTGGGGGGGGGGGGCGTAAATGGCCTTACGGAAGATTGTGTGATGTAGATTTAGAGAAAATAATGTGTTTTGATATCCAATGGGGCGCTTGAGCCCAATGAGCCTCCCTTTCTAACGCCATTGGCTGCACCTATATTTTCTGGAATATTACTCTATCAGTGGTAAATTTATTAATCAACAAGTGATTAATTAGATAAGCGGGCTAGAAAAGTCGCTGTATTTTTTAAATATCACTTTAAGCATATCACTGTTAAAATATCCAATGCTTTTAATAATAGTATAGTTATAATCTTAAAACATCCACCTGTTTTGAACTTGATTTTTTTTATTTTGGTTAACTAGTTTTAAAAAATAATAGCATTTTATTAGTTTTATAAAACTCGCGTTCTAGAAAACGCACTCGCAGATTGAAACCAGCAGTGGAGGGAGGGGGTCACGTGAGTGGTAATACAAATATTTTTTCAATAACTTTTCTCACAAACACATGATCTTATGCTTTCCCTCTCTTTCACATATGAACACATGATAATAACAACGTAATAAAAGAAATAATAACATAAATATTTCTAAAAATGATCTAGATATAGAAGTAATTTGCAAATGAAAATTTATAATAATTGTAACTCCTTTTTTTCATAACTACATATACATTAGTCATAAAATTTTTAATTTTCTTTTAAAAATTTATTGCTTGTCGATTTCTGGAGTATCTTCCCGCACACAGAATTATGCGGCGATTTCTTTATTCTTTGCGCCTTTAAACCAAGACTTTAAAAGAAAATGTCGAGATCCACACGGCAGTGAAAAGTGTCGAAAGGGGACTGTAACGGTTTCCCCCTTTGTCACCAGGCTCTCGATCACCTGCTTGGATGAGAAATGCCAACATTGCATTTTTGGAAAGACAAACTTGGAAAAAGAATGGTTGTTATGGCATCGTGAGTGTTGACAAATCTTTCTTGCCATCCACGACGCAAAGAAACGGACAGGGAATGGGGACGAAGAAGGTCGGTGATTGTCAAATGAATTTCTTGGACATCGCTCGTAGAAAACAAGTAGCGGAGTAACTGTGTTTATCCCTTTCAGCCTATTTTTATTACATAAGTAAGTGCATAAAACCTTTTAAATTCTTCTAAGTTGATAGGATTGATATGGAGAAATTGAAAGTCATACGAGATTCGCACCATGACCAACATTATTGTTGATTATCTTATATTTATATGCGTTGCGTTTCACACTTTTTCTGACACTTCATAAAGTATAATTTTATTTACATAGATAATCAAATTTACATATAAATGTAATTACTGGTTTGTAAACAATATGCAAACAAGGAAAATCCAAGAAAGAAAATGCAAAAATTCAGACGACTTTTGGAAATAATTCCTAATAAGTATTTTTTGATAAATTTGTCGTTTCACATTTATTCGAATAATATTTATTTCTAGAATATTTATTTAAGTTCAACGACCTATAAATGCTTCATTCAGACAAATGATCGCAAACATTTTATTAGAAATAGAATGATGGGATTTTTTAACAATATAATAATAATTTTATTTATTTTCTGTATAAAGTTTCACTGGTAGTCATCATGCTTCTTGCAACATTTACTTATTTGCATACGTCTGCAAAAATTTTCTTTAGTCACACCTGATTATTTTATATACATATAAATTTTTCATTCATATTTTCTTATAAATTCCGTCAGTTTGAATTTTCAATGCAGTGCTCTGTGTGTAGAGAGTCCCAAGTAAATGCCAGTGGCATAAAAAGTTTTAGACTTTGCTAATTTCCCCTGACAATTCAAGCTCCCATTCCTTGACCACCCTTTCTATCAACCTTTTCCTCAATGCCCCTTAAACATTTTCAAGTTGTAATAAAGATATAAGATAAACTGCGCGTGAATATTATGTAAAATAAAATCACATAATCGCAGTCTGAATTATTAAAACTTCCATCCTCCGTAAATTTAATTTCAAGGTCACTTTTACTCCAACAAACAAACTTGGCTATTCCAAACACAAAGGTGATATTCCGGATTACAACTATTGGGGAAATTTACTCCATCCCATGCCAATGTAACCAGGTTTAACACGACGTAACCTTCGATTTCGTCTTAAAGAGCATGAAGCCTACGTGCGTAAACAACAACTGGAAAAATCTGCTTTGGCCAAACACGCCTGGGAAGCTGGCCACAAATTTTCTTTCGACAAGGCCCATCTAATAGAGAAAGTTTCTTCACCAGCCGACCTCAATTTCTTTGAAGCCTTCCATATTCTTTCGCATTCCTCTTCTACTGTTAACCATCAGCTTCCGTTCAATTCCATGTCCTCTATTTGGAGAAACTTCATTCGTCCCATAGCAAAAGACGCGGCTACGGACCCACAACTGGTTGCATGTTGGCATCGACAGCCTTTTCAGCATGGGGACCACGTTAGTGTAATTAGGATTCCGAAGAAGGAGGCTCAAAGGCTTCCGAAATACAATAAAACCTCCTTTAACGGTCATCTCTGAACAACGGCAACCTCCGAAGACCGGCCACACATCAATGAAACCGAATGCTTTTCATAGGATTAACCTTCAGTGCTAACCCCCAAACAACGAATTCCGAACAACGGCCACCCGATAGGCATTACGAAAAAAAAGTTATTTATATTTTTCAAATGTGCCTATATTAATAATGCAATGTCAAATATGCAATACGACCCTTTCCGCGAATACATACAATTTTACACTAGCCGTTGTGATTTAACAAAACTGTATGCAACTAAAACACTGCATGTGGAAGTCTAAAGCGTCTATAGTTCGTTCACGAAAAGTAGTCCGATGGTGCCGTTAGAAAATAAGGGGAGCTGACGTCACAAAGGGCATAGCCGATTCCAGCAGAGGGAAGGGTGTCATTTCAGAACTGTTTTTTAGCGAACGTTTGTCTGCGCCAAAAACCAGTTCTGAAATGACGTCCTCCCCTCTGCTGTAATCGGCTAGGCCGTTTGTGACGTCAGCTCCCGTTATTTCTAACGGTACCATCGAACCACTTTTCGTGAACGAACTATACTTTAAAATTGAGAATGCAGTACTGTACAGATTACGAATTTGCAAATTTGACGACCGAAGGAGCACTCTGTTCCTGTAAACATGAAATGGCCTTTCCCACTTTTTTCCCCACTTTTTCTTGATAACAAAATATTCTTGAAATCGCATTATATCTTGTGGATTCTTTTAATTTTTATGCAAGTTTTTAATCCTTATTTAATTTACATAAACGTAAAAGTGTTTTAGCACCTTCACGCAAATTTTTCCCGGTACCTTAAAAAGAGTGAAACCTACCTTATACTTTATATATGTTGTAAATATACGGCTACATTCTAATATAGATTATGTATTTCAATATCCTAGTACGATGATACCGAATAGGCACAAAATAAACATGAAATAATGATGAAAAGTTAAGATATGTCATAATGTTTAATTTTTTAAAGAAATATACATGTACGTAGGTATTGAACAAATAAAAGGCAAATCTACCTGCTTCAAAATGACACATAGTGGTAGAAATGCATTCTATCTATAACGTAAAAAGTAATTCGGAAATAATTAGAGTTGCACATGCAACACACATCTCTAATATTCACTCTAATTTTTAAACCTTTTGAGAAAGCATTAAAAGGCAATTGCCAGCGGTTTTATTTGCTCCAAAAATCTCAATAAGCTTTTCATTTTTGAGGAATCGTCAAGATGTCATGATTGAGATTGATAGACATAAATGTGTAGACATAAGTGTGTGTAGCGGTATGCTTCGATCATCCGCATGATATCATTTCTAGGAACACACTGGGGCTAAAATATATTATTGAGACGAAAATTTCTCGCGCCTGTAACTCATTAAGTTTCGTGTTACAAACTTGTTATCCGTAAGTTGTTGTTCACGCCCCGTAAATCCTTGACCATATTAACATTACATACTTCGCTTAGTATAAAGGATGGCTTGAAAATGAGAGGCTAACCGCAAATTGTTTATCAAAATATGTTCGCGAACAAATTCGTCAACGGCCTTAAATAACCGACTAATCCTTCATTCTGTAAGAGCCTTCGTTAAGGCAAGAGGTGGATAATAAGAGTTTTCTACTCTGTGCTGTACATAGGCGTATAGTTATATGCCTCCGAGCCCCAGCCAGATACAATATGTATGTATATATCTAAACATTACGTTGATATTTATTGAAGTAAAACAATTCTCAACCTAGCCGCTGATGTGGTAGTATTAGATGATGAATTACTCGCAAAGAAATGATTTATCAACATCTGGTGGGACATGAACCCGCAATCTCTTGATTTACGGTCAAGTGCTTTACCATTATGTTGCAGGCGTCAGATGTTCTTTCCCTTGAAATAGTAAACTCATGTTTGTAAAAATTGCAACACCATGAAGGAATCATGTGATTGAGCTGAAACTTTCAGGAAATGCAAATTAGGGTATGCTATTCAAATGATTAGAATTTCAGAGTCATCGCGCATGCGTGGGCTGAGCAGCGCCCTCTGAACTGCTGATGGATCCGTATAAATAGAGGGCTGTAGCGGGGCGTGTATGGCTATCTGCTAGTGGTAAACGTTACATGAGACGTCACTATGCCTCTACGACGAAAGAGGGCGACATTTCAGCAAGTTACGGAGTTTGAACGGGGACGAATGATCGGCCTTCGTGAAGGAGGGTTTTCTTATCGTGCAATAGCAGCTCGTATGGGGCGTAACAGCAGCACAGTGATGCGAGTGTGGAAGCAGTGGGTTCAAGAGAACCAGACAACTCGGAAATCCGGGAGTGGACGCCGAAAGGTGACGTCAGCACGGGATGATAGACACCTGGTCCGCATGGCGGTGACGGACCGTTTTGCTTCATCTGGACAGTTGGCAGAACGTTGGTGCACTGCTACAGGTGTATCATTGTGTGCTTCATCAATTCGTCGGCGTCTACTGCACCGTGGACTGCGTGCAAGAGTTCCTTTATACAGGATCCTCCTGACGCAAAACCATCGGCGCCTGCGGCTACAATGGGCTCATGGACATAGAGACTGGCGTGCTGATTGGCAACAAGTGGTGTTTTCTGATGAATCCCGCTTTAATTTGGGGTACAGTGATGGCCGCATCCGTGTTAGACGCTATACCGGTGAACGCCACCTTCCGGAGTGCGTTATCCAACGTCATAGTGGACGAACCCCCAGCGTTATAGTCTGGGGTTCGATTGCGTATCATGGACGATCTCAGCTGCTACGAATTGTGGGTAATCTTAACAGCAACCGGTACATCAATGAAGTTCTGGAGCCCGAAGTTGTTCCCTTCCTTCAAGGCATTCCCGGAGCTGTATTTCAACAGGACAATGCCCGCCCACATATTGCCAGGAATGTTCAAGACTTCTTTTCATCACAACAGATACAGCTTCTTCCTTGGCCTGCCTATTCGCCGGATATGTCGCCGATTGAACATGTGTGGGATTTCGTTGGTCGGCGTCTCGCTCGTGATCCTCGTCCCATAGCTACTACAGATGAACTTTGGGGTCGCATACAAGCAATCTGGAATGCTCTTCCTCAGGCACACATTCAACATCTGTTTGATTCCATGCCACGTCGTATAGCATCACTTATTGCAGCGCGTGGTGGCTTCACCAAATACTGATTTTCGACATGTAATATTGTTTTTTGCTTTGTAATTTTAATCGTTTATTTGTATCAACACAGGTCGTTTGTACATTAAATTTCATTCAATTCGGACGAGTCCTTCATGGTGTTGCAATTTTTCCAGCATGAGTATATATAAGTACCTACTTTAATAAATATGGATGCTGGTCTCGCCTATAGAACGTTTGGCTTCTTTAACGTGTCGCTTCGGTCTGGAAGATAGCCCATGCACTGCCTCACTAATTGCGAACTTGTCCATAGTAACCCCTTATATATACTCTCGCAATGGAAAAAATGTCTGACGCCTGTATCTTAATGGTAAAGCACTTGACTGGAAACCAAGAGATCGTGGGTTCGTTTCTAACCAGGTGTCTGTAAATAGTTTCCCCTTTTTTTGCGGGTAAGTCATCATCAAATAGATACTTCGTTGATAACTCGATGCCCTGGTGCAATATGCTTGAAGTTTGTCTCTATGGTTAATGGGGCACTCACATACTGGCGTACGCAGGGGAGGTTGATAGGGGTTGTAACCCACCTTTGGAATGGAATTTTGTATATATACATATAAATATATGAAGTTGTAGCTCTGTAAGCCTGTAACCCTACTTTATGAACCTTCTGCATACGCCTATTCACTTATATGTCGTTGTTTTGTAAATTACTTTCCCTGTAGGATTGTCATCGTATTTTGCATATAACTGTAGCTTTATTCGCTTTTATATGTACGAATAAGGGGCCGGATTATACCATAAGCAAAAAAGTTACTGCCCCCTCTTTTTAGGGGGACCTGTGTTTTCAAGGTCTAACGCCATTTCAGTGAGACTGGGGAAGATCATTTTCATTTGCAATGACATGAGAAGTAAAACATTATTTACCAAATTTCTTATGTCTGTTAAAATTAAATTATCTAACTGTATTTTACGTAGAAACAAATGTTCTACATAACATTAGTTATGGATAAATAAATGGATGATTTTCCTGAAAAAAGAGCCAAGTGAAAAGGAATTTTTAATATGAATTTTATAGTCTGTATTTTATAAATGTAAGCTTCTTATCATCGTTTACATTTTTTACTTTTAGAAGGTAAACATGCATATTTTGTTCTAAGTAAATCTTGATTCGTTAAAACATCGATATGATCAAAGTTCTTCCTTTTCGTTGCTTCCTCAAAAGGAATAATTTCACAGGCTTGATCAATGCTACAAAAGGCCCGGAAAGAAGTTGCCCAAGAGCCCCAGAAAACTTTAATCCGTTGTGGTACGGATATGTCTAACAAATTCCGGAAAAACTTTGATATAACATGTCAGCTATAAAGAAATGGAATATTCTGTAAAAGTAAAAGTTTCGTACGTGAAGAAGAAAAACAAAGGCTGAACTATTTGTAATTGTAATTACCTAAAAATACAACTACTTGCACAAACATTAATTATTTGTTGATCACATTCACAAAAACCACTTTTGATTTATATGTAACATTAGCTATCAGAAGATATGAAAAAATTTGGGTACAGCCTAATTTATAGTAATTATAGAAAAAATAAAATTGTTTTACGAGATAAAATTTATAAATAAGGCAAGGAATTTATTTTTTAAATTGTACTGCAAAAAGTATAAGATAAAAATATTAAAAATATTTTCAGAAAATGTACTCATGTTTAAATATTCTTTATTTCATTACAGATATATTTAGTATCTTATGTAGTAGTCAATGGGCGTGTTGTTTAAAATATATATCCGTATATTAAGCAAAACACAAGTTACGCTTTTAATTTCTTTCAGTCGTAACATCGTATAGAATAATAATATTTCTATATTAATTAAGTATATGCAACTCAATAACTCTTCACACTATGTAATTATGAAACGTATATTACAGGTTAAATAAATTATTATTTTTATTATTAGTTTTAATTCTTTAAAGCTTCCGTAATGATTGAAGATAAAATATACAAAAAAAACTTAATTTTGAGAGAAGTGATATCGTCTGCAGTCAAATGCCGTATTTAACATGCGAAATTGAACCTTTTATCAGAGAAATTGACACCTAGACATCTTTCGACGGGTTGACGGAGGGAAAACGAGTCTATTTTTGCAAAAGGCAAAGCAATTGTCAGCATAGGTAATTTAAAACTCTGATGTATAAGGTACACATCAGGCCTGTAGCTAAGACGGGGCTAGCAGAGTCGCGGTCCCAGTTGCTCCATGCTTTTGCCCCACTTGGCCTATCCAGCTATATATATATATATATATACAAACAATAGTGACACAATGGTAAATTATTGAAAATGCTTAAACTTAATGATGTTTAAAACTGTTTTATATAAATATTTATGAAAAATATTTATATATTTTTCCTATCCTACCTGATTCCCTCCATGAAATTTTAAATATAAACTTTGATATATACTCATATTAAAGTATTTGTAGTTTCAACAAACTTGAACGAAAAAGCCATCAGATGAACGTTAAATTTATTTGGGTTTATAGTGACACTGTCTAAATTCTGTACCTCTTCTGTCACTTACTTGTTACGCAAGTGTGTCCCATGCCCTTTGTCTTGCCCCAGTTGACCTTTCACTCTGGCTACAGGCTTTGTATAAATACTCGTAGGTACAAACCCATATAAATAGGAGCTGTTCATCACGTATTCCCACAATCCTTTAGTTTTAAACACTTCGCTAAGAAATTTAGCTCAGAATAAAAATCAAAATGTAGAAGATCGATAACAGCAAATGCGACGGACAAAGGAAAAGAGCGTCTGCAAATAAACGTCAGCAGTTTTTCGTTTGACTTGTTACTTTCAGTCAAAATACAAAACGAATAAAGATAGTAAAATAAAAAAAAGTAAATAAAGGAGTAACTGTAGGCAGTTAACCATCGTTATTTCACTGCTCTGACATAATTTTCGCTTCCGAGTAAAATCACAAGTGGACTTCCATCATGATGAGGGACAAACCTTCATGGTGAGATTTGAATCGCCGGCCTGGATTGCTGCGTGGTCATAGTATCGAACCTGCAACCTAAAAACGACTAGTTCAAATTCAGCCATGAGTTAGTGTTTAGGTCGTTTCCTTGACTACGGCTTATTAGACACAGCAATGAGTACTTTTCTCGCAAGAAAATCTACTTCTATTCTTCGCAACGAAAAAAAAAAAAAAGAGAGACTACTGTGGCAGTAGGATTTCCATACATCGAACTTCCATATATCAAAATTCTCTTTGTAAGATATTATTACCCTTCTCAGGGATAACACAATTGCCAAATAATGGTCAACACACAAAGCCACCAAGGAAAGTTTTTTGTGAGTTTTCGTGGGGGAATTTATTATACAATAATTTTTGCCGCTCACGTGTATGTAGTTCAAACTAGAACTTTTCTGTTTTCGAATAAAAAGAGACGCCGTCCTAATCCTGGACCGAGGGTTCACCATCCTCAATCATGGTTCGAATCCAGGATGGGGAAAGCGTCTCTTTTTCTCCAAAACAAATAAGCTCTAGTTTGAGCTATATATACGTGGGTGGCAAAAAAAAAATATTGTAAAATTCTCTTCATATCAAAATTTTGGTGAACACCGTGATTTAAGGTGCATCCGTTTATAACATTTAAAAACCGCGGACATGTCGAATAAGTTAGATGATCAAATACTCGCAAAGGAAAGAATTTTTTTTCGGCGCCTGGTGGGATCCGAAAAATCATTCTTTCGGGCATTTGGCTTTTTTGACTAATCGCCTTGAGTTAAAAAGCAGTCTAAGCACATTCTTTGCGAACCAATGCTTTGAAAGCCTTATTTATATGAGCTCAGAGGGGAGAATGATTGAAGCTTATAGCTTAATGGATAGGACACTTGACCGGCAATAAAGAAGATGTGGGTTTGTTTCTCATCAGGCGCCGAAAAATCTCTTTTTCTTTGCGAGTATTTGATCATCTAATACAACCACATCATCAGCTATGTTCACAATTAATCTAATAAATGTGAACTATGTGTTTAACAGTCGAATATAAAATTTGGCTGAGAAAAATCGAACTATTTTTACATAAGATTCATACTAAATTAGGTAGACCAATACCTATTGAATAAGATACTTATGAAATTATTATTATTGTCGTTTTCGTAGTATTATTAACTCTTCTATTATATGAGAAAAAATTTTGCGACATATACTAAAGCATAAAGACTATGCTATATTTATCTCCTGCACTTTGTATATTTAAGGATGCGTTAAGTTACTTCCTCTCCGTATATCTATTATGTTGATGCTATCTAATTTTTCTTTTCATTTTTCTTCATGAATTCCACCCATATCGCTTAAATGTCATATTTCTACGAAGAGGCTTAAAAAGTAACTAAACTAGCGTCATATCGCCAAAATAAAACCACTTAGAAAAACGCAGCTGTATCTGTCAGAATACCTTTGGTTTTGGTCACATGACAACGCGTCGTTATAATGCTCCGCTAGTTCATTTTTTATTAAGTGGCGTACAATTCGGGAGTATTTGTGGAACCTAGAATAAATTTAAAACTGGAGTAAAGGGTCAGCCAGGACCGGCGTGACTATATAGGCGAACAAGGCGGCCGCCTAGGGCGGCACAGCGACGGATATTTTTTTTAAAAATAATACTGTAGGATGACTAAAATAAACTTGGTAATAAATAAATGAAATTGAATGGATTATTTTGGATTAACTGCCTTCACCAATATCTACTCTTCCTTATATACAATCCCTCCTATCCATTTTTTCTATACCCTCAACTTATTGCGATTAATAAATTTGACACCCACGTTTAAGCTCATACTAAAACTTTTTTAGTATAGGAGAAAAAGAGTCCTCGTCCTCGTCCTAGAGTCGAACTAGGGTCCCTCGTTGAGCACGGAGTATCTTAACTGCTAGACCAACATGAGGACTAATGTACGTCCTTCTAGGGCCAACGCCAAGTGGGGCGAACCGGATATTCGCCCTGAGCGGCAGATTTTTAAGGGCAGAAAAATGGGATTATTATAAAATTGAAATTCTTTTGGGGCGGTAAAACACTTGTTTGTCCCGAAGGACATATTACAAAATATATTTAATTACATATTACGAAAGACATATTACCGAAGGACATATTAGTGCCAGCCCTGTGTATCTCAGTAATGCAATAGTGACCACCACAGGCTTTAAGTCCGCTAGACTGGGATCGATTTCTAAAATTTTTGTTCGAATGGAAGTGTATAGCGGTTCCGAAGTCACGTTAAGATATCCGGTCCATCGCAGAATACCCTTAACACAGTTTGGAGATGTAAAATATGCGAGCTTATTCAAACGCTTTAAAATCATGTAAATTCCAGTTACGGCATGTTTTTTGTATCATAGTATGTAATCATGTTGTAACGTTAAGGCACGTATCTATTGAAATGATATAGTATTAATTATTAAGTTACTTGTTAAATCATAATATTCCTGTAACCAACAATTGTCATTCTTAATTGTTGTAGTGTATGAAATAGAGAACGATGTGAATGAAGTATTCTACGATGATGTGACTAATTATAGCAAAAATTGTATTTTAAATGATGCTGCATATAGTTCAACGGTGTATGAATAATACAACGGTTTTTAAAACAAGATGATTGTTACACTCGGAAAAATTGCCAAGTGTGGTAACTTTACGTAAAGCTACGTAATATGTCCCACGTCACAATTCCAGTTTACTCAGAAAAAGTGCGTCATGCTTGAAAAAGGGCAATCATTTCAAAACCCAGTGAGGCTCTCGTTTCCTACTATAACGGTTAGGGCTTAGTAATTTGTTTTGTAAGTGGTTCTCGCCAAGAAAAAGGTGGTCAAATTTTGTTCTCATTGGCTAGACTTCCAACATTAATAACACACTAAATATGGATCGCTCAGCATTTTCGCATTAACATTTTTTCCTTAGAATTTTGCAAGGAATCGCGCTGTGCAGAGTTTATGTGGTTTTGAGGGGACACCCTGTATAAGTATATACACGTTGAAATAAAATAACACATGCGTATACTATATTACCTAATAGTCGCATTGAAATAATCCGAAGCAAAAATTCCTAAATTGTATATCAAATCATCTAGGTGGAAAAAAAAATCTCTTTCCGATCCTATACCTAATTACAATCCATATATGGAGTACATGGTGATGAGCCAAAATTTTGTCGCCCGATTTATAAAAATTAATTTTAAAGCCGCTAAGCAGACTTCATTACTTCGTAAGATCTCATTACAATGTATTCTCATTTGTGTTAGATAATGGCATGAAAACGTCCATAAATTAGAAGATGTAGAACAGGAATTTTCCCTTGTTATGCTAGATTTTATTTCTGGTCTGATAGCTTTTATTTTAGTAATCACGCCGTGAAAATGGTATTATCCCTCTCTTTTTCCTTATTTTTATTGCTAGTTATGCTTCTGGGGATATTTTTTTTTTATTCCTGGGAAAAATCAATCTTTCCTCCGCCAAATAGACCCTATCAGAGGACTTGTAAATGTGCATGAACTTGCGTCCTATTTAATAGTCTGGTTTCACGTTCGGAATTTTAAATAGGGTTTCTTTCCCTTTCTTCAATAATTACCCGATAAACTATTTGAAAAATATTAATTTCCCAGTTAACCCTCGCTCGATCGTCGCCCTTTAACAAAGGAAATGCGCGCATAATGCATGCATATTTAAACAACTCTGCGGCGTGCATATTTAAATCTTCGGTAGAGGAAAAGAAGTGCATGGGTGGATAGCATTTCTTCGAAGTTACTAATTGCATTTCTAGAGTAGAGAGCACCGGTGAGACGGCGGAGAGTGATCGACCGGCGGAAGAAATATGCAAAAGTATGCATAATGTTAATTACCTTAATAAACCGGCCATTCTAAGTAAGCGGCCCAAAAAACCTCCGCGGCCCATTGGGAGCAAATTATCGGCTGCATAATGGGCGTAATATCCGGTAGCGTCAGTGAGAAAAAGGTAACGCGCTGGCCTTATCGGGGAGGAGGAGATGCGGGGCTACTCGCTGTTTTACGTGAGCCGTAGTTTGTTCCAAGCAACGTAAACTAGGGAAAACTCCAGTCTATTCAATTACGGCACGGAAGTTGCCGCCGACAGAGACTTGGCCGGGAAGGCTTTTTTGACCAGCTAGCTGATCCCGGAATCTACCTACCCCCACCGTCCACTATTGCTGTTCCGGTACTTCGAAAACCGGACCGGAGATCAAAACCGATTACGATCCGGTCGCAACTCGATTACCGCAGTTTTGACACCGATTACGACCCCTGCACCGTTTGAATTTTCTCCTAAGTGGCCGAAGACACCAACGAACGCTAAAATTTCCGCTCCTTTTAATAAGCTTACGGCGAGGTTTTTCCCTTTTGCCGCTTTCTCTCAGTAATATCAGTAATGCTGTTGCCAAGGAATATCGTGAATTACGCAAAACATTTCTCGGAAGCAGGTTGAAAATTTGCACAATCTTGTACAACCCATGTACGCTCTCCACGTAACCTATCCGACATATTGCATATGCACATAGACAGGTGACTATAATATGGAGTTTTAAGAATTGCAAAGTCTTTTTCGAACCTTATTTTTTGAAATGTTAGATAGGAGTTTCGAAAACTGGAGTTAATCACCAAAATTTGTTAAAGCCAGTGTGACATTAAACCGATATAAATATTACGTTTATACATATAGGCTATATGTGTGTGTGTGTGTGAGTCTTTAACTATATTTATACAATTCGTAAAATCTCTGACAGAAAACCGACCATTCAGTAGTGAACACATAGTCAACATTATTTCTCAGTGAAAATGTGTATAAATAAATTAAGAATTCTGATCTATAGAAACTTACAGACAGGGTGTTCCGTAATTATCGCATAAACTCTGCATAGCGTGATTCCTTGCACAATTTTAAAGGGAAAATGTTAATGCGAAAATGCTGAGAAATCCATAGTTTTCAAGTTATTAAGATTTGATATTTAACTAGTTTCATTTCTCGTCATCGCCCTTCAGGCTGAGGTTGAAACGAATTGACGAAATCTTGTTTCTAAAATGACGTGGAATAAATGTTTTTGAGCGTTTATTCGGTAATTTTACTTTGAAAGCCAACGCACATGCGAATTTTTCTTCGCCAGCGCATTCTAAAGAAGTTACGTCATACAATAGTGATCTTAGTATGGTAACCTTTAAGATTTCCTTTTTCACCAAGTATCAATCATCAAGTAATGTAAAAAATGGATGCATAAAACTAATTAGCAAAAAAAAAAAGTTTTTACTTCTCATAACAAACACACAAAAGAACGTAACATTAATATTTTAAGAAATTAAAAAGTAACAAATTAAAAGTTAGCGTGAGTTTATAATTTACATTAATATTTTGCATTAACGTTTAAATTCATATTGATTGTAAAATAAGTAATTGTTGTTTGTAAAAAGTATTAACATGATAGATAACTTTCAACAAATAAGGCAGAGATATGCAAGCTTTTGAGAGTAGAGAGCTATTTTTGGTCTAATGTACGTCCTTCCAGCGCCGACGCCAAGGAGGGGACTAACCAGGCATTAGCCATGAGCGGCAGATTTTTAGGGAAGCAAAATGGCATTATTATAAAAAGTGAAGACATTTTGGGGCGGCAAAACACATGTTCGCCCCGAACGACATAATATATTGTGCTGGCTTTGCGTTGCTCAATAATCCAGCAGTGACCACCCCAGTCTTCGAATCACGTTACTGGGTTCGACTTCTAAAATATTAGATTTAATGGAAGTGTATTGTAGTCCCAAAGTCACGTTAAATATCGGTTCTATCGCAGAAAAAACTTAGCAGAGTTTGAAGACGTAAAATATGCAAACTTAATCAAATGCTTTAAAATTATGTAAATTCCTTTTACAGCTTGTTTTTTGTATTTTTGCGCCTAATCATGTGGTAATGCGAAGGCATATCTATTGAAATAATATAGTATTAATTATTAAGTTATTCGTTAAATCACAATATTGCGATAACAAACAATTGTCATTTTTAATTGTTATATTGTATAAAATAGGGAATGATGAATATGTAATCTATGATGTTATGACTAATTATAGCGAAAATTGTATTTTAAATGATGGTGCATATAGTGAAAAATGTGTATGAAGTATTCATGTGTAATAAATAAATAAATAAATAAATAAAATGTTTTTCAAACCAAGTTAATTGTTACAATCGGAAAAATTGCCAACTGTGTTAACTTTACGCAAAGGTGCGTAGTATGTCCCACGTCACAATTCCAGTTTTCTCAGAAAAAATGGGTTGTGCTTGAAAAAAGGGAAATCACTTTGAAGCCCAATAAGGTTCCCACATTCTACTATATCAGGCAGGGCTTATTGATTTGTTTTGTAAGTGGTTCTCACCAAGAAAAGGGTGGTCAAACTTTGTTCTCATTGGCTGTTCTTCAAAATTAATAGCTCAATAAATATTGATTTTCCTGCATTTTCGCATTAATAATTTTGCTTAAAATTTTGCAATTAATCGCGCTGTGCTGCGTTTATGCGATAGTTCCCGAACACCCTGGATATATTTAAAAACTTGCCAAGATCGGTAACATAAATACTGTATCATAAAGATATCAATACACATTTTACGCATGCAAAACAAACAAAATTCGTGCTAATTATTCATAGCAGGCTCTTATTAACTATTCCGGCCGGTTTAAAACAATGCATTTCTAAGAATTCCACCGCAGCGTCAAATTTACACGCCTCTGAGCGGGGAAAAGGTGTGCTCCCGCAATTTTAATACCCGAGTTAATAACATGAATAAAATGCAAGATTTATGCGCTGGCATACTTCCTCCTTGTTGAGCATTAGAATATAGTGCTGAATTTCAGGAATCAGGAAAAACCAACAAAAATTTGGTAAATCTCTAATAGGAATAAATACAAAAATATAACATCAGCAATATTTCTATTATTATATTCTAAATATAATATTAGTGCTATTACTACCAGTTATATATTCTATAGGTTGGTGAGGTCACACCTAGCACCCAGTAAATTTTGGCCCTTTATATATATATATATATACATATATATACACACACATATATATACATATATATATACACACACACACATGCACACGGAGTGTTTGAAAACTAACTGAACGAACTTTCAAGGCTAATAGAACATATCGAAACAAACATCTTTTATCATAGACTGCATGGTCGCAAGTGAAGAGGTTACGCGCAACAAGGCACTTCCCATTTCTCCACGCATAGGCATTTTTCCGCAATGCAAAAATAGGATGGGCAAGAAATATCAAAATAAAGCTTTCTTTAAGACAAAACGAAACGTCAACAAATGCTTGACATGACCAGAGCCGTAGCCAGGCTTGGGCTATAGGGGCTATGCCACCGCCTGGAAAATAGGTTTTTTTTCTCAAAATAAATTATTTTAGAATTTTATTTTAAATTTTTTGTTTTGCATAAAATTGTACATGACAATGGAAATTGTTCTTTGACGTTAAAAATATATTCAGAATAGATTCCTATGGTAGATCTTGTGTACATCCTGTATTTTACAGAGGTTTGTATCTTCATCTGCTTGATAATAAGGATAAAGGAAATATTATAAATTTTAGCATACCTCTATAAATTTTCAGTACAAAAATTAGGATCAGAAATTTATTCATTAATGTTAAATATATTAGTTTACTTACAAGGGAACTTTTTTTGTGGGGCCCTCGAGCTAGAATCGAGACCTGTTAAGTTTTGTAGAGGCTACTGCCCTAATTACAAATGTGGCGTAATTTTTCTGCAAGACTCATATTTTGATATTTTATTTGACTTTGAAGTTAGAAAAAGTGCAACTTTAGAGCGATTTTCATATTTTTTGCTGCTGCATTTCAATTTATTTTATTTTCATTTCGGTATTAGTAAAGGAAGTTAAGAAATGAAACGTGTAAAATTTTAAGAAAATCAAAAACATGAATCTGATTCGCAAAAAATTTCAATTCAGAAGAACGTTTATGAAAACACAATTTGGCGATTTTGGCTCCAGTTGTTGGTTTCTTTTTTAACATTTGGCGACTTTATTGTGAATCAAAAGGAGAAAAAGTGATTGCGTGGTATTTTCTTAATCAGCACAAAGTGCAAAAATACTTGTATTTACTAATTTTATATTTAAAATGAACCTATATTTTAAATGAACCAAAAATATGCCTAATACAAATAGAAATCTGGCAAATACATTATTTTCTTTATAAATAATACGTTTACGTTAATGGATTTCAACTTTAGCTATTGAATGGTTCATAATTTCGAAAAATGTACTTCTGTCTACAAAGTGAGGTGTTAAATGTTAAATTATGTAGTTTATACATATAACGGTTTGTTATTTTGAAAGGAAAGAGGAAAAAAGAACATGCATATTTATTTTAGAAAATATCTATATTGTTATCTTGCAACATTCTTTTTGCAAAAAACGTAAGAAAAAGGAATAAGAAGCATCGATTAAAACACTCCTTACTTATATATACTATATATAAACAGGAGTCGCAAACTTGCGGACTTTATTTACAAAATTTGTATAAAAATGTTTAATAAAGTCTCGAAATATAAAACATTTTTCCCCGTGGTGGCCTCCTCCCTTGGAAATATTAAGAAAATAAATAAAACAAAATGTAATAAGACATGTTTTTTTTTATGTACTCGGCGCATCGTGATAATGGCACGTTATGTAAAAATGATGAAAGCAAAGCATTTTGTTGCAATAGGAACATTTTATGAATGAAAACGACTTGGCAGTTATCAATCAATGGTGCGAATATCATATACTTCAAAGCACATTTCTTCTACATTCGAAAAATTCCCTGGATTTTTGTCACTGTAACAGCATTTAAACCATGGGAATTGTAACATTTCACGAAATTTTTCTGACTGTAACTGATTATAGATCAGTGAATGCATTTTTAAAATTGCATTTCTATTGGTAATATCAATACTCATTTCGTCCAGCGTAATGCTGTTTATGATTTTTTGGCAAACTTTTTATACTGGCGAAAGAAATAAACGTCTAAAGGCTGAATGAGAGATATAGTTTTCGCAGGTATTTGTAAGTGAGTGAGTTTTTCTTAAGGTTGTCATATATATATATATATATATATGGGTCAGTACAGCCTGTCCATGCATCTAAAAGAATGTAGAATGGAGATTCAAGAATAGGATTTAAACAGTTACTTATCCAATCTTTCATGATCCTTTTATCCATTTTCCCGGATTTGGAGCAAGTGACATATAAATTTGAAGGACCAAATAATTTGTCTTCTACCTTTGTTCCAAAATTTACTGAAACTTTTCGTAGACATACAAGAAGTTTCCTTTTAATTCCCCACCCATAGAAATAATGGGCATTATCGTATATGAGTGTGTTGTAGTATGCAATGACTTTACAACTGCAAAGGTTTGTCTT
The DNA here is from genome assembly GCA_006491805.2 of Dysdera silvatica. Taxonomy (NCBI): domain Eukaryota; kingdom Metazoa; phylum Arthropoda; class Arachnida; order Araneae; family Dysderidae; genus Dysdera; species Dysdera silvatica. The sequence goes on from QLNU02015360.1 coordinate 104,187,958, forward strand.
TTCCCCTTATGCGATGATAATCTGTCATTTCCAATAAAATAATTAAATTCACGTTGGTCTGCATTAAACACTTGACTTGGAACACAATTTTTTATCCCATCTCGTGTTTGTAAAACAAATTCTATAGCATTATTTTGTATTTTGTCTTCATCTCTAACTTCAGTAGTCGTAACGAACTTTGTAATTTTTCTGGAAACTAGTTTGAACTTTTCCTTTAAAGTATTTATATAGGAATCTGTACATTTAAATTCTGCAAAATCTATTTCTTTGGCTT
>QLNU02015360.1:104188331-104232567 GCA_006491805.2 Dysdera silvatica
ATATGGGTCAGTACAGCCTGTCTATGCATCTAAAAGAATGCAGGATGGAGGTTCAAGAAGTGGATTCAAACAGTTGATTTATCCAATCTTTCATGGTCTTTTTATCCATTTTCCCGGATTTGGAACAAGTGACGTATACATTTGAAGGCCGAAATAATTTTTCTTCTACCTTTGGCCCAAAACTTCCTGAAACTTCTCGTAGACATACAAGAAGTTTTCCTTTTAATTCCCCACCCATAGAAATAATGGACATTATCGTATATTAGTGTGTTGTATTATGCAATGCCTTTTAAACTGCAAAGGTTTGTCTTTCCCCACTAATGTGATAATAATCTACCATTTCCAATAAAATAATTAAATCCGCGTTGGTCTGCATTAAGCACTTGACTTGGAACACAATTTTTTATCCTCTACCGTGTTTGTAAAACAAATTCTATTGCATCATTTTATATTTTGTCTTTATCTCTCACTTCAGTAGTCTTAACGAACTTTGTAATTTTCTGGAAACTATTTTGAACTTTTTTTTTAAAGTATTCATATAGGAATCCGTACATTTAAATTCTGCGAAACCTATTTCTTTGGCTTTCACCAGTTTCCACTTTCTCAAGTCGTTTTCATGGACAGGCAAATGATTTTCTCTGGCATTTAAAAAATTGTTATGTACACAATTTTTAACGATATTGCGTTTTTCACTGACACTACCCTGTTTGTTCAAATGTGTTCTAAATTTTGCAACACGTGATTTACTCTTAAGCCATGGGTAACGTTTTTGAATCTGTTTAAATTTACCTGTTTTGCAAGAACCATAAAACTTAATGATTTCTTTCATTTGTTTAGGACTATATTCTTCTTTTATTTGTTTAGAAGGAGGTTCATACAAATCATCAGAATTGCTGCAATCACTACAACAATTATCGCTAATATAATTGTCAATAAAATTATGATCTTCGATGTCTAATGTTAGCTCTTCCACAATATTATCTGTCCAAATCGACTTCTCAATCCTTTCGAATACACCCTTGTTTTCTTTCTTCATACTCGCTTTCAGTAATTACAGAAGGTTCCACTTTATATTTATTAATTGCTAAATTTAAAAGAGACATTATGATATTTACAACACATTTCATTTTTTCCCAGATTTTGCAAAGTTAATTTTATATCAGAAATCGATAATTTTTAATATATTTCAACATTCAGCACTTTACATTTAAAGTATTTTATTCCCCAAAGCACAAGTTAAAATTTAATTTTAAGTTAAAAATGTCATTTCAAGCACACAGTACGATTAGTTCAAGGAATTACAGCATTCTTCAACTGACAATTAAGCCGACTAAAACAAAATAGTGCCCGATAGAAGTTTTGTCTTTATCGTATGCCAAGTGTGCCAAATATGTCACGCACTCCAAACGTTTATAGCGAAATTCGCCAAATTCTATTTTCATAAACGTTCTTCTTAATTGAAATTTTTTGAGAGTTAGGTTCATGTTTTTGATTTTTTTTTTTAATTTTACACGTTTCGTTTCGTAACTTCCTTTACTACTACTTAAATGAAAATAAAATTAATTGAAATACAGTGTCAGCAAAAAATATGAATATTGCTCTAAAATCGCACTTTCCCTAACTTCAAAGTCAAATAAAAAATCAAAATATGAGTCTTGCAGAAAAATAACACCACATTTGTAACTAAGGCAGCAGCCTCTACAAAATGTAATAGGTCTCGATTCTAGGTAAAGGGACCCACAGAAAAAGTTCCCTTGTTAGATGTTGAGTATTATCAAAGATATTACTAAAATGTATCAAATAATAACGAATTTTAAGGCCCCTGCAGCCTTTCAGCCCCGTAATAAATGTCTAGCTACAGGCCCGGACATGACGAAATGAAATCAAAATTACAGACATTAAATAAACGTGTAAATTAAATCACATGTACCAACATAATATATTGAACAAAACGATGAAGATCTTGCATATGAAAACCATCGCGTTTATACTAGAGACAAATGGAAGTGCCCTGTAGTAGAGGTAAAATCAAGGCATTCTACACACACACCACACACGCACACACACACGCACACACACCCTCTAGTACCTGAAACCTGACTCTCTTGCGACCATGCTTTCTACGATGAAAAGTGCTTATTTCGGCGTGTTCTACCACCCTTGGAAGTTTGTTCCATTAGTTTTGAGACACAAACTGTATGTATAAATTTATTTAATGAATCGGTCATATATTTCATCAGAAAACTAGAATTATTGGTAGTTACGTCGAACTAAAACCGTAAAGAACAACGTTGTCTAAAAATTATCTCAGTTTCATTTAATCTCTGATAAAAAATTTGCGTCATTGGAGACATTCCGATCATTAATTTTACTCGTATTTTAATAAATATATTTTTTACCCACAAAATTATATCTTATACTTATAAAAAATATAAGAGTTGTAAATATAAAGGTTCTAAAGTATTAAATTCATTTCAGTAGTAAATACTCATTAAAATGGAATTTAATAATGGAAATTTTTGCATACGTTTTATATACAGTTTTTTCAATCGTTTTCTTCTTCATAGGTCGATTTCTGATCTATTCTGGACATTCTCTTTAAACACTTCCATCAGTAAAAATAATATTCAGCGTTAGAGTTCGTACCTTTATTGCTTTTAAATGGCGGTCTTGGAGCTAATATTCGTGTAATTAGTTTTTTAAATCCAACTTGGTTATGAGTGCTCGTTATGTCCGAGCACCCATAGAAGCCAAGTTACCATTAAATGAGCTAAAAAATTACCTGACAGAACATAGAAAAAGGAATTTTACATATTTTCATTTCCACACATTATTACTTAAAAAAGTCTCTTATTGCCTTTTGGTTCAAATTCTTTTCTCGCTTATGTGTCGCCTGCCTAATCGTGCTCAAAACGCGGAAACATCGTTGCTGCCGCTTTTCATTTCAAGAAACGTTTGCAGTATTTCGTCACACTCTCTTTTGACTATTCAAGGTGGTGTTGGAAATTGTAAAAAGGGTGAAAAATCTAATTTTAGAGACGACCCACGAAAATTGGGAGAAAATTTACTGCAAATTTGCTCGTTAAATAAGAGTTTTCCACGCAATAATGGGGCTTTGTCATGTGAAGTTTGAATATGAATAAAGAATATTTTATTTCGTTTTCGTAAGTCAGAATTCTCGTTAATCTCGAGCTCGTTATAACCGAATTTAACTGTATAGGGGCCTAATGATAATAGCATTTATGTTTGAATATAATATATTTTTTCTGATAATCCAGACAAAAAAATAACTGCACGTAACACACATAGAAAAAGAAAAATAACAGAAAAAATGTGTATATATATATACATATGTATATGTATTTATATATCGTACATAGAAGATTGTAAGGACCAGAGATCAAATAAACAGAGAGAAGAAAAACAGTGCAACTGGTTAAAATTTGAGACTTTATTCCCAATATTTTTTTTCGTCATCCATTACTTAAACATTTTCCTTTCCACCCACTTTTTTATTAATATTTTCACAATTATTAAAAAATTGCCCAAAATAATTACAATAATATATTTTTACATGGCACCTGATGGCGAAGAACGTGCTAAAACATTCTATTGTATTTTTGAAGTTTGGTTTTACACCATTTTACATTTTGTCTTCCTGATAAAGGTTGACTGTTTTAATAATCGAAATATTGGGAAAAAAGTCTAGAATTTTGACCATTTGCACTGTTTTTCCTTCTTTCTGTTTATATATATATACACCTGAAAAATTAATTTTTAAAAATACTGATCCAGAAAAAGAGCAACACTTCATATATTTATAATGTGCGTATATTTATAATATGCATATATTTATTATGTGCGTTTCTTCATGGCCCATACTAGATTGCGTCAACATTTCTGATTTCTGTTTGAAGTTTCTCCAGGCCCTACTTAAATATTTTAGGAAACAACCACACATGAGATATAATTTCAATACCGTTAGATGGAGCGAATTTTTTATCACTTTCATATTTACTTCTTTTAATATTCATTAGTTTAATAAGTGTTGAACTATTGACACATATATATAATCTATTATAACTGTATGCTTACGGCGATATTTAACTTCTGTAAATACAAACTTTTAAAGCAATGGAATAATGCACGTAGCGGGTTAAGTATAGTGGAGTAATTGGAAACAAATTTCCAACAAGTAGGCTAATAATCATATGCAAATTTTCCTTATTGGTATATATAAATATAGATTTATATACTGTAATAAGTTTCCTCTGATCAAATCAAAGTAAAAGGATATATATATATATATAGAGAGAGAGAGAGAGAGAGAGAGAGATGCGCAATGAGTACACAGTCTATATAAAATTTTAAATTATAAAGCAGTACAAAATGGCATGAATGAATTAAGAAAACGTTGCGTTATGAGAGCTTCTATTTATTGAGAAGAGATCTTATTTTATTGAGTTTCAAAACACAAAGAATATCAGTTGGGTATACACAAATAACGAAATCAAAATAAATACGAATCTTACTAAATTTATAAGGTTATTTAGTAATTATCAAGTTAAAAAAAAGCAAAATTATATATAAGAGATCAAATTCTCCTTACAACAATATTTGTGGATTATTCCGTCGCATGTAAGAGACTTACAACTAGATATATAAAAGAAGGAGGAGACTTGAGGAACATTGGATTAGACGAAAGATGAAGCCGCAAAAACATAAAGTGAGTGAGTGAAATATGATTTTATACGATGAAAATACCTTTTGTAAACACAGAACCAGAAAATCTAGAAGCAAACATAAACAAGAATGATCCTGTTTCGTTCAAACTGCTGCTCGCGGGAACACCAAACTGGTTTAACTAGCCCCGTTATCAAAAATCGTACGGCAGGCCGTACTCCTGTCTACAGGAAGACATTGCATTTCGAAGAAACAGTCTTGCTTTCTAAGAAGCCCAATTTATTGGCTTAGACGAACGTAACGCTCTTTAAGAAATGTCGGTATTGACGTCGTTAACACGTGCTTACTTGTAGAAGATGGTAAGATTCGTAGCTAAGGATCTACAGCGAGTCTCCGCTTGGAAAAGACGGAGAACAAACAATTGGAATTCTGGAGAAACACAAACAGTTTGTCCTCTTTGTCCGACACCAGTCCTATGCCTAAAACTTCCCTCGCTTGCATTAAGCGACGATTTCGCTCCTATAGGATATAAAGTGTTCCAACAACCTTTGCCGAGTACCGCGATAGGAAAGTTGTAACCATATATTGTGTTAATTGTACCCGATATTTTGGGCGGATTGTTGAAATCTGGTTTCTTACAAAGCAATAAGCCTTGCCATAAACTTAGTTGGTTTTTCCTATGAATAATTGGTTTTCCAGTTAACAATTGATAACGCTTTACAATTTTATGCGTGTTTCGTCATGCTGAGCCTCGAATAACTTTCAAATTTCCGATATATGTAAGTCTAACATTTTGGATATAATTTATGTTGTCTAATTATGGCTTAATGGATTTTCAAGAATATTGCCTTAATATGAGTATCTTTCATTCTTCTAGAGAACGGTTCGTTATACAATCTTCTTGCTCCATTTATTATAGGCAAGGCTATTTTAGAACTGAAATAGACTAAAGTTTTAACTAATAAGCGAATGACAGAAAAACCCTACGTGAATTACAGTCTAAAAAAGTAATTTCTCAAAAGGCGAAGAGATAATTACCACAAATAATTCTTGCCGGAATTTGTAGTACGCCGAGTTCATGTTCTATAGAGTAAGGAAACATAATAGTTGTTTTGATTCTAAGTTTAAAACAATAAACTTCATAGAACTATTTCAAATAGTAATTATAGAATTCGGAATAAAATATCTAACGTTTCTCCATTGAACAAGGTACGAATATTGTCTCATATAATACTCCGTATGTAATTTTCATATATTTGCCTAACGAAATGCTTATTTTCTGTACAATTGCAGTTGCCGCCATGTTTAATCTTTATACACAGGGTGGCTTGAAAAAGACTGACAGTTTCAAAAAGAAATGACAGAGAAAATAGTTATGGTTAAAGAAGCAATTATGGCAGCAAATTAACATTCCCAGGGCATAATTTTATTCCCAGAATTTTCTTGATTTTAGTTCAAAAAATTTTTAGATAGACGGCGCTAAAGCTTATTGAATTTGTAAATCAATGAACTTTTAAAAAAATAAGATTACGAGTTTTCAAAACATTTTAATGAATGAAAATTACATTGCAACATTTTCGAAATGTCCACTATTAGCCACAATCACATTTCGTAATCAAAGGACGAAATTAGAAAAACAATTTCTGCAAAGTGGCCAATGGAATGGCGGTACAGTCGTCACTGATTATTTCTTCAAGTTCCTCAAGTGTTTGGGGATTTTTCTGGTACACTGCATCATTCGAGTGACCCAAAAAGAAGAAATCCTACGATTTCAAATCTCGTGAATACGATGGCCACTCCATTCCCTTTTCTGTGAAGCAGGGGTAATTTCAAGAAATGACATGGTTATCAAAATATTCCTGTAAAAAGAAGAATACTGCAAAAGGGGATCTTGGGAATACAATTTATGCTCTGTCACACATGAATTTTCTGAAAGAACTACTCCTTTAACCATAACTGCTTTCCAATTATTCCTTTTTGAAAACTGACAGTCTTTTTCAGGACACCCTGTGTAAATTTCATACAAATTGTTGAGTAATCGCTTAAATTCTCTTTCCCGTAAAACATTGAATTCTTTAATTAACATTAAAACTGTATTTCGCTACTTCGTCTTTCTTAAAGAAGCAATAGTCTACTAATTTCCAAAGTAATCAGCGTAAGCGAATAATTGCTGTCAAGTTTGCGGCTTATTTGCAAAGCGCACGCAATTCGACTTCCTTGCACAATCGGCTTTAAGAAAAATTTCGAAAGCAATTTAGCTTTAATCCTCTTCAAATAAAAGCTCCTTGTCCCACGTTTTATCCTGAAAGAAGCTTTAACTTACACCTTGAGCGATCTTTAAATAATTCTGAGTTCAGCTTCTAATCAATCTCCAGCAATTTCAATAGCGTGTTTGATGACGGTAATTTCGATGTTTGTCTTTTATTTGATGCAAAATTTTGTGGCAAATATTAACGTGTTATTTAGACTACTGTTTCTCAATGCCCTTATTATAACTTTGCTCGTGCTCTTACCTTTAACTCTTGATCATCCTTTAATATTTTAAATGACCATGCTGACCACACACGTTTTTAAATTTTTAAAGAGTACTGGGTTTTACAACGGTCTTTGATTTTACCATGTTTGGCGCAGTATAGCCCAGATGCTCTTGCGCCATAAAACATCCAAACAAACAATAAACTACTGTTTCCCAAATTTTGGGTTGCAAAAAACTTTTAAATGTGAGAATTTTTGTAATTAATTGTTTGAAATTTGTGTAATTATATTAAATAAATCAGGCGCGTTTCCAGAGATCTCAGCTGGGGTGGGGGGCAGCTGAAATTGATTCACTGGTTAGTTGAGAAAGATCTGAAACTAAATTTTTTTTTTTAAATAATCGGTAAATTCTTCCTTGGGACGGTTACAGCCTACTTAGCTTCCACCCAACCCGCAACTACGCTCTTGTGTACAGTGTATGAAATACGTTAAAATGCATCTTTCTCCTTATCTTTTGGGTATTTAAGCTAGCAGGATCACAGTTTTAAAAAGGTCCGGAAAAAATATTTTTATGGTATTTCTCGTTTCGTGACCAGATTCAAAGCTAAAATAGCTGCGGCGGTAGATTTCTCGAACGGACCGCAGGCTCGTGAAAGCCCCTCAAATTTCACAAATCTACTTGCTCTAAACTATATTAATTTAAACTACGATAATTTAAACCATAGTAAACTTGGTAGTATAATCTTCTTGCTCAGATTTCAGAAAAGGTTTTTCATTAAGATTGCATTCAGATTTAGAGGCATAGCTCAGTGTTCATTATCATTATAATCTCGCTTTTTTTATTTAAATTTCATTACTCTCTTTTCAGTTCAAGTCACATTATCAAATAAACAAGTGTATCTGATTATGTAGCACTACACAGAATCAATAACAAATAGAGGGAAACAACATGTTTTCCTGACGAAATACGGCCATTGTCCGTCCGAAATGCGTTAAAATTCCATTAATAAAATTTCTAATACGCTTATAAAAATATTTAAGACATATCAAACAAATGTCGTGCCGGAATTCCTGACTTTATAAGGAAATGATAAATAAAGTGTAGTATTAAAATTTATGAAATAAAAACTAGACAGTTTACATGAAATAAAGTATTGTATATACAAAATAATTAGTTGTACAGTCAACATAAGGCTTTGTAGAAGTTGAACGAAATTTGGAATCTCACATTTGTTTTGAAGAATATGAATTTTTCTGGAGTTTCCAAATGCCCTATATATGCTCTTTACAGTTATTTATATTATATATATATAATTTTTTTATTAATTGCATGTGTTCCGATTACTAATGGTAATAATGTATAGTGCTATTAAACAGTGTGTTATTAAATAGTTTTGTTAATTAGCAATAGTGTTACGCTTGTTATAGCAGAATCATATATAATTGCACCCGTCCCTATTTACAGTAGGAAACGATAATAATTTAATGATAAATACAAATGCGCTTATGAAACGACTCGTACAACGTGTAGGATCTCTTGTCCATCTCTAAGACAGTTTGTAAATATGCTTACTAACAAACTACTCGTTATTTAACATGGGATACACGTCCCTGTGTCAGATGGTATTTAAACTTCAACTTGAGCAAATATACAGTTTGTGTAACACATGCTATCATCAAACTATTCTCTCAGCTAATTAACCAATCCTTTAAAAAATAACTTATCCAGCGTCGCCTATCCCTAAGATGACGAGTCAGGAGTCTGGCAACAAAAACTGATGTTATCTGGGCGTTCGATAGGGCAGAACAAGGTAGCTTTGAGAGGATTCAGGGCGTGTCCCATCGAAAGAGCTACGCCGTTAGACACTACGAGGTGACATACTCCAGACTTTTTTTTCCTCCTCAACCCATCCTTTTCCCCTCTCCTAGCCCTGGTGACTTTTTATTATCTCCATGGTAACGAAGGTAATCAATATTTCATAAAATTTGACGGGTAAGCGGCACTACCCGTGCCCCATTCACAACCTCAACGACACAGGTTAACGCCAACCCCACCAGGTTTCATTATGCCATGGGGAACTCAAGTGCTCGAGAACGAGGTGCTCCCAAGCTGACGGGTTTCAATTAGAGGAACTGTTTGGAAATCTGTTTGGAAACAGTTAAACGAGAGCTGTTTATCGAAGAAGAAGAAAACTTGAGACTATCATTTTTAAAAAACGTTACTGTGACAATATTTTTTTTTTTTCCGCGAGTTTATTAATTTTTCCACCTTGGAATTCAGATACGAAATACTATCGATTCCTCCATTTAAATCGATTGTAAACGTTTTCTTGTAACGTGAAATGTAGAGTTTAAAAAATTAATTTCAATATTTTCTACTAAGAGGAAAATTTCCTTGTACTTTGGTGCATTTACATAAAGTTAACATTTCGTGTTTTTAATTTCGTAAGTTAACTTCATCATCTCTTTTGTTTTTGAATGCAAATTGTTAAATCACGACTGAAAACCGAGGTTCATTAAAACGCAAATTGCAGACAAGCATCAACAGATAAGCAAACGATTTTAAACAGATTGCACCACAGCTTCATTTGTTTGTCCTTACAACTTTTCTGCACAAATTTTCATCACAGTAATTTGATAAGTAAATGACAGAAATCCAAATATATATATATTAAAATGACAAAACCAATTATTATTGATTTTGTCACTTTGACATGCTTCTTTTTTTTTTCTTCTTTTGCTCCTCATTTTCTAGGACCCACTGAAGAAAACTCATACCGATAAAGAGGAACGTAAAGCACAAAATGTCTCGAAATGTCGACAACTCAAACTTGAGCCCTCCTTATAATTATTATTTTTAGTTATAAAGAAAGTGTTTTCTTATATTAATCTTCCAACGACAGGTCGTTTCAGATGATGTGCGATCCTGAAATGCGGGATACTTTTACAACACTTTCTGTATCTGTATATGTTAATAGCAATGCACTTACCATGAATTTAGGAATTCTTCAATAATTTAAATAGTTTTGTAGTCTATACTGATAAATAATTCTAGCAAATTCTATTGGAAAATCCATAATTTTCATAGAAATTTAATATGAAGAAACAACGCCCTTCCATTGACTGATACATTTATCCTTGAAACCCCCAAGCACCTGAAATGTAAACGACTTCGTGTCGACACAAAATATCAAAATGCAACGTAAACTAAACACTAACTCGATTTTTAAAATGCACGATGAAATAGAGGGACCCTTCATCAAGGTGTCGAATTTTTTTTTTCTCACGCAATCTCAGCGTGCACCGCCGTGCATAGCTAAATATGACAGCCCGTGAAAATCGCAGATGCCGCCGCTAGAGGGTTACTTTCGGCGTGAAGCTGCTATCCTTAATGTCCTATAAAACTCGAAACTGAAATAGGAATAATGGAATAATAAATGCATGTACAAATTTTAGAAGTAAATCTTATGAGACTTTAATATGTTGCGCCAGAAAATATCTTTACCTGCATAACCTTTCATCCTTGTTTTATCAAAAATATCAATAATATCGAAGGTATGTTCAGATCTCTGCATCTCCAAATGACACTATTTCACTAAAAAGAAAACTAAACTCCACGTAAAAAGGCTTTATTTCATTACTTTGTAATTTAACATAAATTTTCAAGAATTAAAAATTCTAAAACCGACGAAAAGATATTGAAAATTTTTAAATTTATTTTTAAGTGAGATCATTGTTCGTACGCTGCATATATTATATATCACATACTATAATTTATATTATTTTTTCACGTGTACAATTAGCCCCGAGGAAGATTAAACTTACACTCAGCTTATAATCCTTTTTGTTAGCATTTTCTGACCTGTACCCTCATTTCAAGTAATTTGCTCACTTAAAAAGTGTGAATTAACGTATCTTACCACTGCACAATATTAATTAGATTAGAATTAATGTTTTTCTATTATTGTTCATAGAAACCCAAAAAAATGATTATAGTGATTTATAATTTAACATTTTCATTTGATTAGTATGTATGTTTATATAAATTTCCTTGTTTCTTGATTGTTCCTTTCGATTTCCTTGATTTTTTGCTTCGATTTTCTTGTTTATTCCTTGATTTTTTACTTCGATTTCCTTGTTTGTTCTTTGATTAGATTACCGAACAAATGTTGTTTAAATAGTTAATCTCTTCAAATCAATGAATATAAGGTAAAACTCCACGCAGTGTCATATTATTTGTTACAGTTTCAGACTTTACAGAACAATACAACATTTTTTCTCAAGAAAGGTTTAGTAGATACAACTTCAATATATACTATGCGATTGATGTATATGTCGAAAAATATCTTACACTATGTTCTATAATCCAGAAGATGGAGCATGTGAAGAGCAGATAAGATCCACGGGAAAGAACTTTACATTTCCTTTTGTCTAACTTGGGCACTTGAAGAATAACTGCGTAGTATATATTCACGCAACGTAGTTCGTATTCGTGTATAGTTTACATTTATATTAGTTATTCGTGCATCGCGGCTATTAGCTTGAGATTGCGGAGAATCTGGTCCCCATCATTGAAGCCTATCTGTGCTTAAATTTAACACGGAAATAGCGTGTTTCGACTTTGTGTTCAACTACTCCTATATTTAGATAAGGTATTAATATTAATAATAGAGTCATCTATTTGTACGAACAAAAAGGTTTGATCCGATTAAGGCAAGCACGCATTCTACTTTACTCGTATTAAACGTAAAAAAATATTTCGTGGGACGATGCATATTACTGTTGTATAATCCCTCTATATTAGCCAGAGGAGTATCAAGAGAATTCTAACGAGCTTTTAGGAAAGCAAAGAGATTGCGATTCGAAATCAAAACAGAAAATCCCCAATGGAATGGCTTTATTTTGCCTGTCCCGCACATTCAACAGAACGCGGTCCTTAAATAAACGCCTTCATTTACTTAGAAACTCTAAAATGCGATCGAGTTTAAAATTAAATTAAACTTGTCTCGAGTTGGTGTAAGCGCAAGAAAAAACTGAAATTGCCCCGAGTGCCACCGAATGCCGTCAGGGGCAAAATTCAACGACGCTATTTTGACTGCTGATAGCGCATTCAGTTCTTTCCTCTCCACAAATCTCCCGTTTTCTCGATTTTGTTTTGATTTTTTCCTCCTTTTTTCGGGAGCATAAAAGTTTTTCCCGAAACGAGGAGCCGCCGAGGGGCGAGCATCGTCTTTAAAAGTCTTTTCAGAGGCAACAAGTTATCGGTTGCTTAGCAACACCGAGACGAACAGTGCTAATTTTTCTTCAAAGGTTTGTTGCCAATTTGCATAAGAAGCTTGTCGAAATTAAATCCCTGGGTCGAAATCACTTTTGGACGAACTGCAGCGGAAGAGGACTTTGAAATTTGTTTCCTCCAGCTCCTCCTCGTCTGCTCTAAAACAGAACACTCTTCCCACTCTTACTCTCTTCAAAAGGACCCGAGCAGTTTCATGAATTTATGCATGATGGTAAACATTCGCTACTGAAAGACAGGATTATGGCAAACCTGGTCAGATATTATGAAACACTGAGTAAATACAAAAGAATGGGAGCGGAGGACATTAAAATTATGCTTATCAATTGTGGCAAGTCCACGAGCGTTCTATGTATGGACTCCCGTACGACGCGTGTTCGTGTCCTCGAGAACACATTCCAAACAATGTCACCAAAAGTAGCTAACTCTTTTAACTAATAATACAACACCTTTCTCATTTCCCGAGTCCAGGTTTTAGGCTTGTTATCCAATTCTAATTTTTTAATTACCTCCGTTGTGGTCTAATTAATGGCACGCTGAACTAAGTCTTAAACTCATAAAGTCACTATTTGATTATTCTGTTTCAACACCGAGTCCTTCGTCAGCAAGTTTTCAGCTCTTTCTCATATTTTCTTTTATTTCACATTATCTAGCGCCGTCATGTAAGAAAGGAGACTGAATGAGATAAGTTTAAAATTTATATCAAAATACAGTGTGTTCCAGAGTTTATGAACTCGTACGGACCCCAAAAAAGAAACGAAAATAATACTTAACATTGCATGTTCATAAGCGGGAATTAACATGTCTTCTATGGAATACTTCTCGGGAATAGTTCCTAAAACTGAGAGGCTACTGTATAGGAATTATCCGCTTAAATTTGCACAAAATCTTAGAGTAACAAAAGCCAAAATACATGTACACTGCTGGCCAAAAAACGTGCAACACCAGGAAAAATGCTTCAGGATCATGTAGCAGTTGTTATTGCCGTCCATGGTTATCACAAAAAATAATGATTAATGTATTCCACAAGTCTAACCGAGTTACATTTGTAATTCCTTAATGCTCACAACATAAGAAATAGATTTGAAACTTACCTCTTTGGCATCTCTTCTATTTCTTTGTCGTTCCATAATCAGCAGTGTACATATGTATATACTATAGGTGTGAAATGTAGCATTTCTCTTTCTGTGTGGTGAGTTTAATCATTCGGTTCTGAAATTCTAGCCGATGCCCTTTTCATTTCCCTAAACATGAGCTTCTCAAGTTGTTGTCTTTGCGCCATAGAAATATAACCAATCAACCAATTGCCTCTCAAGGCAAGTCATAACGCGTAAAAAGGACCGAGATTTAAGCGTGAGCGCCAAACGACGACAATCTTTTCTATACATTCTCAAATCCCATGACCAAACGTAGCGTTTATTGAGCTGCATGGTGGCAGATCTACCGAGGTCTGTGTAAATTTTATGTTATCCACCTCTTTCCTTTATACATGTCGTAAACAGGATACCCAAAAATGTTAATTGACGAAAAGGGAAGAATAGATATTATATTCGTTAATATAGAAAAATTTTAGTTTTTGATATATTCAAACCTTATTTTCGTTTTCGAAGGAACAACTACAATTTGTCTACTAAAAGCCATTTCATACGATCATGGACAGCATTTATCATTTGCTTTGTGCATGTTTTATGACTCTCCTTCAGCTAAGATCATGCCGTGTCAAGACCGACTGTTTTCCCAGAAAACCAAACCTCTCGTGCTTAGTGAATGAAACCCCGGAGTACGAATCGGATAAAAAAGCAAGCGCCGAGTCCCCGCTGAAATCAAGCCCGAGCTTTACATATGTTTACAAACCATGTTACTACCATGGCACAGTGGGTAATCAATGCATGCTCTAAGCACTGTAAGGGTCTGAAACCAGCATGAACAAATATTTTGTTATAAGAGAAGGTATAGTTTTTCTATATATATATATATAGGCGTTTGTAAATATCTTAAATAGGCGCGATACACTCATGGATGTGTACATTCGCGATATTCCTAACTGCACGGTTCTAATCCATGTGTTCGCTTTGTAACACAATAGTCCACCTTGGCCGTTTCTAAACTTCTACACTATAGCATGCTTGCTCATTCTTAACCTCAGACGCAACATCGACTAATTTAAAATGTGACCTCTGGAATTCAATAACGTCAACATATATTCACATCTCGTTAAAGAAGTTTACGTGGATGATGAGATGAGATTTAATCCTGGGAATGATGGTTGAACTAGGCATACTCATGATGCTGATGTTAACATTACAAAATAAATATTAATCACACGATGAAATAGATCGCAGAGAAATGATTTGGTGTTTATCTCTGCAATTCTTATCCGAAGAGCATTCTTCTCATTAGTACAAGGCAAAGCATCAAATGCCTCTATCGGTGGAGGTAGGCAGTACAAGATGGTGAGAATTGGGTGGTCGCTATCTCCAGGAACAAAGGGACTCAAACGGCAGAGGAAGAAGAGGAGGTCAAGGGGAAACGCGAAGCCCTGCCACGTACCGGACATGTTGCGGAGAAATTCTGACGCAGTTCTGTCAGATATGGGGCTGATTGTTACGAAAGCTACGCACCAAGACAGCTGTCACTTTCAAACTCGCCATCGATGACAGTTTTCCCGGCCTCCGATAAACACGAACGCAGCTGGAAGGAATCGCAAACCCAAATTAGAACTTCTAGATGTCTCCTCCCTGCAAAAAAAAAAAAAAAAAAATAGAGGGGCGAACTATTTTCGAAGGCGGCAAACGACGTGACGTACTTAAAAAACAAAGCAAAAACAAATTTATTCCAAATCACCTGTTTCTTGTTTTTCGATGGACTGGTAAATCGTTTAATGCAGGGGGAAGCTTTGAGTTCCAAGACTATGTGTCAATCCCGAATAACCAGGTCATTGCATTTCTCATCATAGAATTCACGGCTGAAAATGATAATTAACTTCTTTTGTCTTTTTCTCGATCACAATACAGAGGTAAATATGCTTGACTCGATGCCGGTTTATCCACGTTAAAAAAGTATAAACTTTTATTAATGTATTTCTTTCACATGTTATTAATCAAAAATATCACAAAAAAAATCCGAATTGACATGCTGGTTTCAAAGGATAGTTGAAAGCAATTCTCTAACAGTAAGTGTAAGTAAAAAGCAAAACGAAATGTATAAATATCCAAGAACGCCAAGCAATACCCTTTACATCATTCACTTACTCTGTAAACCGATGGGGCGCAATTCTCCAAAGTGGTTCAATGGCTATGTCGATGGCTTTTGCTTACTTCATTTGGATTAGGGTGGAAATCTAGAAAGTTTGAACGTTTCTGAACTACAAGTGTATTTAAAAACCATCTCAAATGCCAATACCCTTTTCACTAATCTGGGGTAAAATTCTAAAAAAATTAAATTTGAAACCATACAAATAACATACCTAATTAAAATTAAACGACACATCATGGGGAGCACTAGTGTACGTAAGGGGTGGATGGGCGTTGTTACCCCCATTGCGATGAAATTTTTGTATATATACATATGAATATATGGAATTGTATAGTCCGTTCGCAAAGAATTGGCGGCCAGATCCCGTTAGTTGAAGTCGAAGAAGGGTTGTTCCATTGCAGTAGAGGGAAGGGCATCTTGCGTAACTGGTTTTTCGCGCGCGAAAAACCAGTTATGCAAGACGCCCTTCCCTCTACTCATTGGAGTTCGCAGGGGGGTGTTGATGGGGGTTGTAACCCCCCATTGCAATGAAATTTTGTATATTTAACATAGGAATATGTGAGTTGTAGCTCTGTAACCCCCCCATTGAGCCTATAACCCCCCCTTGCGAACTTTTTGCGTACGCCTATGCCTCTACTGCAATGGAACAACCCGTCTTCTACTTCAGCTAACGTGACCTGACCGCCAATTCTTCGCGAACGGACTATAGCTCTATAATTCTCCATTATGAGCCTGTAGCCCCTTATGAACTTTCTGCGTATGCCTAAAACGAGGCTTATAATACATGGTTTATAATGCTTTTCATAGATCTCCCAAACGTTAGTTTTCGTCTACTTGATTTTGTATTGTTTATAATATTTTGTTATATTACCTTTGTTAGTGGTTGCCCATGAGGATGAGAAGGCTGCATTTTTCAAGATAAATCTGAAAAATTAGCTACCCCATGTTTAGGGAAGGAGATAGAGAGAATTTCCCTTTAGTATCACGTTCATTAAATAGAAAACACAGCCAATTTGAACTGATTTCTTCTCCTGGAGGCAAATTACTCCAATAGAAGACCAAATACAATGTGCACACAGTATGTGAGGAATTGTTAACAGTAAAAACAAGAAGAATATAATTGGTTGATTCTATTTTTGTAGTGCAAAGACAGCAAGGGTCATTCTTCACCAAACAAAGTGAGACAGTGCATACTGTTTTGAAATGAAAATAAATTAAGACTATGCAATGGTAAAAAATACATTAAAAGAACATTAAAATGAAAGAATGTAAAAAATTAGATGATATTGGAAAAAACAATAGCAGGTTAAAAACTAAAAACAATATCATGATTAAAAGAAATACATAAAATATCACGAAGGTTAAAATAATTTCGGTTAAAAGTTAATGACAGATATTGGTTAAAATTTGTGTATATGGCTAAAACGTGTAAAACATTTAATGATTCGTTACATGTAGCACATATTGTGTCGTCGTCTCCCCTTAACAGATGTCGATGAGGAAGTTGCGTGCGGTTGAAGCGAAGTCTAGAGAGAACGACTTCTTTTTAACAGCCGTTCGTTACCATATATTCATTCATTCAACAACTTCATACCTTCCAATTTTCAGAGAACTCAAGTGTGTTTGGTGGAATATCACTTTGTCAAAGGCGCATTAAAATATAAGAAGTAACCAAATTATATTCTAAATTCTTAGCCAGACATATGAAAGAAGAAAAACTTAGAAACTTATTCAATAGCCTGAGATAAACATCATGAAATTGAAATATAAATGACAATTTCTATTAATTCCTAACAATACTTTTATAGGCGGTAAAATTCTAATTATAGGCTAAAAGTTATTTATATGGACTTAAAATGGTTCGAGTATGTGGGTATATATTAGGTTCTTTATTAAATATAAACGTATATGCATATTTATATAAACCGATAAGCGTATTTTCCTTCAAACCTTATAAAGTAATGATTACAATTACTTATTCTGGTTTTTATTTATATCCATTATTTCTGATCAATTTTCACGAATGCCGAAAGAAAAATTTATTTTTCTACAATTATCATTTCGGGGCCGTTCAAATACTACGGATAAGTAAGCATATTTTTGGCCATTTTATTCTCCCCTCCCCCTTGTAAGAAAAAATAAGCAAATGCCTACATGTCCCCTTCATGCTTACGTAAAATTTCAGTTTCTTAATTTTTAGGTATAAGTTTTTGAAAAAAGAACGTGTTGTGTGATGCAAATTATAATACTTATTTACATTTTTCTGTAATATTATGCATTTTTCTGTAATATTATGCATTTATCTGTAAGTTTGTTATAACATTAAACGCTTATTTATAAATAGAGAGTAATCACAAGAAGCATCGCATTTAAAAATGGTTTAATACCCTGTTAATATCTATTTTTGTATAAAGTATTTCGTTATATTCTTATCATTAATATTTCTTATATGATAAGCAAATAGTGTACAATAAATAAGAAGTGGATATGATAAAATGTGCATTTATTGAAAATAATACATTCGTTATAATTTAAAAATATCAGGAGTGCCATGGGAAACCTTGAAGTGGGCCCCGAGCGAAAAAAGGTCGAGAGCCACTGCTTTAAATATTTAAATATTTAACTGCGATTAAGTGTATTTTTTTTTATTTTATATCTTCTACTGGAAGTGTATTGTACATCTCAGTATTGCAGTTCTGTCAGCCAGGATGAATGTTACTTTGTGACTGTGTGCTAGTTTGTTACTTTCTGTGTCTTTCATAATTGTTACTCATGGTTCCAGATACACATACACACACCTCCCGGTGTTAGAAAAAGATAAAGCAAATCTCAAACCCAAAGATGTTTACATATTAATGCTTGGATTTATTATATCGACTGTAAGGCTAAGTAGTATATATTTCATATCATAAAATGTATAAATTTTTAATTTAATTTCGAAAGTTTGGGCAATTTTGGTAAAAAATAACGCCTATAAAATTGGAAATTGTTTTCAAGAAAACTTTTACGACTATTGCTAAGTTGTGGCTAGTTGAAAAATTAATGAAGTGAGATGTTGCAAAATCATTTTGTTTCCCCAATTATGTTCAAATATTCACGATTGAGTTTTGAATATTGAATCAAAGGGAAAACTTCCGGAATTTTATAAGAATTTTTTCTGCAGCAAATGCACTTAACGTGAAATCAACAGTTTCAAGAGACTTTCAGATTCACCAAGAGTTGGCTATTTGAGTCCCTGGAGTTTGCCAGTCTTTTATTCTCATATAACATTGCGATATGAATTGATATGCGCCGTTTCTGTATAAATGTAATAAAAATATAAAGGGTCAGAAAGAACACGGGAAACAAAGCTTGTCAATTTCCGAAAATTGCTGGAATCTTCTTCAATGTTTAATGGTCGTTAATTACTGAACCTTGAGAATGATACATGAAGTAGTCGTGACTATGTACATATAAGTAAGAATAGCGATACATGTTAAATATATTACTTCATTTTGCTACAAAGGATTACGTTGAAACATATCCACAATTTTCCAATTGGATAATACGATTTAGAAACAAATGTGCATGATGCCCAAAACGATGGTATGTTTATAATTTGCAACTGACTGAGCGCACGAAGACAAAAATCAATCGTTGCAATGTCATACAGATTGATTTTGAAGATCAAATGCTATTTTCGAGGGCCAGGAATTCGCGATCACGTTTTATTTTATCGTAGAAGCTGTTTCTATTTTAAAGTATAATATGAATTCCCTTCGGTGCATTAAATCTAAATGTAGAATCCTAAAATGAATTTTCCTTTTTGCATCGCGTTCTTCGTTTTCAAAGTTGGGCATAAATAATCATTTTTTAATTATTAAATCCCGGAAATTATTAAATTTGAGTCAAGAATGTTTAACTATACCAGTTGAAGCCTTTATCATTTTAAGTCGAAAAATGGCAACCGGAAGTACTAAAAGTCATTCTCCGAAATTGCACTCCTCCCGAATAAAAACGAGTTGGGTCATCTAATATCTTTTAAATGTCTTCCTCAAAACCTCCACTACGATATCGTTAATGGGGATTACTCGAAAGGTATCCGGCGGCTAGTGAAGTAGATCTGGTCAAAATCACTTCACTTCTGTGGAAGTAGGGCCTAAGAAAAGAAAAAGCGAAGAAATTGCCAGATCTGCCTCCCTGACACAACTCAGCCCCACAATTACTCAGTTCCTTCACCGTCGAATTCTTTCCAGTTTTCTTGTTCTTCTTTGCCCTTCTACTAGCTCTTACTCAGGTGCAGCCTTACCTGGACTTGCTTCGCTAGTGCATCAATCAGTCCTCCTCGCCTCCACCCCACTTTCCGACGCCCTGGTCGTCTGACGACCGACTCGTGACGTGTGCTTAACGGGAAAAGGATGCACGGACTCACTGCCCACTAGCCCCTTCAGGTAGATAGCGGTTTATAGCTTCTTCTTGCAAAGTGGAGATGGTGGATTGCGACTGCTGGAGCTGCCAACAACTTCATGGCGGAAGAACTCGCAAAATACAAATTACGAATTTAGAAACCAAGGGGCATTTAATACATAAGAAAGTGCACTTTCGCCGGAACCTTTGTAACAAAATGTGACGATGCTTCTTGAGGTCTTTCTTTAAACGAGTCCACACAACAAGTGGGAAGAATTGTGTCTTAGTAGAAATTGTGTTGTTAAGAGCAGCATCAACTGCTGTTAATTGTTCGTAGTCGATTATACTCAGCGATAGAAAGTAATTGCACCCACTGGATGGCGCCCGAGTTGATTGCTAGAGTGCATTGAATCTGAATTTGAGCGCTATTAAAACGTTCCCTTAACATAAAGCGTTAACATTATTAAAGTAGTACCGCATCCAAATATTCCTTGTTGACGATAAAAGCCGCAAGTCGTTTGCTCTAAAGGACTTCTAAAAAACTAGAGAGCTGACCTTAGGGTCATGAATGAAACAAATAAAACAACGAAAGATAAATTATATCAATTTAGAAGCTTTACAATATAGCTTTTCTGTCCGTCTGGAAAATTTCAATAAAAACATTATGCTGTTTAGAGACACAAAGAGAGCACTTACAGGGGATATCCTTTAAAATCTGTATAAAAGGGTGTTCCGAAAACACTGGATCAAAAAGTATATAGCCATGATCTTTGTACAAAATGGACCATAGCGACCCTTTACATGGGGGGTCGGAAATAAATAACCACGGAGTTATGGCTATAAACAAATAACAAAGCATGATTGGATTAAAAAGTTACACCTATAATCAACGTATTTGTCCAATAGCTGCATCTGGGCTGTATTATCAAAAACAGGTTTCTTATTCCCACATCTCTGGAATGTGAGTTAACAATTTCGAGCCAATGAAAATTGTATTTGAAAGTTTGGCTCGCCTCTTGAATTTAGTTTCCTAAATTTGTCCGTCGCCAATTTTTGAGGAGATGGCAAATTACGGCAAGCTATTTAGGAATCGAACCATTCACTTTTGACCATTTTATTCCCTCACCCCCGTAACAAAATTAACAAAATTAACGTGGAAATAAACTAACATAGGAAAATAACAACCAAGCCCCCCCCCGAAGGCGCTTACATAATATTGACGCCCTTATTAAATTTTTTCCATGGTAAATGGAAATACAAGTCCTGCGACCCGGCCACCATGCTGGCGCCTATAGTCGTCATTATTCAGAATCGATCAAGACATAAGCGTACGGAAGAGGGATTCATGTGGGCCATAATCTCCCGCAATTGGGAGAATATTAACACTAGGTGCAGGGGCGGACTGGGTTCTCTCAAAGGGCGCATAGCTTGGATTATAGGAGGGCGCGAGTCCTATAGCCAGCGGGTGCGACCAGTCCGTGGGATGCCCAGTCGGAGCCGGATCGCCCTGAATAGGCTACGGGAACTATGATGTGAAGAAACCTTCTCATTCGAACCAACCCCTTTTTAGAAATTTTCTGCGTACGCTACTGGATCAAGGGTAATTTTTCGATACTAACTTTTATTTTTATTATCAAGCTATTTATTATTTACCTGCAGCACAGACTTTTGATTTCTTCGACGGTAAAACATGAACGAAAAGAAAAGAATCTTCGGAGCATAAAAGTTTATGATTGGCAGGTGGAGGGCATTGACGATCCAGTACGAATCAGGGGGAGGTGCAGTGGCTAGCAAAAGTTCATAAGGGGAGGTTATGGCGATGGGAGGGGTTACGAAGCTATAACTCATGTATTGCTATGTTAAATATTCAACATTTCATTGCAATGACGGGGGTCGCAAGCTCCTCAAAACCTCCCCCCTGGCTACACCTCTGAGAGAGTGTCGATTTGTGTGAAAGTGTGTAAAGTAATTTTTAAAGTGAAGAGTAAAAGGGCGCCCCATTAGCTACGATGGTAAGGCGTCCGTCTACGGACTCTTCCTAACATATACTGGGCGGAGGGTTTGTTCCTTTTAGTACCGGGCTCCCTTGGCCGCACGGGGCCTCTGTGCAATGCACCCTTCCTCCCCTATCGCCTGCCCTGCCCTTCGTAGCAAAAATTGAAACGCTCCTTATGTAAACTTCTTTAATCGGTGTTGCGAGTCTCGAGATATTTATTTTTCAAACTAAACTTCTTTCTTTAGGAATCCAAGAATGGCTCCCACGGATCTTGGTTCTCCTCCTCTCCCATGTTTGTAGTGCACCACTGAGGAAAGTTGCCAGCCCTACGTAGGAGCCCTAAAATCTTTATGAAATTGCGCTAATTATAAAATCAAGTCGCCAATCTCAGCAACCGCAAAAAATGCCAACACGCCTGGAAACCTGTTTGAGGATGCAATGTAGCAACCCCGCGCTGGAGTTGAAATTTTCGGGGGAGACAACTTCTTGGTTTGTAAGCGCCATTGGTCATTATAGATCCCGCCTCTGCGAAATAAAAGTATGCATAACTCCGTTGATATTCATTTCCGACCCCCCATGTAAAGGGCCATTATGGTCCATTTTGCACAAGGATCACGGCTATATACTTTTAATCCGGTGTTTTCGGAACACCTTATATACTTTCTACGGCTTCTTTGTCTCGAGATAGAAGCGGTAAAGGCTTTTCGTCGTATTTGTAATGTCACATATAGATTGATTTTGAATAAGACCGGACTGAGCCTTGATCTTGAGGATCAAATGGTATTTTCGGGCCAGGAATTCGCGATCACGTTTTATTTTATCATAGAGAAAACTGTTTCTATTTTAAGTATAATATGAATTCCATTCAGTGCATTAAATCTAAATGCAGAATCCTAAAACAATTTTCGCACGCATCGCGTTCTTTGTTTTCACCGTTAAAATTTGAAGGATTAGAAGTATAATGAATTAATTAAAACTAAGGAAATTATAATGAATTAATAGTACCAAAAGTAAGAACAGAAATGGGAAGATGCAACATAAATTACATAGGACCTAAATATTAGAATGGAATACCAGATAAACTAAAGCGGTTAAATAATATAGTAAAATTTAAAAAAGAATTTAAGATACTTTGTAGTGGCAAATAATAAAGACAATAGACAATAAATTTTATTCGCATTTATCATAATGTAAATTGATATTTTTTGCATAAGAACAATTATGCACGAATTTTATTTAGATTTCTCCATATGAATCCCTACCGCTATTAATTTTGTAGTAAATAGTATTCTTTTAATTTCTTAGTAAATTTATGCATCGTTTTGCTGTTTTTTATATCTTCTGGAATTTCATTCCACTTTTTTTATTCCTATGTAGTTAATATTCTCCTGACTTTTGTTAGTTTTACTTCTTTTTGGTATGTATTTATTGATATTTCGATAACTATAGTTTCATTAAGTTATATTATATTTTCATATCTTTGATTTTTCACTCATTCATATATTATTTTAAGTAGTTTCATGTCATATATTTCCTGTGCATATAGTATTTTTTTATTTTTTTGTATACTGAAATTGATTCACCTGTTTTTAATGTTATTTTCTTTATTTTTTCTATAATTTTATTTATTTTATTTTCATTTGTTTTATTAAGTTCCCCCCAAATAGAGGTAGTTATTGAAACAACTTTCATAATGAACACATTACATATAAGTGAGCATTGAAAGGGAGTGTGGTGTGATGAAATATGTGAACATAGCCTGGTGGTTGCATATATTTCTTGTGTGATTTATTATTTTTAAGCAGTGTGATATCTCAAGCTTATTACATCGTTATAAGTATTTTCTTGGGACCCTTCTTTGTGTTGTCACGTAATATCACAACGACTGTGCAAAGAAGAAGAATTAAATAAACTATTTAAAAGTATATAAGTATATGTTTCTTTGATTTCCAATGCATTTTGTCCTAGAGATAGGGTATATTTCAGAATATATTTTAAAGTATGTACGAAAACTGTCGTATATGGATGTTTCGTCCTATCATCAGCTATATAATATTGATCTCCTTGTGCTGGTTTTAAAATGTTAAACAAAGACAAACGAAAGATGCTGTATTTGCAATATAAGCAGAAAGAAGATCGACATAATTTTGCATTTTTAAATCAATAATTACATTTGTCTTCAAATTAATTTAAAAAATAACCGAAAAGAAACAATACTGAAATTGTGACTGAGCGTTGTTGGCAGGACCACAATTTCAAAATGATTTATAAAATGTAAAAATACCAAGGGTGTTAATACACTGTGCTAATAAATTATAAACTCACCCATAAAACACAAATAACTTACGATTGTAACAAGCATTTGATATAAATTCATGCAAATAATATACCAATGGTGATTACATACATATAATGATTACAACTTTTGAAAATGGCGAAAAAAATGTTTCGCAAGAAAAAATAATCATTTACAACCTGTAAAGAAAATATAAACTCAACATGCAAATTCATGGACTCTGCGAGCCTGTTAACTAATTTGCACATGTGTAGTTTTATACACATCATATGATACATGTAGGCTATCATATGGATCCAATGTTGTGATGAAAATTGCGTTTTGTGACTATAACCTGAGGGAAAGAACCAAATGAAAAGGATGTCAGAAAAATATATTTGCTGCATGGCAAGGGATAGTCAACAAGAGGAATAGCCCGTAAAATAGAACGCTCACAAACTGCTGTCCAAACTGTCATCGAAAAAGGTGATAATTGTGGAACCCAAAAAAGATCAGGTAGACCACCAAAACTGTTACCCCGGAACCACAGGCACGTTCAAGCTCTTGCCACTCGTGAGCAGTTGTCCACTCGTAAAATTGCATGTGTATTGTCAACACTTGTATCCCACCAAACTGTGTGGGAAAGTTTAAAAGTAAATTCGAACGTGAAGTTCATGAATATGAAAAGCAAACTGAAACTTACTACCAGTAGTAAGTTAAATCGGCCCAATTGGTGTAAAAAACTGTGAAATAGCGTCATAATGGAATAAATTGTGTTTTCTGATGAAAACCGTTTCTATCTAAATGGTCCTGGTGAATATTTCTCAATTGCCATAATCGCGATGAATTCGCACTCAGCCAAAGATAAGGCTGAGTAGACAGCAAGAAGGCGGCGAAGTGATTGTGCGAGCAGTATTCAGAGCGGGAGGAAAAGCAGACATCGTATTCCTTCAGGGCACTATGAACTCCAAAAATATCAGGAATTAATGTATGATCTCTTAATCCCATCTGGGCCTCTTTTGTGCGGTCCGAATTGGAAGTACCAACAGGATAATGACAGTGTACATGCATCAATGTTCACCAAGGAGTAGTTTGAACGAGAAAAGGTTGATGTCATTCCATGGCCCTCGCGTTCTCCAGACCTGAATCCAGTTGAAAATGTGTGGGGTTTTATGGCAAAGGCTGCATATTGGCGCAACAAGCAATATTATCGTGTGAATGATCTCCAAATGGCAATTTCGAATGCCCTGATGAACACAGACTTAGGTGTTTTAAGAAAACTACTTCAAACAATGCCTGACAGAATGATACATATTACTGAAAAGCAAGGAGAACCGACTTGCTATTAATTTCTGATTTCCTGGAATTTTCCACATTGAATTTATGTTTCTTTACAGGTTGTAAATGATTATTTTTTTCACGAACAAAATTGTTCACCATTTTCAAAAGTTGTAATTGGTGTATTTATACAATCCCCGTTGATGTATTATTTGCATAAATTTATATCAAACGCTTATTGCAATCCTAAGTTACTTGTGATTTATAGGTGAGTTTATAATTTATTTACATAGTGTATATGTAAATATAAACAGTATTAATATATTAAGGAGTAACACATTAATATATATAAATACCAAGATTATTAACGTATATAAATATGAAAAGCAGTAATATATATAAATATAAAGAGCAGTATATATATATATATATATCAAGAGTATTAATATACATAAGTAAGAATAGTTGATAAAATATAAAATAGTTCCATTATATAATTCCTGTCTCTATTGAAAACGTTAGTAAAATTGATTCGTTTGTTTTTATCTTTGTATCTTGATATTTTCAACGGATCCTTTGAGATTAGTAATGTAGCTCAAAGTAACATAACAATAATATAATAGAAAACACCCAAAATTACTTTGGCAGATCCGGCCCTGCGTAATGTGGTGGTCACGCGTTCACGCAGCATGTCTTCAATCCTGGTTCGACCTCGAGCAGTGTTAAAAAGCAAAACGCTTGCCAACTGACTTCTCATTGTAATTCAAGATTTCATTTTCTAGGCCTTAACGCCATGTTAACATTCAGCCATTGCCACTGTCCCTCGTGCTGCTGTATTTACTTCCCAAAATACTTTTGTGGCAGCATCAAAGGCAGTGAGTGTTTCCATTGCCGTTTCATACTTGCTTCGCATTCGACCTCGGGCAATGGAGGACGTAGAATTGGTTGCAGCTTTAGCTCTCTGCCTCCCTTGACTTCCGCGCAAAAACGAACGAATGGGACATCGGCAATGGCAGGGGCATGGTCAGCGCAAGTGACATGTTTATATACTCGAGCTGCCCACTTTCATGCTCACTTCCCTACTCACTGCCAGGGAAGTGGGCTGAATGTAAACGAGGCATAAGAGGTTCAGAATCCTCAGAAAATTGTTTGTTTGGTTTTACGGCTCAAAGACTACAGTGGTCATGCTGCGCCGGGACCTACTGTTTTCCGAGGAATCCGAACCTCTTAAGGCCTGGGGAACCAAACCCCGGACTACAGTGAGCAGTGCGATCTTTTATGAGATCTCTGAGTAAGCGTTCTTTTTGCACTGCTGGGAGTCGAACCCGGATTAGCCGCGCAATAGGAGAACGCGTTACCACACTGCGCCACCGCAGGGCCTCAGAAATTGTATTCGCCGGCATAGATTGACTTTTGCCGTCCTTGTTAACCAAAAACTTATGGAGGTTCAAGACACACAGATGTAATTTGCAAGTCCATAGCATCAGTGGGTCACTAGGATGCCCAAAGGCCGTCCTTAAGCGGGGGGCAATTATGCCCTGCCCCGCTCTGAGAACCCGATGCGTAATTCATTTTAGCTCTTGTATTTATTAAAAATTTCCCCAAAAACATTTTCGCTTCGGGTCGTGCATTTCGTGCTATCTAGTGTTCATACATTTTTCCATTTTTTTTCTTACTCATATATGTATGGGCCCCCCCAAAATATGTTTTGCCCCGGGCCTCGCATAAGCTAAAGACGACCCTGGATACCTACGATTAGTTGTCTTCTACTAAGACAATTATGTCAATTTTATTTGTCTATTTTTCACATCAGCTGAGATAGAAATTAATAATTCGTAGAAACAGTAGAGCCCTAATTATGCAAACTCAGCTTAACCGAAATCCCAGATAGGTAAAATGGTCTCCTGCTCTAACTATTTTTATTATTATTACTTTAGTAGACACTCATTCGACGCTTTCGGCAGAAACGTTTATATTTCTTATATCCCGCCGTAAGAGAGAAATCATTACAAATAGAAAGATATGCATAGACTTCGTATTTATTAGATATTTATAAAAATATATGACTCTCCAAAGCATTTAATATCTTAATTTAATACATACATACACTTTAGGGCGTTTTTCATGATCAGTATAATAGTTAAGAGATAAATAATTGAACGTGTTTTTGGGTAATTTTTTTCAGCTTCATCCTATAAACTGAATTTTAAAATCATTCTAAATCGGGCGCACCTTAATTTCGGACAACCAATGTTCTACTATACTTACGTTTTACTTCTCTCAGAATAATGCAATAAATTGGTGAAAAAACAAACTATTTTTTCCCAAAAGGATTACAGTTCAAATTCGCTGAAACACATACGTTAATTTTGTAACAATTCAAATCACGTGTTCTTTTGCACATAAATTAATTTTTGTTCAATAATTATTCTTGCATAAAAAATTTGTATTTTTTCTTCGACGTATAAGAGTTTGAGAAAAAAAGAATTGGCCATGTCACAGGCAAGACTCGAATCACGGACTTTTTGTTTACCTCCCCAGTGCTCGACCACTAATTTACTGAGAACAACCCCATAGAGAATTATTGTCACGGAAGACAGATTAGCACTATTTAAAAACAGTCGTTGTGTTACGTAACATATATAATAGCATATGCTCTTTTTCTTCAATACTGATGTATTTTTTCATATGTTTGAAATAATTAATGCTGATTTTTAATGTGTAATTAAGACTTTTATTAGCTATATTGGTTACTCAAAGTTTATTAATTTTCCCGGTGTGTTTATTTGAATGAAGATACCATTTCGAAGTGAATACGAAAAGGAACCGAACATCTTGTGTTAAATTAAAATTAAGCGTTGTGCTCTCTTCGCTATTTACCTTCCACCCCGGTACTTATCTCCTAAAAATATATTTTGTTATAAATACATTAATTACTGTTTGCTTTCTTTTAATTATAACCTTGTATTGCATTTATGTTACCATATATTTACCTTATGAATTTATGCATATACATTATGAGCTCAATATCAAAATACCTCTAGATTTAAAGAGAAAAATATTGTTGCCATACTTTGCCACCAATTTAAACTAGGAAACTACTCGGGTCTTCTTACATCAATTTGATTAAAAAAGCAAAGGAATGATTTTGACTGAATAACATTTTATATTCTTTGAATAACAAAAATTTGACTAAAACGTTATTTTAGAGGTATTTATCTCTTCAACAAAATACTTAAGGCAACTTGTTTGTTACTCAAACGTATCTCCTGAAAGAAATATGTCCGGAAATAAATTGCAGAACGATTAAGAGTTCCCGTGGGTGGAATTTCACCCGAACTTGTGGTTTGGGGGCTGGGAGTTCACCTTATGGAGACAAAGTCCTGGATTTTGGTTTTCTCTGCTCGTTATTGATATAACGTTAAAACCTATTATTTTTAGCACGAAAGGTGTAAAGATGGAAGCCAAATCGATCCCATCTCCAAAGCCGATTAATTTTCCTTTTTTATGGTCACCGAGGAGTGATTTAGTCGGAACAATCACGCTCCAACTATGGTGTTAGAAGTGACTTGTAACCCGGCACAGCCACAAGAGGGACGAGGAAGTGTTAGAATTGACTGCAGCATAAAAATTCCTCGTTAGTCCTCTATTCCTACCTTACTGGAGGCCACAAACTCTCTGAAGGGCAGCACTAACAAATATAGTACGCCTTTGGGCCAAATAATGTAGCCCTCTTGCCTTAGAAGAACATTTCCTTGGCGCCAACGCTTTAATACGGAACTCAAAGGAACAAAAATCTCTTTTTCTCATCTAGCTATCATGGTACGAACCTCATCGGGCTCTATCCCATCTCGATTATTTCATTGAAGGAAACCGGAAAAAGTTTCGAATATATAATAAAACAATTGTTTTCAATTTTATTTAATATACTTTCATAAAGAATTTAAAAAGGATACCTCTTTCAACGACAGCACAAGCAAAATACCCTCGCAAAGAGCTTTAGACTCATAATGGAAATTCTTGTTAGAAAAACTGAAATTATATATAATTAACTTTATAGTTAAAATAGTTGGCTGTTAGATAGTTGGTTAATAATTAAATAAATGTAAAACTTTACGGAATAAGTGCATATTCTTACAAAAGTTCAGAAGTCCAATGTTACGTGATTTACTGCATGCATTTTCACAAAATAATTTCTTATATTCTACTTTTATTTATCCTCCCATCTATAGTCCGTTCGCGGAAAATTGGCGGCCAGGTCCCGTTAGAATTTAAAGGGGCTGACGTCGCAGACGGGTTGTTTCATTGCAGTGGAGGGAAGGGCGTCTTTCACCAACTGGTTTCGAAAAACCGGTTATCAAAGACGCCCTTCCCTCTACTGCAATGAAACAACCCGTCTGTGACGTCGGCTCCCTTAAATTCTAACGGGACTGGCAGCTCATTTTCCGCGAACGGACTATATATTTCTTAGTCTTTTTGCCATCTACAGTTATCTCTACATTTATCAATCAACTAAATTTATCAAATTGAATAATAAATATATTTTAATTATTTTACTTTCAAAGATGGAAGCAATCAATTCATGTACCCTAATATAACTTGAAAATAAATCTACTACGGACTTCGGTGATTTGTTGACACTACAATATAAGACTTGATACAAGATTAGGTGCCTTCACAATCACGAAACATGTAGAAATAATGTGTGACTCGGGGAAATAATTTCAAAAATTCGAAAATATTGTCAAATATTATTAATACAACACCACATCATAAAATTGTTCACAAAACGCATTTGAAATATATATATAGCTCAAATTTTGAAGCTATGAACGATAAATAAACTGGTTAAATATTCTCGCGAGTGGGTGTCAGAATTCTGATGTAATGGCAAAGTTGTCGGTACCGGTCTGTGGCTGTATCATGTATTGAAGCTATAGAAAATAAGAAATACCTTGCAAACATGAATAAAACCGATAAGGTTTAAAAAATAAATAATTTACGGTAAAGGTAAATAATAATGAAAAAAACATAAAAAGGCTATATATTCCCAATAAATTATTTATAGGAGGATATATGCATGATTAATCAAATTTCGATTTCTACAAGCGAAATATTGCAAACGGTATTTAATCTGTGAAAATCGGAGAAGTTTCCACCCCAAAGCTCAGCAGCAGTGGCGGACTGGGAAGCCAGTGGGCCCTCATGGGCGATAGGAGTCGCGCCTCCGAATGGGCAATGACATGCGTCCTCCGAAAATCCAAAGTATGCACCCTTTTGGAGGACCAAGTCCGCCCCTGTTCAGCAGTAGATGGCGCAGGGTGCGCAGGGATAATTTTCGATATCCGTTTCGGTCAAACTTTATCGTGTGACACCGCCTGTTCGTTGAAAGGCATTGTTATAATTTTTCAGTATGTTTCTTGTGAAAAGTGTGGAAAGTAGCGCCCCCTTGACGGGGCGGCTAAGAAATTCCAGTCCTAAGCGCTACTAAAACCTAACCAAATTTTTAAAAAAATTTTATATCTGAAGCATGAATTAATTATACAATTTTATACAGAGTGATTCAAAACTAATGGAACAAACTGAAAGGGGTGGTAAAGGACGCCAAATAAGCCATATTTGGCGAAATCAGGTCCGCAAAGGATCCGATTTGGCTGTACAGTGAAAGTATTATTTACATCCACATCGTTGCTACAAAGGCAATTACATGAATCAAAAAAAAGTTAATTTTTTGACACATAATTTAAGTGATTGACCTAATAATGCAGCAGAGGCAAAAAAAACATCGGAAATTCTCATCCCTGGTCCTAAATTGTGTTGTCATTTAGTCATCAAAGGTATGGAAAACGATTGTTTTACCATACTGAAGGCAATTGGGAATTGTCTCCAGTATTGGGAAAGAGATCAAAAGAAACAACTTTGGTCCAGTGAAACAATGTCCGAAAATGAGCCGTTCTGGAACTATAGGGATGCTATTATTTGCATCCACATTAGTCGATCATGTAACAAAATTTGAAAAATTTGCCGTTTTAGCCTAAAACCATATTGGAAAAGGTTTCACTACTTACTATAGTCCAAAATAACTTCCCATGGCCAAATTTATGCAGTTGGGGAATTTATGGCCAAAACGTAAGCCTAACGCTAGGGCCATGAATTTCCCAATTCTATAGCACTTGAGGTAAAAGATTTCATTTTAGTTTCGACCCCTTTATTGAGTACTTTCTCGTTTATAGATCTCTATAACGTGCATTGCCCGTGGCTTTGAATTTTCACAATAATAAAAGTATACACGCGTACCCTACTTTATTGCTCTTCGCATATACGAGTACATGCATTTCCAAATTACTAAACATTTAATTCTGCAAATTATACAGTGAATGCCATAAGTATTCGTACACCTGCAGTGTGTTCTATTTAAGAAACTGCTGTATAATAATTATTAGATGTAGAGATATGGGACAAATGTCACCACAATTAATATAAATTTTTGTATTTACTTCATAAAAAAAGTAAAAAAAAAAATACACATGCACTGCAAATAACAATAAAAAATGAACAAACTTACGCATAGCTCATGTGTCAAAAATATTCGTACACTAATTGTTTTTTGGTCAGAAAATTCATTAATAAAATAATAATTCATTCTTAATATTTCGTTGGGTTCCCTTTGGCTTTAATCACAGCTTTCATGCGTTTTGGCAACGAATCCACTAAGTTTTTGGTGACATCCGTTGAAATGGATGCCCATTCCTCGAGAAGCGCAATTTTCAAATCATTTTTATTTGATATGCGTCGTTTTCTCATCCGCGAGTCCAGAATGCTCCATAGATGTTCTATAGCGTTAATGTCAGGTGATTGTGGAGGGGTATTTAGCTGTTTTGGAGTATTGTAAAGGAGCCACAGCTTTGTATTATACGCAGTATGTTTCGGGTCGTTATCTTGCTGAAAGATAAAGTTATTTTGAAGACCCGTTTGAGCAGGACTAGGACCCAAATTTTCCTTCAGAATGTTAATATACATTCTGTGGTCCATGATTCCGTCGATAATGTGCAATTTTCCCACTCCCTCTGCACTCATACAGCCCCAAACTTGCACACCTCCACCTCCGTGTTTGATTGTTGGACACAAGTTCGCCGGTTGAAACTCGGTGTTATTTTTACGCCATACCATTTGCCTGCCATCTGATCCAAATATATTAAATTTGCTCTCATCCGAGAATGTAACTCTATTCCAAAAGTCAGGACCTTTATCAACATGTTTTTTTGCGAATTGCAAAAGCTTCTTTCTGTTTACCTTTCGCACGAAAAACTTTTTACGAGCTACACGTCCATTGTACCCTGCATTTTTGAAAACGCGGCGCACCGTGCTTTCTTAGAGTGATACACCTTGATTCAGCAGCTCTTTTCTTATCTTTGGAGCACTTAATTTTGGATTTTTCTTAATTAATCTAACAATTAAACGTTTGTGCTTTTCAGTCAGTTTTTGTGGATTTCCACTTCGCGGCATATTTTGAATCGTATTTCTTTGACAATGACGGTCAATTATGGACTGGACTATAGAACGAGGTCTGCCGACGAGCTATGCAATCTCTCGTAAAGATTTACACTGGTTATGGAGCCTCATTACAAGCTTTCATTCCGCCACACTTGTTTCTTTATTTCTACGACTCATTTTCGCATACTTTCTGCAGAAATGATAGTAAACGGGTTTATTGTTCATTGGCTTTTAAATGAAATCGGTGCATTTCCCGCAGATTGCTTCGGGTGCACAAACAACATTGCAGTTCTATCATTTTAGGACAGACTTTTGCATGTACGAATGCTTTTGACACGTGAACTGTGAATAATTTTGATGCTAATTTATTGTAATTTGCAGTATTATATACATAGTTTTAAGTTTTTTAGTTGAAAATAAATTATATTTTCATGGCAATCATGATGGCGTTTGTCCTGTCTACGTACATCTAATAGTTATTATACAGCAGCTTCTTAAATAGAACACACTGCAGGTGTACGAATACTTATGGCATTCACTGTAGGTTTGTGGCAACGCTGGTTCGGACAAGTCTAGTGGTGCCATTTTTCTCCAGCATGTTTTCACTTCGTCTCACTGTGTCGTACTTTGGTAATTAATAAATTAACGAATTAATATTATTTCACACTTTATAGACTACGAAAGAGTATGAATATCGGCTTTACATGCAGCGAGAAGCCAAAAAATCTGCATGACCTGCTTTATTACGGTAATCTGGAACATATCCCAAGATATCTCATGGGAGGGTGGAGGTTACTCCTTTATTTTTATCTCTAAGTATATATAGAAAAAATAACATAGACATTATGTTTATTTTGTAGCTTTATTCACATAACCATCACTTTAAATGAAGCTTTGTACTTCATCACATTCAAGTTTAAGTTCTCTTGACAAGGTTCGTTTGCTTGAAGACACCAGCGAACGTTGAGAATACTAGCATCGAGTATTAACCAGTGTACAGAATTGTCTCGATCATATATGTATATGCTCGTAGACGTTAGTTATTCGGAAGATCCGTGTCTCAATGCCGACATGTGGAACGTCGATAAACCAAAAAACAACTCACTTATCAAACCATTTTATAGAAGTGGGTAATAACTCCACAAATTCGAATTGTCCATTTTCTTTATTCCGGGAACGGAGTCTTACCTCATACATTGCACCTTTACAGAATAAAGCAGTAAATGTTCCGAAATGTATCTTCTCTTACTAATCAGAGGCGGATTGGCCAGGTGGAGAATTTCTCACTGGCCGAGAACTTTGGTATGATATTGGGCGAGCATTGATAAGAAGAAGTAGGATCTGCCGAGATAAGATGGAATTGTTCCTTAGTTGTTTCTGCAAGGCTAGCTAACAGTTGGCAGGCACACATAACTTACAATTGAATAAAGCCATTTTGTTGATGCTCGTATTCGGGATGCCTATTGAATTAGAAATACTAAATACATATGAACGTTAATGGACGTAAGTGGAACCGAAGACGAGAAAAAACATACGAATGGACATATTTTCTGCAATTATGATAAGGTACTTGTACTGATATAGAATCGAAACTGTACAAATGCACGTCGACGTGATACCAAAATTCCTTGCAGTTATGCGATTTGTGTACTCCAGCAGTTTTTTATTAAATGCTACGTGTTTTCCGCTGAATTTTATAATACTTTATCTGTGTTATTAAATTACAGTGTCCCATTTGTGAGTTTATAGACTATATACAGTGTTTTATTAATAATTGTACAGTACAAACCACTACTTATCCATAGTATTTATCCAATTTCTTTCTTTCATAAGGACAAGCGCTGGCGTACTCTGGGAGTACACATGCATATGAATGTATGGAATCGTAGCTCTGTACCCCTCCGCCATTGAGGCTGTAACTCACCCCTTGTGAACTTTCTGTGTACAACTGTGAGGACAAACAATACGGAAATACGACTTAATTTTAAAGAATTAACAATCTCCATCTTTTAATTTAACTCTTTAAAAACTATGTTTCCTCTTCCTGTTATAAATAAAGCCGCTATATATATATAAACTTTAAAATACTTAACAAGTAAGGATGGTTTTTGTTCAACAACTCCTTTCAAATGAAATAAAATGAATTCAAGTATAAGCCACAAAAAAGTCACCTGACTTATTCCCCGTGTCCAGAAAACCGATATAGTTTTTACTGAGACACTTTTATGGAAACACGTATGATGTCTTAGATATTTTTTCGTTCATTTATATGGTGATCAATTCCATAATAAAACAAAAATAAATAAAATTATTATAGATTATCTATTCCATAATGATATATATACTATTTTATTTAGAAGGAGGCATTGGCTTTATTGGAATGGTTACAATACTATAATCAGTAGTCCCGACGTAAAAGCTATCCTGGTGGCTGAAAAAAAGACTGCTCGTGTATTTCGCTTTTGAAATTTAATTACCAATCAAGTGCCTGGTGCTTTACACCCCACCCATACAGAAACAAGTTTTCTGTAATTCGTCTTAAACTAACCAGCGAAGGTGTTAACAGATGCAGACAGCTTCCTCATTGGTTGGACGTCTTTGGCGAATATCACAAAAAGTATTGACCTGTCACCTAAATGCAGACCACTTTTATATCTCAAAATTGTCCCAGGAATACCGCTGTGTGGTTATTATCAAAGGGTTATGGAACGCTCTGCATATATTGCAGTTTCTTGCGAAGTTAGGCTTAAGCAATTTACAAATCCAACTTACGTAAAATTAAAGTTATGCGGAGATTTACGGAACGCATTACTTACGTAACTCAGGGGGGATGGCTGTAAAATAGGAAAAATACTTTAAAGTGTGAAAATGAATATCAACCGTAAAAAGAAAAATCCTACAATGTTTCGAGAATTACTGCGTTCTCTTTATCAAACGGAGTGTTAAGAATATGAGAATGTCCTGAATGCATATTCTCAGTTCTGTTTTTTTTTTTTTTTTTTTGCAGAGCAGTCCCCTATATGGCATTTTCAATTCTAATCCAGTACCTTGGTTTTCTCAAACTCCAACACCCTTTTCCATAATACGACAATGTCTCTTTTTCCGTTTACATACATTTCTTCATAACTACTTGCAGGGGCGGACTGGGTCCTCTCAAAGGGCGCATACCCTGGATTTTCTGAGGGCGCGAGTCCTATAACCCATAAGGGCGCATGATCTATCGCCCATGAGGGCTCACTGGCCCTGAGTCCAGTCGGCCGGCGGCACAGTCCGCCACTGCCTATCTGTTACTCTGTGTGTAAGGACTGTGAAAACCTATACGCTAGCGTGACAAATAGAACTATTTGTAAGCGATTAAAGAAATATCATCATGCTGTAGAAAATGGTGATATGTGCAGTTTAAAAAAAAAAACACGTTTAGGTCACCGGACATGCTTTTTTATTGGGATGCTGTAAAAGTCCTTCGTAAAAATATTTCATAGCTGCAGACTTTTCCTTAAGTCTTGAGAAACATTTCGAATACGAAAACGGTATATTAACGTCTCGCAACTGATGCCTGAATCATACGAAATCCTTGTAAAATAATGGGAAACCCCTGGTACGGGCTATTTTAGGGGAAGAAACAGAACTGGGATTAAAAGTATGGGATATTCTTATTTCTCGATACTTCGCTTGATGAAGAAAATAGTAGTTTTCGAAACTTTACTTAATTTTTACTTAAACCGTTGATAAGTTTACTTTTGCTTACCATTTTTTCTATTATTTCTAATACTTTCTCTTTTATTTTATTTTGCATCTCCTTTCCTTTTGTTTTAGTGCTCTAAATTTTCCTTCTTTTCATATCCCAACCAGTGGCAAATTTTTTATTAGCTACGTTGAATCCTAGTCATTCGGTATCTTTTGTCGTTAGCGTTCCACTATGTTCCCCTCGTGAAAAGAATGTTTGTTTTTTAAAGCATGTCTTTATTAAAACACGTCAATATCACTTCGTGAATTTGATCACGAAGATCAATTTTAAGATAAAAGTTCGCAATTTCCATTTAAATGGCTTGCATCTACACTATTTATCTCTTCAGTGGAGTTCTCAAATTAATTCTAACCCATGTTTAAAATGAGAAAAGTTATGTCGAAAAAGTATTTTATCAATGCCCGTAAGAATTACGGTATCAACATGGAAAATTCGGTGTTAGTATGTGTGAGCATTATGGGCCGAAGAAAATGAGAAATATCTTATTATGTTCCTTGGAGAGAATTTGTAAACAACTGTTTACACCATAGACGTATGTATGTGCTTGATATAACATATATATACTTTCACAATGCCCGAATAAATACGAAAATGAAGGCATTTTTAATCCCAAGTGAGATTTTCTTTCCTCGCCAACCCCGAAGCATGGTCCTTTGATGCCAAGAATCACTTCTCCCTTTCTGTGCATGACTCGTGGTAGAATGTGCGAGTGTTCCGGCCCTAAGGTGATGCGTCGGTGGCCCTCCGCTCCGGAAATGAATCCCGGTACCTGATGCAGCTAGTGACATCTATCGATTGATCCCGTAAACATACGCCTCGTTCATTTTGTCCCAACCGAACGACCACAAACGCCAGGTAATATTAGGGTTAGATTCCGCTCTTGGCGATGCATCTCGATCATTGGCCAGTTTGTAAATCTATATTAAGAGGCGATATTTCATACAAGCTGGGATCTTTAGTATATAATTATAAATATTTATTAAATGTTGTTTTAATATTGATACACTCGATACGAAATAAAAAGTCACGTTTTCCTCAACCCCGTTCTCTGTACAAAATTTATCGAAATTAATCGATTGTATGAGTGACATTTTCCTTTTCTCTCTTTTATATATATATACACACTACCGTCCATTGAAATTGCCCCACCTGCAATTTAAGCAGGTACACAAACAACAAAACAAAACAGATATACATACACATAGACGGATGGACGGGCGGTCAGATGGATGGATGATAACTCGGTTATAGCAAACACTGATAAAACAATTCCACGGCTATGAAGAACAAATGGTTTCGGTTAGTTTGGTTTAAAATATAATACATACAGACTACCGCAGATATAACGAATCAATTAATTCCTCTCTAATTCCATTTTTACACTTACATTCAAATTTTTAGGATTTTTGTTTATTTTAAAAGTATACTATTAAACATACTATTAAACTCCAGGTCTCAGTTGTATTCAGATTATTCTCGCATCGTAAACAATAGGCATTCCTGCTGCTATTCTGCTACCTTGGGACACTGAAAGCTCTCATAATGGTCAAGGTAAATTAACACGAGTGTATTATTAAATCTTTTAAAATCTTACAAATAATGGTGGATGATTGTGAGTTTATAAATTTATAAATTAAATTATGCGTCTGAACTGTCACACAAAAGTACGATTTTTGATATAAGGTTATATTGAAAACGGCTACAACGAAGAAAATTCTGCTCCCCTTTAATGTTCGTTATAACCAAGTTGGATATATATATATATATGTGTGTGTGTATGTATACATACACGTGTGCGTGAAAGCACGTACCTCACATTTAATGAGTAGAAAGTTTATTGACAGAACAGATTTTTCTACTCAAGCCTACCATTTCTACAGCTGTAAGAATTTTGTGGTAATTATTATTAAAGAAATTATCACGTTAGAAATTTTCCAAGTTACAACCACTGTACTTTAGTTTCACGTTGTGCAATCTCTTCAGATATAACGTAGTATAATCTAGCAAATTCTCCTAGAAAGTAACATATGTCAACTGCAACATTTTGCAAAAACTAGCTAATATTAATAGAAACGCCGACGCTTAAAACGTACATATTTTAGAGAATATAGAACAATCTACTTGTACTCTCTCTTATGTAGTTGGGAGAAGCAGTGTTTGTCTAAGGCTGAGTTGAATTAAATAATTTCAAAATCATTAATTCGGCACAAACTGATTAATTATGATTAATAATCTTTAAAGGAAGGATAGGCGGTTCGCATATATATTTACTCATTCAGTATACAATCCTA
Organism: Dysdera silvatica; assembly: GCA_006491805.2. Taxonomy (NCBI): domain Eukaryota; kingdom Metazoa; phylum Arthropoda; class Arachnida; order Araneae; family Dysderidae; genus Dysdera; species Dysdera silvatica. The sequence continues at coordinate 104,227,506 of QLNU02015360.1, forward strand.
TTTTTGAGATAGGGATGCTAAACTTTAAAATCATTAGGTGTGCCACAGGAGACCTTAAACTGGTTTATACCACCTTTTGCGAGCTTTAACTTTAGGGGTGGCACAGGAGACCTTAAACTGGTTTATTCCACTTTTTTGCGAGCTTTATTACCATCGTTCGTAAACGAAGAGAAAATGTGAATCTTTTTACTCTTTTACACTTTGTAAAATTGAAATTTAAACACACAGAAGGGAGAATATACTCTACTTCACACGTTAAACAGGCTGTTTAAATGGCAAATAATATGGGGTAAATTTTGAGAACAAATAAAAACATTCATTGTGAAACAAAAAAGAAAAACTTAACATTGCCCTACTGTTACGAGATGCTTTCTCCTTATTCATCGATATATCTCACTACCCATTGTGGCATTAAGTCGTTGAAATTTCGTCTAGAATCTTGGATTATTGTTTGCCATGAGATAAATGGTAAGCAGCGTAATGGACAACGTGTATACAACAATACTTTCGGAAGTCGGTTGGAAATCATTCGACGAGTAATGGGTCGAGTGATGGTACTTATCATCGCTTGTCTGGTGATCAGTAGAGCGGTTACAGGTGTAGCTTGGACTTGTCGCCGAGTTAGATAATCGTCGACATCTATAATCGCTCTGCATACTCCATTTCCAACTTTACGGGTGTGGGTTTTTTTTTATCTCGCTAAACCATTTCCGAGCATATCGTTGGACTAATGTTGTCTCAGCCGATATGTTTTCCCATATGTCCAACTGAAAACTCAGTTTTATAAAAACCAACCATTCTTCTCTTGGATTTATAAGTAAATATCGACGTTATAAAGTTGACTTTTTCTTATAAATCTAATCTGCATAGTGCTACGTCAAATTATCTTACATATCCCCCTCTTCTTAGAGTCTGTTACATGGTTATACTTTTTACGAGCACGAGTTTTATAGCAACAGTTATTTCGACACTGGCGTAAGGTTTAAAAACACGACGTTTCGGGAGCCAACTGCTCCCTTTGTCAAGTGAAGGCAGAAGGAGTTTTAAGCATTCTGGACAAGTTAACTTTTCCTCAGGAACAAATTCCTTAAACTTGAAAAATAGTTATTCAGCAGAACTGTGTGGGATATCTCAGTCACAAAAATCCACATTTTGGTTTATAATGCTTTCGCTTCTATAAAATTGCTATGATATTTCAATCATTTACATAAGTCACTTTGACCGTCTTGCAAACAAATTTGCAAGTAAAAATATATTCTTCTGTGTGTTGTGATTTCAATTTCGCCGAGTGTATGACGAGTTGGCGAGAGGATTTGGCGAAGTTTTAACTGGATTGATCGCGTCCGGTGCCAGAAGTAATGATTGCCTAAGGCGCTGGGCGTCGAAGAAGGAGCATCCTTGTCAGCAAGTTTTAAGCCAAGGGGCAAACGCAGTCTGCTCCCTCTGTTGCTTTCTTTTCACTAAAATATTACACCTTAACGTCTCAACGGAGAAAATAGGCTATTTATATATCTTTTTCTTTTGGGTTTTTACATAGATATTTTCTCCATTATGCCATAAAGAAACGTACGATATTATTCATTGATAATTTTTGGAATCCTCGTAGTGCATAGTTTTGACTAACAGGCGAATTTTACAATCATAGTTTTGTATATATATACATAATCTAATGAAATTAAAAAAAAATTATATACAGTTGGAACTTAATTCGTAGGATTCATTGAAGCTGGATGGAATGTTTCAAAATAATATGCATTAATATAATGCATCGAAGAAATAGGATGTTTTTTATTTTATTTATACCAGATATCTTAATTTCATATGTAAAGATTTCTATTTTTTTAAATATATATTCGTTTTCTCTAGGAAATTGTGTGTTTAAAATATATAAACGCAGAGAAAAGGTATCATGACAACCTCCTTTTTTTATGTTTGTCCTTTAATATATGCATGTAAGTTTCCAAATACAAAATTGGGAATAATTTCTTGTGGGCGTATGTTCGCAATAATTAATTAGTGGATGTTCAAATTATCAAATAGTAAATGGTCAAATTATCAAATAGTAAATGGTCAAATTATCAAATAGTAAATGGTCAAATTATCAAATAGTAAATGGTTAAATCATAAATTTATGACTGATCCAATTACTAATTACAAATAATTAATTTATTGATTAGTAAATGTCCAAAGTAAGTTAAATAGTATTATGGTATTACTAAATTTTCAGATTTTTGCTTAATAAAATTTAAATTAATGCTTAATAAATGTTTAACTTATTGCTTAATATAATATTTAAATTATTATTTAATAAATGCCAAATTAATATATGACGTTCCGAGTAATCAAATTTTACTTTTTTTTTAGGTACGGACATTATTCGTAAGTGGACTTCCAATGGATGCCAAACCAAGGGAATTATATCTTCTTTTCAGGGCGTATAAAGTACGTATATGTCGCTGTTTATTCTATGATACTTAACTTCGAGCTTTCAGATTACAGGATAAACGAGAGAAAATAATGTTATTGATTCACAGAAACGACAAGGAAAAACTGAAATGTCAATTAAATACACGCAAATAAATCACTTAGCAATACAAATACGACAAGCTTAATTATTTTGATTTCTGTTTATTTGAAGTGTGTCCAGTATTTATACAAGACTTTATCTGTTCTTGTTTCTTACAATTGTAGTGAATCTTATGTATTCTTTAATAATGAAGCAACTGACATGAAGAAAGCTAATTTTTATACACTCAATGGCCAAAATATTATAGAGATATCCCTTACTCTTGCTTCGACGGGTCTGTTAATGACGTAAAGTGACGTAATAATAATAATAAATTTTTATTCAACCCGATATACAATATTTCGTGATACATAGCTTGAGCAGTATAAAAATTATAGAAATGTAAGAGAAGATCTATATTAAATTATTTTAAGTTTTGAGGTTAGAAATGGAAGAGAATATAAAGCCGAAGCTTGTTACGAGATTCTCTTCCAGAATGCGGTGATGTTGAAAAGAAAAAGATAATATGTAAGATATTATTACCCTTCACAGGGATAACACAATTGCCAAATAATGGTCAACACAGAAAAGCCTCCGGGGCGAGATTTTTGTGAGTTTTTCGTGGGGAAATTTATTATACAATAATAAATTCCCCCACGAAAAACTCACAAAAATCTCGCCCCGGAGGCTTTTCTGTGTTGACCATTATTTGGCAATTGTGTTATCCCTGTGAAGGGTAATAATATCTTACATCCTCATATACGGAGAAAAATGCGTTTGTTCTTGTCCTCATTCATCTAGTAGGTCAAGACACCAGGCGCTAAACGCGAGGACCCTGGTTCGTATCCAGGATGAGAACGGGGTCTCCTTTTTCTCCAAATATAAAAAAAGCTCTAGTTTGAGCTATATATTCGTGAGTGGCAAAGATTATTATATAAAAAGGCAATAGCAAGTATTTTCATATAAAAGGTACGTTCAGTACCACGAGAACTGGTTATCATTACAGTTAGTCTGAACATGGGTAAGATGATAGATTTAAGTGACTTTGAACAAGGCATGATCATGGGGTACAAGAAGGAGCGGATCACGCATTTCTGAAGCTACTAATATACTCGGCTTTTCTCGGGCAAGAGTATCTTGGGTACTTGGAGAATGACAGATGAGCCAAAAACTTCAAACAATACGAAGATCTGTGGTCTGAAGATTCTTTTGAATGAAAGAGGTACCAGGTGTCTGACACGAATCGTAAACAGAAACGGAAGGGCAACAACACAACAAACTGCAGCTCAGCATAATGCTGACGAATCAATCAATCAGAATTTATTTATGCATAACATCTATAAAAATGAAATACATTGGATACAAGTTAAAAATAAGACTATTTAAAACACTTGCAACCATGGCACTTTGTTTAATTGACGCTCCAAAATATATTCTTTTAATTTGGTTTTAAATTTACTTTTTGATTTGATTTCTTTAATTGTTGGCGGGATATTGTTCCATATGTCTATTCCATAATAATTAATATTATTTTTACATATGTTGATTCTTATTTTTGTTTTATTTAATTCTTTTTTGTTTCTTATATTATAATTATGTTCATTTTCACTTATTTTAATCAAAATTAGGTGCTTATTTTCGTATAATCTTTCGTAAATATATAATGCTACTTTTAAAATATGTATATTAGTTATGTTTAATATTTTGTTTTCGTAAATCAATTTATCTTTATGCTTACCTGTTTTGAAACATAATTTTTGATATGTTTTATCAAGTAGTTTATTGAGTTTAGTTAAATTTGTTTGGGATAAATTTCCCCATACTATATTTCCGTAATTTATATGACTAAATATTAATGCGTAGTACAAAATTTTTGTATTTAATATTAGTAATGAATTAAGTTTTGTTAGAATTCCATTAGATCTAATTTTTTTCTCAATATCGAATATTTGCAGGTTTCAGTATAATTGATCTTCGATTGTTAATCCAAGAAATTTAATTGTGTTAACTTTCTCTAGAATGTTATCGTTGAATTTTATTTTGTTAGGTTGATTAGTAAATTTTTTATTTTTAGTATGGAAGATTATATATTTTGTTTTATTTGTATTTATTATTAAGTTGTTGTCATTAAACCATTGTTCAAAGGATGTTAACTTTGTATTTATGTTATTAATTCTTTGATCTATGTTATTTCCATTTGTTAACTAGATGATATCGTCAGCAAATAACAGGAGTCCCCCATCAAGATTTATTAAGTAATTTATTGCGATTAAAAAAAATAACCGTCCGAGGATTGTTCCCTGAGGAACATCTAATTTGTTTATCAATGATTTCGATTGAATATTCTCAATTTTAACTATTTGCTGTCTATTTGTTAAATAGCTATCAATCAGTTTATACATTCGGCCTCTTATACCATAATTAAGTAATTTTATTCTTAAGATATTTCTGTTAATTAAGTCAAACGCTTTGCTCAGATAAAAAAATCCATAAATAATTTTGTTTTCTTCCATATTTTTTTGAATATTATTAATTGCTCTTAATAGGATTTCTTCA
>QLNU02015360.1:104232667-104254019 GCA_006491805.2 Dysdera silvatica
TAGACCGATATACCACCTCCTTTTTTATTAGAATCTCTGTAAATAGAGTATTCTTTATAATTATTAAAATTTATTACTATTTCATTTGTTTTTCAAGTTTCGACTATACAGATTATTTCTGGAGTATTGCAATGTTGTATTATTTCTTCAACCTGTTTAATTTTGTTGTTCAGACTATTTGCGTCACATGTATTTTACTGAGATAGGATTTGTTTTATTATCATTAGATGGTAGTTTATGTTTTTCGTGAATTAGTTTTTTTTCTAATTATATTTCTTTTTCCCTTTTTATTTTTCTTATGAATTAAATTGTTAATGAGTTTCTCATTATTCAGTATTTCCTTTTTGTCATTTGTGTTATTTTATACCACAAGTCGGTGAGTTCATCAATATTTTTTATTTCACAAGTTTCAGAATTTTCATTTTTTCTCATTTTTATACGTCCTTTTGTTGTCCATACGAATTTCCAGTTATTATTTTTTTGAAATAATCTTGCCTCTCTAAAGATTTTTGCATTTTTTTCAGTTAAATGTTCATTTATATGTATATTTTCATTAAGTTGCATTGAACACATGCCTGTTTTGAATTTGATATTTTTTCTTTGATTCCAGAATTCGTCTCTTTTTTCTATTTTTATAAACCAAATTAGTAATATACTTTTTCGTTGTTTATTGACCTGTAATCTATGTGATGTATCTATCTTTTTCTGATAAATCTATGTTTAGTTCTTTGCTAATCTTTAAGGTTTCATCAATGTGATTTCGTTTTGCTTTGATGGTAGTCCGTCAATTATTAGGTCCCTTCTCATTCCATATATTTCTGATTTATCAATCCTTTATTCGATGTTGTGTTGGATTTCATAAAGTTGTTGTATTTCCTTATCAATGTTGTTGTTATCATTGTTACTATTGTTTATATGATCGCTAACTTCTGTTGATATTTCCAATATTTTTGTTTCTAATTGATTATTTGTTAGAATGACATTTTCGTTTATTAATTTACGTTTCTCTTGCTCTTCTTTAATTTGATTTAGGGCTATATTTGAATGTTCAATTTTTGATGGTAAATCTATTTTATCATCTGTCTTTTTTCTTATTTTCGATTTGTGATTTGATTTCTCTAATTTCCTTATAGATTTGGAGCATCAGGTTGATGTCTGTTTGATTAGAATTCATTTTTCCAGATAGAATTTTTTTCCAATTGACTAAGTTAAAATTCCTGGTTATTCAATCAATATATATATATATAGCAAGTGCAATAATTCAGTTGAGTCGTGATTCAGTTATATACAAATCAATTACCGAGCATCACCATGCAACTGCGTTAGAAAAAATTACAGGAATATCTAAAATCTTTATCAATTAAAAGTCTGTTAAAATGGGAAATTGTTAGAAATATCTAAGTTGCCAATAATCCAGAATCGACTCTATATAAATCGTGAACACGATAATCAACCACTACGATTTAATCACGCTCGATTAAAATCAACTGGTAAGAGTAAAATTCCAGAACAATAATTGATGATAAAAATAATGTGTAATTAAAATTCCAAGCAGAAATTTAAAATTGAGTTATCCCTCCTCCAATCTAATTCGCAATGAAAGTAAAAACCCAATTATCGAGCAATGTTTGATAATGCACCTTTGTAACTCAAGTTCAAAAATTCCTCAAATTCGAGTAAAAATCCTATACAAGTTGACATATTAAGAATTATTTAAAAAGCTATGTTTGATTTTGTATGCAGAATATTTAGTTATTCATTTGCTAGATAATAACCATCTATAATTAGAGTAACACCAGAAAGTTTTGTTATTCTAACCCGTTACGTAGGGAAATATGTTGATGAAGTTATTTAGTTAATTTCGTTTATTAAATAATTATAATAGTGTGAAGTTCGTTATTTCTTCGTATTGGTTCGCTTGGTGCTTCTTCACATTTGTAACCCCATACGCAAGGACATCATAAAAAAGAACGTCTCTTATTAGCTTAAAATCACATTAGAGGTGTTAATATATATAATGTCAATTCACATTTAACTGTAGATTGTGATGGAAAGTTATCTATAATGTTAGAAAACGTTCGATCCGTTTATTAAATTTCTATATGGCGCAAGGTCGAGTACTTATCAGGTAAACAAGTCCATTCAATGATAGTTTTTCTAATGGTATAAGTATTTTTTCACTTACCAGCTTTCTTGCATATAAGTATTTTAACGATTATGATGACTTACTTCCGTTTGTTATTTATATTTCAAAGTTAATTCCGGAGTTGTAGACACACGTTTAGAAAAACTGGATGCATTTATTTACTCACAGGTTGAGAAGCACGTTTGACGTAGCAACGAGTGCGACCTTGATTTTTCACGACGGTACTTTTGTTCCTGGATATTCGTTGTGATTAATTGGGCTGATAATCATGTACGATGAGTCAAATTAGATATTTATTTCGTTGAATATTTCCCTGAAGTTCAGCGCAATCACTCAGTGCGATGTTATCAAAGTGTGGTCAAAAATTTCAATTCCGTAAATTCCTTGATGGTAATTTCTTTCTTGCAAGTAATCAACAGTTGCAACGGTCGATATTTTTATAAAATAAGCTATAATAAATATCATAAATTTCTTTAAATTACTCCATATTCTTGTTCACTTCGAGGTGTTCAATTTTACGTGGACCTTGTCGCCTGCGCCACCTAGCGAACAAAGCACATTCGACCTTACAATAAGATGGACCTTGCTACGGATTGATTTTCACAGCAGGAAGCCATCAAAGGTGCCCTTTTATCACCAAAAAACAGGAACACTGCCTGTTGTGTGTCCAGGAACATCAAAATTGGACACTTGAGTGGAAAAGGGTTGCTTGGTCCGACGAGTCTCGATTCTTTCATCGCCATGCTGATAAGAGGATCATAATATGGCACAAATCCTTCTTATTAACAACCCTTCAAGCTGGTGGTGATGGAAATACTGGACTGCGGGAGTGTTTTTTTGGGCTACACTTTGTCCCTTAATACTGGGTGGAAACGGCTTTAAACGCCAACACTTCGCTTAATATTGTTGTCGACCAACTGTTTCCATTTATAGCTACAGTACTTCCCGGTGCAGATAGTTATTTTGAGCAGGACAATGCACCCTGTTTCCATGCTGGAATCTTCTCAGATTGGTTTGAGTAATATGATCCTGAGTCTCAATTGCTTCAATGGCCAGCGCAGTCATCTGATCTCAACCCCATTGAATATTTGTGGGACAAAGTGAAAAAATCCGTTTGAAGCTTACAAACTCAACTCTCCAACTTGAACGAACTAAGAGCCAGTATTATGTCATCATGTGTTAATATTTCTCGGCAACGGTATCAGCAACTTGCTGAGTCCATGCCCAGAAGAATATCGTCTGTGATCAAAGCTAAGTGGTGGGGGAGGTGGCAAACTCGATATTATTATGGTGTCTCTTAATATTTTGGCCACTGAGCGTATATTATCATTTGTCATAATATATATATATATACTCAATATTTATTCTGAACTTTATTATTTTGTACGTTAATAATTTTTCCTACTAACGTAGTTGTGCGAACTTCTTTTAATTATACAATTTGAAAATATCACTTGATTTCTTTCATCTGTTTACTATTATAGTCTTGAATATTGCACTAACTATAGATCCTTTATTTTCTTTACAACATTTCAATTTAATAGGCTTGTAAGTTTGGTAAACATGTATGTATATATGATTATATATATATATATAATGGTTGTATTCGTATGTTCGTAGAGTTATTAATTAATACATTAATTAAATACTATTATTTGAAAAATCAATATACATTTTTTCATACGTCTTGATATTATTTCTTAATATTTCAATATTTACATAAAATTTATTAAAATTCCATATATATCGTTTATATTAAATTCATTTCAGAAAATGGTGCTATTGAAATTCGTATTTAAAATACTTTTATTATATATGTTTAGGGTTATGAAGGGTCGCTGTTGAAAGTGACGAGTAAGAATGGGAAAACATCATCGGTAAGTTGAACTTCATTTATCAGTAAAGTGTTTTGTCACAATTCTTATTACATTTTCACATGATTTCATAATTACTATCAAAATATAGTGTCCTATATTGTAGTGCAATTAATATAGCTCGACTAAGTTATTTCCACGTCCCAGGAAAACACATTATTTTGGCGTTGCTTTGCATAACCTATACTTGAGCCTTGTAAAAAAATATCCCGCGCTTTTTAGCTACTGGTAGTTACTACTGGTAGTTAGCTACTGGTAGCCCGTTAGATGGTACCTCAAGTGGGTATTCTTTCCACCCGCTCTTTGTAATTATCGACTCGATGTACAGCTACCCCATTAAAATAGCTATATATAGATTGTATATCAATTTATTTTTGGTTGAATATTTCTTGTTCGGTTACAACTTTCTGTTTGTAATTATTAAACTTGTCACCTTATCCTATTTTTCGGAATTTTGTATGTTGTATTCATCTTGTATATTTGATATTTTGTCTATATTTGTATATATTTTATTCGTTTGAATACCACCTTGCTCATATGAACCTATCTTGTCTGATACTTACCACTTTGTTTACCACTTTGCTTACCACTTTGTTTACTCTGCATATACAACTGGCTAAGCACTACTTCGTCTTGGCATTCACAAAATTTATCAATTCTAGAGCTCTTTTGCCCATTTAGACTTCCTTGAATATCTCTCATTACAGTGACTTTGCAAATTTGAAACAATCAGCGATTAAGAAGCCCTGCTGTGGCATTCAGAGTATTTACCAAGACTTTTCCTATGAATACGTATATAGCTACTCCGTTAAAGACTTTAAAGGATGCCCTTGCAAATTTAGGGAAAGGAATTGATAGAAAACTATATCTGCTTCATTGTTCATAAAAATTCTCTCTTCGACATATGACTCTTTGGAATCCCATCACAAATTGAGATAAAATTCCCTTATTTCATCTAATGTGTTTCATTTTATACTTTTTATTAGCCTAATCACACTCAAAATTCATGCGCGAAGGAATGGGGGCTGAATTTGAATTTAAAAACCTTTGAAAGACGAAGTAGCTATCTCTTTTCAGTTATTTTTAAATAATTTGGATAATCAAGCATGTTCAGAAATTCTTACTAATATTTTATTGATGTCAGGTAATTTAATATTTAATTTAATATTTCCACTGTGAATAATGGAATCAGGAATTTTGCGTGGAAATTCTTAAGGTGATCGGTGTAGGTCTGGAAATAAAATTGCATTTTTTGAAACAGAAAACAGATATGCATATTCTCTCGAAAATTTCTTCCTTGCGGGAATAAGAATATATTTATTTTCGATTTAATTATAGGAATTTATTATTATGATCGTGTATTGCGGGTAAATTTTTAAAATCTGATTTACATTACCACAGACACAATTGACTACGAAATGCAATAAGCCAATCGCGAATAAATAATTTTCTACTTCGCTTATTAAAGCTTGCTTATAATCGCCTTATACCCTTCATTGATAAAAGGAATTAATTTTTTGGATACATTAGGAAAGTAAAAATGTTCGGACACTTAGATCGACAAGAAATCATATAATTATACGGGTGCAAAAGTTTATTTGCAAAATGTGAACATGTGCATAACTTCGAAGTTTTATTTCATTGCATTTGTACAGTACACACGTCTTGTGATTATTGTACTGTGGGCTACTTGGTGGGTGACCAGAAGCTCAGTGCATCCTCTGAACATGGGCGTACCCAGAAAGTTCATAATAGGGTTGCAGTCTTACAGTGGGGCTTACAGATCTACCGATCCATATATTCATATGTATATGTACAACATTTCATCGCAATGGAAGTTATACCCCTCTTCAACACCCCCTATCCTTATCCCGCCAGTGTCTCCGAACCAAGAAGGATATATCCTTTCATGGTTTCCATTTACGTGGACCCATGAACGAAGAGTTTGCAAAATTATTGGGGGCCCCAAGCACATATTATGTACATTTATACATTACAGTATATGTAAAATTGTAATTTATTTCAAATTATTGGGCGGCTTGGGCCCCACGGGCCCATATAACTCTACGCCTATGCACACACCCAAACTTACACGGAGCAAAACTCAACGCGACTGACACAAATGCTTCTTTTCTAACCGTGTTTATTGCTGAGTTCTCATATCCTTTTAAATTTTTATAATAGCAGTGAAAACCAATAACATCCTCACCCTCGTAAATTGAAAACTGTCTCGTTCATCAAAGTTTGTACGAGAAGTTCGTTAATCCACTTAAATGTTAACGTTTAAATGCCATAGAACCTCTATTATTCGATCCTCCGAGCAAGACCAAGCCCACGTCGGAAAATCAAAACTTCCAGATAATCGAAAATCTATCAGTTCAGAGATGCCGCAGCAGATATGGTACTAATTAAAAGCCCGTATTTTTATAATAGGTATTCATTTAATAAGAAGGAACGTTATCACCTTGAAAACAAATGCAGCTTTCTGATTTTTAACATGAAATTATTTATTTAAAACATCTCGCAGAAAGGTTTGAAATTAAGAAATTTCGTTTGATACAATTTGGAACATCTTTGCTTTGTAGCGCTATCACGGAGTTGCTTTTGCAGCATCAGTTCCTTCAAATCGCACTCTTTTTCTGCTTCTGCCATGCTAAGCCCTAGGAAAAAATAATAATCGCTACGAAAACGAACGACGCTTAACAGGGTGTTATGGATAAAACACAGTCGGATAAAAGGGTTTTACTCTCTCTCCCCCTTTGTATATAAAAAATTTTAGTTTTTATTAATAAAGGGTAGTTTTTACCTGCTGGTGTCTCCAATTCTATCATTTTACATGGTTTCTTTCACTCAAGCAACTTACTATCCGTTGTAAACATGATTCTTTAAGTCACAGCTTAACGAATTGAAGATAAGCCTGCCAATCGATATATAAAAGGCACTTTACACTCGGAAATTTAATATTTCGGATGATATATTTGGATTGAAAAGGGATGAAAAAAACGTGCGTTTGGATCGAACTTCAAAATGCAATGAATAGGCGAATACGAAGATATACAAAAGCAAACTACGCGATGGATAAATAATACATTAATCTAGTGCTTTCGATTGATTAATGCGTAGTTTATTAAATGTAGAAATATATCGCCATGGCGCTTAACTTTCCACTGGGCGCCACTGACCCATATTTCGTGACGGAAACTTTAATTACCGCCGCTATCTAGCGATCTTAAAAGATATTAGCTTGATTCAGGCCATCATAAAAAACCCGCAAAAACCAAAGCTGCTTTTAGAGGCAGCCATTACGAACGACAAAATGATAGACGACTAACCAACCTCGGAAACCCTTGAAATATTTGACCTTTTTTTGCTCCCATTTTGCTTTTTTACTAATTAAATTGATTTAAATCCCATCAGCTAAGCGATCCTATTTTAATGAATAGATTTTGGATCATCGCACCCACTTCCACCCTCACTGCCACCATAGTTTAGCGTTCATAAAACGAACGTATTTCTTCATTTCTTGTTGTAATATCCAAAGAAATGAAAATTGCACGAAGATAATAATTAACTCCCGGGTTTTCCTAACGTCTGACTCAATTACTCAGAAAATATCCTGAATTTTTGTCGTTTTTTTCCTGGAAAAAAATCGCGTTGTCGAACGCATGGTCGGGCAAATTTCCACCCAAACGTCTTCGAAATGAAACACAGAAATAAATTTATCTCGCTCTTCAACAATAAAATGCATTAATTTTTTAAAGGTGAAGTCGTATAGTTTGCATTCCACGAAAGTGTGTTTTCTTTCGTCATTTTTCTGATGTTTAATTTAGCTTTTTTTCTCTCCCTTCATTTTGCGAATTTGGGGGGAGGGATTTAACCGCCGCTTCATCCCATAATTTTTAATTACTCTGAAATTTAAAAACAAAAAAAAACCAAACCCTCTTTTGAGGAATTTCGAAAACATACTCAAAAACTAAAACAATATATTTACCGAGGGGAATGTTTCACCGCCTCTTTAACTTCTCGTCCACTTATAACTTTTCATATTTGGAATGCGAGAGTTAAACAATAAAAAACCTTTTCAACCCCACTCCACCTCTTCATACTTGGTACGAAGTCACGATAAATTAAACATATTTTAAAATCTTGGCTGATTTTTTTTTCCAGCTCCACATGGATGTAACTTCTGGCAATTAAAAGTATTTAATAAAAGTGCGGGATAAAAAAATAAAAGCGCATAATTTAAATAAGTGAGGTGAAGAAGCATTTGGTTGCGCTTTGTTCTGGTCACCTTGTGAATGTAACTATGAATCAAAATATGAAGAAAAAATATTGAAACAAGAAAGAAATAGAAATATTTGCAAGGCAAATAAAAATTGTAACAGCCAGAAATTACAAGATACAGAAGAGCGTGCTTTAATACACCATTGCTATTTTGTTTAATGTTGTTACTATGTAAGTCATAAATTAAACAACACAGCTTAAAATTTTAGCTTGCATTTCGTTACGTGTTCCTTTATAGAGCTGCTTTTAAGATCACAGAAAGATAGAGAGGTATTTTTAAAAATATGGGAAACTCCTGTTCACAAAGGCGCTTGAAACTATAAAGACGGAGACTTGGATGTACCAAACAGGAAAAAAGATTCTAATTTCTTATCGGCTTTTCACTTAATTACTTCATAATTAAAATGTCTAAGTAAACATATTAATTATCAAGTAATTTTTATTAATTTTTTAATAATATCTCATAGGAGTTTCTTAAAATCCTTCCCCCTATTAGTTGAAATAACTCTTGCATTTATAAGAGCCAGTGTGAGCGCTACCGCTGATGAAAGAGCTTTGAGATAGTCGTGTGATTTTGTTCCTTGCAGTTTTTGAAAGTGCCATGAAAATTGAACAGGGTAAATGCTCATTTTCTGCTTCTCTCGATTCCATTTCATTAACATTCTTCATTCTAATTATTAATTTTCACTCTGCTTTGCCAATTAAAAGAACATCTTAATGATATAAAACTAAAATTGGCCTAAATAGAGATTAAACTGCTCAGATTTAAAAGCTCAATGGAAAAGCCATCACTTATTCCATTTATGGTAATAAAACATTTTGTTTTGCTTTGGTTTTGTCAAAGGCCCTGCGGTGGCGCAGTGTGGTAACGCGTTCTCCTATTGCGCGGCTAATCCGGGTTCGACTCCCAGCAGTGCAAAAAGAACGCTTACTCAGAGATCTCATAAAGATCGCACTGCTCACTGTAGTCCGGGGTTTGGTTCCCTAGGCCTTAAGAGGTTCGGATTCCTCGGAAAACAGTAGGTCCCGGCGCAGCATGACCACTGTAGTCTTTGAGCCGTAAAACCACAAACAGACAGACATATTTGGTTTTGTCAAAGACACCACATTTCTTTATACAAGATTGGCAACTAAAGTAGCGGCAATATATAGACTACATGTGAACAAATGTATTTACTCGAAAATAACCATCATATGCCTTCAATATTTTCTCCGTACATGCTATGTAGGAACCGTTAGGAGCCTTCAACCTAGTGATTTCTGTTAAGAGCAACGATGGAGCACATTTACTTCTCGGAGCACTGCTTTCACATCACGAAACCACAATCCCTGGTGCTCTTTTATATGGGGAGCAAGTCCTGGTTACAAGGACTCATGTCCAGTAAATATGGCGGATGTTTCCATGCCTCTTAGTGTCATCTATTCAATACCGTTTGCATTACTTCCGCCCTATGAGAACATGCGTCTCCATGGAATGGACAGTTGGGTATTCCGCATAAAATGTATGTCTGTGGTTTCTTATATAATGCTTTCTATAATAACGCGCTGATGTCACAGGCTTCCCGAAGGTCACTTTAACATCCTCTTGCAATTTTCCTACATGCAGCCTTGATCTTGATCTGCGATGGTTCTACACTTATAAACATGCTAGAGCGGTGCATACTACGACGTTCACTTTGACTACGTCTTCCCATAAGAGCACTCGTCCTACTAAAGTCAATCCAAAATACACGTATCCACACAGTCTACAACTAATGCTTTTATCTGTCTGCAGCGCCGAAATGGTATTGACGTATGTTCTTTACGAAAGTGTTGCCACTCCTTTCTTTGCGACTCTTGTATTTTAAAACATCTGGAATTCATATTATATATAACATCTGATTGTTTTGACTTTATATATATATGAATAAAGGATTGTTTATAAGATCATGACGTTGAGTCTAGTAAATAAAACTCAGCTTGATAAAGAGTCATACAGGGCGTTAATTTTTCACTTCAAAGGTAAAGGTAGGGTGGTACTTTCAATTTAAAGATTAGGGAGAGTGGGCCATTCCTTATAAAAAGAACCTTAAATGATCTCTGTGAAAGTATTAAATTATTGTTAAGTATGATTTAAAATTCAAATGTTTCACTTCAAAAAATTTCTTCTTACACAGATCAGAATTTCTACGACTATCAGACTTTCAAATACACATAATGCAGGTTTCAGAATTATTCATTACAATTAAACACAGTTTGCATGACCCTCACGGCTATAAAAAATATCGCAGACCTCTTTATTTGATCAGTTGAAATAACATTAATTTGACTAGCTAAATTTAGTTTAATTAGCTAAAATAACATTAATTGATAATTTTAAGATCTCTTAATCAGATCTATAGATCATTATCCTCTTATATGTACTTCGACTTCTACAGATATATATATATATATATATATTTTTTTTTTTTTTTTTTTTTTGAAACTACGATAACGTATTTAAATTATTTTGATACCTAAAAGCTAATTTCAACGTGCAGTGATTAGTACCGATAGTCAATGACATGGTTAGTGACATCATGCAACTAGCATGTGGAAACGGGCGAAAGCTACTACGACTGGTCAATTATCGACAGACTTTGTTGTGAATGTTAAAGTACGAATCAGTTGAACTTTCTGCCGATAGTTGACTTGCCCAATCCCTTTCTTTTGACCGCGTCCGGTAGTTTACTTCACCCAAACACGGATCCCAAATACATCGTTTATATTATTTATTTACGGGTCTTTTCCGAGATGGTTTATCTGATTTTTTCACATTTTATTTATATATTCTACGTTTGTTTATCCTTCATCAATGGCTAAACCAATCTATTGTTGTTTTTTACATTTTATTTATGTATTCTGTGTTTGTTTACCTTTTATCAGTGGCTGCACTAGTTAAAAAATGGTCATCTGAAACAATAACATAATTATTGGGAATATATAAACGACCTATAGACAGTGCCGGATTTATAAATGGGCAAGTTGGGCACTTGCCCAGGGCGTAAGAGGCTGCGGATTTTTTTAATTGCAATTTATTTACCGTAGAATTCTGTCGATCAGCTCTCCCCGAGAAGGCGCCCTCCACCTTTTTTCTAAATCTGAAATTCTGAAAAATTGCGTGAAACAACCCCTGCCCCCAAGGGCGGATCCAGTAAAGGGGCGTGCACCCCCCCTAGGAATAAAAAGTTTACATTAAAAATGATTATTTTCAAGAAAAAATACTTAAAAATTAAACTTATAAATGAAATTCTCAGGCCTTACGCCCTTCTTTAAATTTTGTTCTGCATCCGCCCTTTCCCCCTCCCCTCAATCTCCAAATAATCGTCGTTAAATAAACTAAATTTATTATAAAAATATCATTATTATATCTTATAATAATGCATATAAGGTAGGCTAACCATAACATGTCGCCGCTTCCCTACCCTCAGCGTCGCATTTAAGGGGGTGGAATTTTATTTGTTTCTGCTATCTGCTGGTAAGGGGATATGGGCGTAACTAGGTTCGATGTCTAGGGGGCTGACTTATTTTCTAGCGGGGGATAAACTGTACACTTCGATGCTTAAAAGAAATTTTTAGGGGGTTAGCCCCCCTAGTTATACGCCAATGGAGAGGGCGCCAAAAATCGTTGTGCCCAGGGCGCATCCTATCCTAAATCCGACCCTGCCTACGGAACCACGAAATTACGTCGTACGAAGCATATTTTTAAATATTTTTTTACAACTCTAGCATGGGCTCCCACAAAAGATACAGGGGCACAAGCCACTCTTATCACTCACAAATATATGTTTAAAGTAATTTTTTAGGAAAAAATTAAATGTCGAGTTTTGAGCAACCTGCCCCCACTGGTAGAGAATCTCGTAACAAGCTTCGGCTTTATATTCTCTTCCATTTCTAACCTCAAAACTTAAAATAATTTAATATAGATCTTCTCTTACATTTCTATAATTTTTATACTGCTCAAGCTATGTATCACGAAATATTGTATATCGGGTTGAATAAAAATTTATTATTATTATTACTTTGGCAAACCTACATGGGCGCTGATGAGCTCTAATGGTTCAGTTTAAATCGCAATATTAAGACCTGCTCGAATTAATTCAGTAGTCTAAATGTTCAATTTTTGCAATAGTTCAAAACTGACTGCTGCATGAAAATGTTAACTAGCGACAGCTGTGCTAGCAGCATTAGTGTCATCGACTGTCGTCACTAAGCACTGACGTGTGGAAACCCACCTCAAGCAGATATCTTCCAAGATGCATAACCCAAATGCTTGATTCACAATTAAAAACTCTTTTCTTAATTTTTGCTTAATTAATAATTGCTTAATTAAATAATTGCCAGCAGATTGATTATTAATGTTCATATTTTTATTTCCAGCCAGTAGGTTTTGTGACGTTTACCACAAGAGCCGGAGCAGAAGCAGCAAAGCTAGATTTACAGGTAAGTAAACATTTCGCACCTGAATATGATAAAATTATATAACCCGCTAACTCGACTACTCTCCTTGTCTTTCTTATACTGGGTGATCAAAATAAAACTGGCCCGGAAAATTTTATTAATTCTGACACAAAATTTACCTTTCTTAATAAGCAGGAGAACTGCTGGAGAACTGCAAGAGTCAGCAGGAGAGACGATGCTGGAAATGGCCACCGTTGATGTCGAAGCAGCGGTGCACTCGATTTAGCAAACTGTGAGACGCGCGTAGAAGCTCTGCCTGAGGGATGGCGACAATAGCGTTTTCAATGTTCTGCTGTAGCTCTTCCAGTGTGTTGAGATTATTTGAATACACCTGACCCTTCAACTTCGTGTTTGGTGTACGATGTCCGGTTTCCGAATCATAACACGTTTCTTTCATGAAACTTTCAATGCTCAGTCCGGTATGGTCAGAATCTATTTCATCCATTTGTGGATTAACTCACAGAAGATGAACGACTTTATGGATATTTTTAGTAAGACGGAAAAACAGCACACACCTCACGTGCAACCATAACACGAATTCATGAGGTGTTCGGTGAGGAGAGGACAGTCAGAAACAGCAGTAAAGTCTCCTGGCCACCAAGATCACTTTATCTCTCCCCCTGTGGGATTTATCTGTGGGGCAAATTGAAGAGTTAGGTGTACACAAATAATGACCACATGCTCAAAGAGCTACAGAAGAACACTGAAAACGATATTGCTTTCATCCCTCACACAGAGCTGCTACGAGTGTCTCACGGTTTGCTAAATCGAGCACAACGCTGCTTCGACGCCAACGATGGCTATTTCCAGCATCTTCTGTAAAGAGCAGTTTTCTTGCCCATTAAGAAAGTTAAATTTAGTGTCAGAGTTAAAAAGAAATCCCGGGCCCGTTTTATTTTGGCCGCCCTGTCCATCCATACTTCGAAGATAATACGCGTTCTGTTTCAAACCGCCTCAATAAAGCTAGTTGCACCGTGTTTTTGGTTTCCCCGCAGCATACGAAAGCTATTATTACGCTATGTTGTAGCCTAGTAATTACGTAATAGTTTTTTGTAATTAATTTATTTTTAATTACCAAAGTGTAACACACAGTAAGCACATGCTATTCGAAAAATGGTGCGTACGGACTTGTTCCACTTAGGGTTACAAAATATCTGCAAGTTGTAAAAAGCGCAATAAAGCAAGATATGTATGCGTGCGTATATAAATATATTATTAAAAAAAAATACTCAAGCAGTAATATAAACATAATTTTTATATTGACGACTGATATTTGTGCTATCCTAAATCCTCTGTTCAAACCAAATTCGTAATCAAAACGCATGGAAATTCACGAAGAAAATTCCTTGAAATTTGAGCTAAATTAGTGAGTGAAAATCTGTTTCCTGCCTGTACATCGCTGCCGTATCTTCACTTATCCCACATGTTTACTTTGTCTGTTGCAGACGTATCATACGTGTTCGTAAACCACACCTACAACATTAGCTTTGACTCATAGCTAACGCCTCTTCACTTACGTTAGATCTTTTTCATTAATACGTATAGTACATATGCGTACATGCGTGTGTGTGTCATCAAAATAAACAAACATTCCTTCAAACTTATATTTGTGAATTTGAAAAGTACCGTGCTACATTTATAAATGTACTACGACGGTTGTACATATTTTGAAAGTATTTTCATATTTTAAATATTTATTTTTATAGAGACGGCTTACATATTTGCAATCATTTTTTATAAAAATAATACTCCATTTTTTTAATCAATGACTTTATTCGTAATTCTAATACTATGCATTAACTCGGAAATGGGTTTGCTATAATACCCTTGCTCTCCCAAATATTAAATAGCAAAACTGAAGTTATTTCGACTTACTCTGCTACTTGCCATTCCAAATCCATGTTATCTAAACCAGTGTTTCCTAAAGTGAGTTGTTCCACGTAGCTCCGAGATGCTGCAAATAATTTTTAAAACATCACCGCCAAAAATGTCAAGAAAATCTGTAATTATTTTAATTTTTGTCCATGGCAACCGCTTAAATATAGTTAACTAACCCTAACTAATATCCCGCGACAATAGAAAATTCTTAACTATCTTTTTAAACCGATTTATTGTTTATTTTTATGTTACGGAAGTTATAAATAATGGAGCTTTAGGTTTTCCTTCCATAACATTTATGGAAATGTTCCTTAGTTAAGCATATATTAAGAAAAAGATTCCGTCGGATGGAAAATTCGAGAACCACTGATCTGAACAATAAAGCTTCATTCCCACTCACGCCTTTTAGTTCCAGGACACATACGTACTTATTAAGGTTATTTACTTTCTACACAAAGAAATATTCTAAAGGAATACGAACTTTCTCACATGGCTGTTTCAACTTTTCCTTCCCAAACGTTTTAAAAATTCTCGCCGAAACTCTAAAATGTTCAACCTTTTCAGAAACAAACAACCGTTTAAAAGATGAGCACCAAATGAATATAACTTAGCCGCATGAGAAAGGGAAAATAATCCTTTCTGGAAACAATAACGACACAATAAATAGAAGCATTTGTTGAATAGCATAAATTCAAATCAGAAAACACAATTTAAACTTCAACCAAATCTTCCCTAAAATATCCTTTTGCGCGATAATTTTCCCTCTCTGGAGAGTGAACAAAATATGCCTTATTCTTTAAAACAATACAATTGTGATTTTCCTCCCCAAGCCCAACTAAAAACCACAAAAACCATTTTTTATTAACTTACCCCTTCGTAATTTCAATATTAAATATGTGTCAACAAGTAGTTGAAATTTATCAATAAATTACTTTAAAATTAAAATTTTGTTACCCACACTAGTCTTTTAAAAAATGTGACACAACTCAGAAAATTTCAATATTAGGATTACCCAGCTGTGTTGTTTGAAATATGTTTCATCTTCAACAAAAGGGTTCGATAATATGGCTCAAATATGATAATTTAAAATATTATGCAATGTTATTTGATAAACTTAAATTTGCTTTATCATTAACATACGCTAGAACCTGGTAATAACTGCAAGTAATTCCGAGAGCTAATTTATATTAATGGAGAAAATTTAACCAGTTATGCTTGTTAATTCCAATATAATAAATTATAAATTCAAAACTTACCCTTCAAATGCATGTTAATTAGGAAAAATTATGAAAGATTATTTTTTATTTAATTGTTATATTCCAATAACATTTGCAATGGGACCCATTTTTCTACGGGACCTTTAATCATGCCTAGCTTCTCCCCTTAAAAAAACCGGAAAAATTCGCATCAATGGGGCTATAAGATAAGGTGCCTTTTTTTCCTTTACCTAAACGTTCAAATTTTCAAAAATTATACAAATACTCTGCAAATATAAACTTGTGATTTTGACGAAATATTTTACCAGTTTTTCAGAAACATGAAAATATCTCCCTACAAGTAAATTTCTGGCTCTTAGACCATAACACCTTATCAACCACCTTATTTTACAACCTTATCAACCACCTTATTTTACAACCTTCTCTACTACGAAGTATGTTCGGCGGTATATGGCAGTGATGCAAGACTGATTCTTATCAATATTTTGTACTTTATATTCAGAACTGTAAATATGTCTTCTTAATTTTTATTAAACTATTTCTAAAGCTTCAGGTTAAAATATCTTTTTTTTACACAATTATTCTAAGCCAGGGATTTTACGGTGCAAACATGTTATAACATGCAAAAAAACAAAAAACAAAAAACAAAAAATAACAATCTTATCCCTATTCTACCTCGAAAATTCACCAATCAAAACAGGGATTATTATGCAGAGATAAAAAAAAAAGTAATATGTAATGAATACTTGGGAATAAAGGAAGGCAATGTGTGTGTGTGGGGGTGTTAGGAGCACCACACACACATCCAGTCATGTTCCAAGCATGCTTGCAGTGTTCAACACCAAAATCTTTCTATAATATGTAGTATGTTTAGTTATACTTCTCTAAAAATAAGTTTCCTGAAATGTTTGAACCTATCTTTTTTTTAAATCCGTACTTTTTATATATAACTCTTTTCTGGTACTCTATTTTATTTCATTGTATTTTGTTCACAGATTACAATTTGACGTATTACGACACAGTTAATTCTCGTAAACATCTGTCATTGCTAAACAAACCTACAAAACTACTATAACTAGTAAGCGAACAGAGATGATATAAAAGATTAGAGATCCCATTCCATCATTTAACATTTCAAATAATGCTTGCATGGGCGAAAAGGATTTAAAACCATTCAGGAAAAATTGATTATGTCAGTTTTAACTTTCCAAGTATTGCAAATCAGAAAAAAACTTAGCACAATATATTTAAAAGTTAGCATGAATTTAACCAGTTTACCTTTATCAGTCAGTTGTTCTCCATAATATAAAAAAAATAGCATTCTCCTTCTTGTCTACATGTTCTTGTTGGATAGAGACGAATCTAATATTTATGACTTTAAGATTAGATTCTTATATAAAATTCATATAATACGGAATGGAAACAAAATGGAAAGCCCGTATTATTGTGAACATTACAAGTGGAAGAAAGGCTACGGTTTCTATGGCCTATAATAAATGATGGGAGGTCGAATTTTTTATTTTGTTTATAGCCAGACTTGGAGGCAATTAAGTCTAGCCATCATTTCTTATTCAGTCATTATGAGACCTTTATAGCTCTTTTTAATTTCATGCATCACCATATGTTTTCTGTGACATTTTATATCTATTTCTTTATCTGAACCGTTTCCCATTTTTATTTCTCATCAGCCTCAGTCCACCCCGTTATATACTCAGAAATAATTTCTTTATCCACTTATCATGTCACGAACCCTCAAATCCACGATTTAAAAAATAACTACCTCCCCAGTTCTCTTGTATATCCTTCAAAACCACTGGAGTATCCGAGTAACACTCTTGCACCGAAAGATTAAAATATAATTAAAAGTCAAGCAAGGTAATTACATCGGATGATTTACAAAGAGGATTGCATTAGATTTTGGCAGTAATTAGAATTGAGTGCCGATATGGAAAATTCTGAATTTGCTGCCTTGGAGCGAGCTCTTCAAAGAATGGGCTGAACCCCCGGATATTACATATTGCAAAAACAAACTTGCCTTCTTCTGACATTAATATGACAACAAACAGGTGAGACAAAGAAATCTGATGGACACTTTCTTTAGATCCACTTGATTAACTGAAGTGTTATCGCGCGGAATTTTTTCACTCGTTCGCGGCTTTAAAATTTATAACGCGGTTTAATATTTATCGGGTATTCTTCTTCTTCTTCTTGGAAAGAAGTTATTACGGTGTCGATAGAGATAACGGCGACGCCAGGAATAAAAGGTAAAGAATGGAAAAAGCGAGAAACAAATAATAAGAAGAATCTCCACTCAAACTGGCGAGGAAAAAAACCGGTTTAATTTAGAATGCTTTTTACCATAAAATGGCATTAGAAATGGAAATTCTACTTGTTTTTGTTTGGTTTTTCTAAATTTCATTTGGCGGTGAAGTGTCGTTTCGATTAAGAGGAATTAGAGGGCGCATGGAAGAGTTTGCCCACCTCTTCTTCTCCACACTTCCCATTTTAAAACAAAATTAAGCGTCGTCTTCTTCTAATCATCTAATATGCAGGGAACGGCCTGAGTGTAGTTTGTCGTTTTTGACGCACAAGTCTGCAAAAACTTTAAATTTGCGTCGTTAATGAGATCGTGAAAGGTTAATCGCTTTTACAATCTACAATTTGAAGTATTGGTTACCGAGCATAAAAAAGGGAAATTTTCTTCCTGGACGAGCATTTTAAATCGCTTCACATCGATCATTTTGATTTCCGAAAACGTCGCGATGCTCTCATCATTCTTCCAATCATTCATCAAGTTTGTTTGCTTACTGGTTTTGAGAGTTTTCGCTTTTTATTTCTATACGAATAACTATCTGATCATCAATCAGTTCTAGATGATCATTCTCGACTATCTCTTTTTCAGCTTGCATAATGAAACACGTGTTCTTAAACTCATAGCAATGCATATCACTTATTATGTTTTTAAAGGCATCGGAACTTCATAATTCACTTAGTTTTTGGAAAAAATACTGGAAAGATATGCATTAACATAGATTTTCAAATGTTAGTGGGTGTTTTTCTGGGAAGCTGCTTCTAATGGCGTACGCTTTTGTTAGAAAATGCATTAAAATCTTTAATTTTTATATTTTTATATGCATGAATGATTACTTTGAATATGTAGCAAAGAACATCGTATAGTAAACTCTCTCCAGCTTTGATAAATCACTGAAACTACCCTTCAGATATCAGCATTAGAAAATGGATAAAGCGGTAAGGCACAACCCTTATAAAGTACAGACAAATATGGTATCAGTCTAAGTGAAAATCATCATGTTAGCTCATTAAAATAGCTAGAATCTTTATATATAGAGAGAGAGAACAACAGACAAAGAGATAGTAAGACACAATATGTTAAAAATATAGCCCGTCTCATCTACAAAACACATTTATTATTTTGAATCAAATGATAGAAATCCTCACCATTTAAAACATTTACTTAGAAGCGCGAATTTTACCCTATGTTTAACGCAATTACATTAACAATGTTATTCTAAGTGCAAAATATATTTAAACTTATATAAAACTTGACATCCTAAACAACTTCTAATACATTACTGTGTAACAGCTTCCTTCGACTCTGAGTTCCGTAGATTGTTAAGATTGAAGAAGCACATCAACTTGTTGATTGTCAACTTATTTATTGGCAAAAAGAGTTAAAGGCGTGAAGTTATATGGGCCTGTGTATTCCGAGCTCCCAATAATTTAAAACAAATCGCAATTTTACATTTATTGTGCGAATGCACATAAAATGCTTTTAGATCCTTGCGATAGTTTTAAAAAGTCCATGTTGCTGCAAACAGTAATGATACATATCCATCCTCGTTCACGATAGGTTAATAGTTACACAAATAGAATAATAAATACACCGAAGCTCAAAAAATTGGAACACCGAAAAAAGTTAGCGGATATATGGAACGTAATTTTCCCTGGATATGCTGGATATTAATTTATAACACTCTGCTTTTTGCTTCAAGCTATAATTTTTGGACCTGGACATTCTGAGACTGGCTCATCGACTATCGCTAGATTCAAACTAGGAATTGTGGGGTTTATGTGCTAATTGGAAGGGCCCACTTTGAATTCCATAATGTTGATAGCACATCGGTTAAAGGAAGAGAGAGGGGGGACTTATAACGAGTTTTGTCAAGGGAGAGTTCAGAACCACAAATATGCCGCCACGTCTAATATTCACTACTATAAATAGTACAATTAGTTTCAAAGACATCCCTCATGGTATATAGCCGTGTTCACTGTAGATCAATGAAAACGCACAATAAAACGGGATCGTACGTTTCTTACAAAAAAACAAAAACAAAGCCATAATCAACTTTATGTGCAGGGTAAGAATGGATATGTTTAGTCTTATGAAATCCGATTATAACATTCCACGTTGCCTTTGTATCACAACTGTTTATTATTATAATGAAGTTATATGCATTACAAATAAATTTGACACTCACGTATTAGTAGCTCAAACTAGAGCTATTCTCAATATCTCAAAGCGGGGACCCTGGTTCGAATCCGGGATGAGGACGGCGTCTCTTTTTCTCATAAACAAAAATATCTCTAGTTTGAGCTACTAATACGTGGGTGTCAAATTTATTTGTAATAAAAAAAGTCCCCCACGAAAAACTCACAAAAATCTCGCCCCGGTGGCTTTGTGTGTTGACCAATATTTGGCAATTGTGTTATCCCTATGAAGGGTAATAATATCTTACAAGTTATAGGCAGTGACTCACAGGACACCAGTCCACAATTTGTTTTCAATAGGCTTCAAAAATGTTCAGTTCTTTGTATATTCCCCTTTTGTCTTAATAACTGACTCAATTCTTTGATGTATACTTTGAAATAAGTTCAGGCATTGCTCTGGTGTAATACAGTTCGACTTTTCCTGGGATCTGGCCCAGAGGTGGCTTAAACTTTTCCTTTTAATTCTAAAGTGGGTCATTGATCGTTTTAATATCCCCCATAAATGTTCGATGGTGTTTATGTCTGGAGATTGGGGTGGCCACTCGATTACTTCAAACCTCTAAGTCGCTAGGTACGATTTCGTTTATCTTGCTGCATGTTTGGGGTCGTTCTCTCGTTGAAAAATAGCGTCTCTCTCTCTCTCTCTCTCTCTCTCTCTCTCTCTCTCTCTCAGCAGTTGTTGTTCCCCATTCTTCCATACTTTCAAATAGGCTGCGGGCTCAAAATTCCCACATAATCTCTTGCTGTCACGCGACCCTCTATCCTCTCCAACAAGCCAACACCATTTGCTACCATACAACTCCACACCATGATACTACACCCCACACCAAATATTCTTGTAGGAAGTAGGGTTCTTGAGGTTAAAGGTTCATTTGCTCATTGCCATGCCCAAACCCTACCAACCAAGCCAAGTTTGTCGATATTGGTTTCGTCTGACCAAATTACTCGAGCCCACATTTCTTCTG
>QLNU02015360.1:104254119-104281697 GCA_006491805.2 Dysdera silvatica
AGAAGTTAGGTATTGGTATAGTAAAATGACTATGTACTATCGGATGAGATGGACAGCAATGCCCTGGAGGCAGGTGAGGATGTTAAAACTGGCCTGAGAAATAATAAAGATAAGGAAATATTTTCAATTAGAAATTTGTAGAGCATCCTACAGTTAGTAAGAAAAACATACGGCTTACATGCACTATGTACACGTACTGCCACAAAGTGAGGTGTTCCGAAAGTTTCAATGCATCGCTTTCAATTAATGCTTTCTAGAGCTTTAGAGGTTAAGTTGGAGTTCTTATAGGAAAGAAACTACGGTAGCCCTCTCCTATAAGAACTTCAACTCAACCTCTAAAGCGCTATAAAGCATTAACTTAAAGTGATGCATTGAAACTTCCAAAGCACTTTACTTTTTGGCAGTACGTATACATATTGCATGTGAGCTGTATATCTTTTCCTACTAACTGAAGGATGCTCTACAACTTTCTAATTGAAAATATTTTCCTGTCTTCCTTATTTTTCGAAATAAAATTTTTAACTTCCTCAATTCGCCACCAGGGGCGCTGCTGTTCATCTCATCTGATAGTGCATAGTCATTTTATTAACTAATATCTAACTTTCTTTGCAATATCTGTCTTGGTTCAAAAGTTATTGGCCGCATCCGGTCTTTCCTAGGAACCCTGTATGTAAGTAGAAGTAAAGGCTTTTATAAAGCTGACTTCTTCTTATAAATCTATTCTAAGTATTGCTACGTCAAATTATCTTGCCTATTATATGTATTTACAGCCGTATGCGGCTCTTTTCTCGCGTCTGCCTACTAACCCCCTTCTGTTAACTAAATTCTATATCTCAAACTGAATTAAAATATTTAGAAATTATTCTTTTTAAATGCTAAATAAAATTTAGTAATTACATCACTATGCTATTATTATTAAAACATGATGATATCTTTTCTTTTTACTTTCTTTTATCCTAGCAGGGAGTTCGCTTCGACCCAGATCTTCCCCAGACAATCCGCTTGGAATTCGCCAAAAGTAACACCAAAGTTAGCAAGCCAAAACAACAATCGCCACCGGCTGTACCCACGCATCCTGGAATCTTGCACCCTATCACAGGACGTAAGTAACATTTCATTATCAGTTCCTGCATATCAACGATATTGAAGATGTGTTCAGTACATTATGACAGACGTCACTATTTACGCATTCTCCAATGGCTGCGAATTCGTACTTCCGAAAGTCTAGTTTTTGGTCGGGTTGCTACAATTGCCCTAAGAAAAAGTTTCCAATTCTGTTAAGTTATCAGATCCATTAGCATTCGACTTGGCGAAAATCACCTTAACATAAATGAGAATTTTTTTTATGCAAATTTTTTATTATTTATATTTAAGTAATAACTTTTATTACAACAATTTAAATCGTTTCCATTGGGTTGGTTTTTTATGTATACATAATAGGAATTATAAACAATGTCGCTAATTAATAAATTACAAAAATAAAATAAAAAAATGTTGGATTACATATAGATTATGAATTATATACGGATATATATATATACATTATACCTAGATTAAACTACTTAACTACTCTTAGTTACGATAAATTAGTTAAAGTTATAAATACGAAAATGGCTTGTTAAAGGAACGATGTCACGTAAGTTGCCAATGTTGATCAAAGTCAATGGCGTAGGAAATGGGAGCTCTGAGGTTCAAGCTCCCATTGGATACCAAAGAACGTTATTTTTTCTAAAGCCGCATCATATAATCTTCTTTAAAACTACTTGAGCCCCTATAGACACTTGAGCCCCCCCCCCATGAGATTTAAATTGTCACGCTACTGATCAAGATGGAGACCGGAAACGGGTTTGTGGATCTAGGTGTCTCTGTGATGATTTTAGGAAACGAGTTTTTACCTAGAGACATAGGCGGTAATTCTAAGTAACGACTTCTGGAAAGCAAATAAGAAGGTGGATACAGGCAATGAATACAGAAATGCGTGTATATAGGTGTATGTAACACAAGGAAATAATGGATGCTTTGGGAACAGTTAAGAGGGGAATCTATGACGAGATTGTCCTTGAGTCTTAGTCTCGTCATTCAAGAGTGTGCTAACCATGTGTAACCCATGGCAGTACTTTATGCAAGAAAAATGTATATCGTATGCAGCAATTATTAAGAATTGACTGTTTGTCCTGAATTAGTGTGTGTTCCTCTTTGCGGTTTTTCCATTATCCATCCAATAATTATAGAAACGATCCGTATCGTATGTAACAATTAAGAATTAACTGTTTATCCGGAATGAGTGTGTGTTTCTCTTTGTGGGTTTTCCATTATCCATCCAATAATTATAGAAACCATCAAATCGGAACATCTGTCCAACAATTGAGTTCCCTTGTGCTTCAGTACAGCAAAACGTTCCACAGAGAGTTACATTCAACTATGATAACTGATGGCCGAACCATTTATCCGCAAATGGATTTGTCATAACACATATATCGTACAATGTTAATACGCGTAAAGTACCTAAAATGATGGTTGCTCTTTGGAACTTTCACATAAAGTTGTTTCTTTTATTTCGCGTAAAATGGATTTTATCCTAAAGGCAAGTTATAAAATAAAATTTAGAATATTTGCAATTTCCGAGGTGTAAAATACATACCTAGTTTAATTTCATCGCCACAGGGAAATGTGTCATTAAGGGGAAACCCTTTCTTTGGATGAAAAGTTCAACTAAACCGAAACAGATCTTCCAGTCCAGAAATATTTTTTGCAGCTATAGATGTCCTATGCTTATAGTTAATATTTAATAATGTTTAATGCATAAATATAAAATTTGATAATGTATAATTTAGTAATATATAATTTAATAATATATAATTTCATAGTATGTAATTTTGTAATATATAATTTAGCGTAATTTATGAATATATAACATTAATTTTTTATAATATTTAAACCTCATACATCGCCGATTTACTGTGAAACTTTGAATACATATCTCACACTTTTGGTTTATAATAGTAATTTTGAGATTGAATTAGGAATTTTTTCATTTCATTTTATCTCTTTAGAAGTTAAAATATTCGATAGGCTACCAGTTATTTTTCAGCTTACTTTTCACAAATCAACAATGGATATTAAAATACCAAAATGATTTACGTACAGCAGGAACAGAGCCTCATGGTAGTAGATATATGTAACCATGGGCGGATTTACCATTTTGCCGCCCCTAGGCTATTTTTGCCACCCCAAGGCTACTTTCTGCCACCCCTTCCTACCCAACCACCTCAATCAGTTGTAGGAACATAAAAATTGTTACATTCCATATACGCCAAAAAAATTTGTCGACAATAAATATGTTGAAAAACAAACTCATAAATTGAAACATAAACATTAAACAATATTAACTTACACTGAAGTATTATTTTTTTTGTCATATAATAAATCAAATTCAATTTTATTGAAATAAATTTTAATTTTAGCAAAAAATAAAAGCCTATCGAACACTGGTATTTAAAGGGAAAGCATAATATCTATAGTCCGCTCGCGGAAAATTCGTAACTGGTTTTTCGCGCGCGAGAAACCAGTTACGAAAGACGCCCTTCCCTCTACTGCAATGAAACAACCCGTCTGTGACGTCGGCTCCCTTAAATTCTAACGGGACTGATGGACAATTTTCCGAGAACGGACTGTAGCTTTCTTCTCGGTAAAACATCTGATTATATCATCATATGGTATTGATTTTGTTATATCAGACTCAATACACAAAATTTTGCCGCCCTAGTCTATAGCCTAGTATAGCCTATTGGGAAATACAGCACTGTATGTAAAATGATGTTAACACATACATAACTTTTATATATCCATAACATAAACATACTTAATGCGGAAAATGCGTTCCATAAAACAAAAGTGCTACATGGGATCATTATAATATGATATGAATGGATATGCATACCTGATATAAAGGAAATTAATTCAAGGTATATGTGATATATTTTTTCGTGTATACAATAATTTGTTTGAAAAATTAACACAGAATGATAAAACTTAATAAACAATTTTTCCAGTTACAATAATTAATAACTAATTACTTGTACATTAATCGGAAAACAATAACTAATACCTGAAATGATACGTCAAACTAAGGTGTCAATATAAGTTTGTTGTTTTGTATGCAGGAAATAATAAGTAATTTGGAAATGATTATTTATTATTTCCTGTATGCAAAACAACAGACGATTAATGATGTATTAATTTGAGGTATCATTTCTCGTATTAGTTATTAATTATATTACATCATTAATCGTGATTGACTCAGGATGTACATTAATTGCTCTCATTGGCTGATTTAACGATGCTGATTATAATTGATCAGAAATTAAAACTTTAATTTAGAACGAATTTTTGTTAGTTTCTTTTAATTTCACTTAACAGTTGAACGTAATTTGAAAGCAGCATTATAACGAATCAGTGTTATGCGGAGGTTGAGTGAATTTTGATTAAAACCGAGCCATCAGTAATTAATTTTTGTCAAATTTCTCAGGTTAACATTATACAGGTCTGGTGCATATTCCTATAGTTTTCCATAATAGAACCATATCATTCTATGTAAAAAAGAACAATAGATAAAAATCTTGGAAGCTTTGTTACAAAATATAAACAGGAGAATTAAAATCTATTTCTAAGAAAAAATATTACTTTAATATATAATTTGCTTCTTATATATATATATATATCTTCATGAGAAATATTATCGATTTTTGTTGACTGGACTGCTCAAATGATCGGCTAGAAAGATACGAAAACGTCCTGCATATAAATTTAATCAAAAATCGAATGAGTCATATATATTTCCTCCCGTGTAGTAATCAGTCTGCTTGCATTCTAAAGCCTGCAAAAGCTAAGCCTTAAGTATATAATGATGTCTTTACCTTATTTATATACATTGAAACTTTGGATGTACTCTTATTTTCTTTGTGCTAATGTAGTTAAATAAATATTCTATGAAATTTGGAGGCTTTTGCAAGCAACGAAAGACATTATTGGCAAAACAAAAAAACACCAGCTTAAAGTAATTCATATAGAGTCATCTACTATCCCCAAAATGTAAGTTTTTACATGGACCAACTTGTTATATCTTTTGTTCCTCTTCTTTGCAGAGTTTCATCCAAACCTTCTTATACGACAGAAAAATCCACTTTGCTAAATTTGTCGCATTTAGGCTTAGGGGAAAGAAAACTATTTTCTCTCCTCCGGTACTTCATCTTCACTCCGCCGATGGAGGTGAAAACTCATTGAAAGTTTAATGGCGACATGCACTTCATTTCAAATTTTATATCGCCATCTAAGATCTCTCTATTTAATTTAACAACAGCCTTCTCTCCCATTACCTGCGAAGCCCACCCGGTCTTCCTGTCGACGAACTAAGCTATTTATTTTAATTCTCCCACACTCTTCTTGCTTGCTTCTTTATTCTTTAACTCTCACCCGCTGCTAGCCATTTCGGGCAGACGATAGAAAAAACTAAATGGGGTCAGGGGTCCAAAACTAGCCGCTGCAGAAAGAAAATACTGCTGTCCACACTCGACTACCTACCCTCTCCCATTTTTGAAGCAAGGGAAGAGCCGTGGAAGAAGGTGTTCTCCGAGCGTAGGTACCAGTAAAAAAGCAATCTTTTCCGACGTAGGATCCATTTATTAGCCTCTGGAAGTGAGGCATTCATATTTGATGGAGGCTGAAAATGAACAAGAAAATATGCCTATCCCCTTCCCAGCGTTCTAAGTGTGATAGATTCGGTGGGGCGTCTTAAGCCGAGAGAAGACTAAGGGGAATAAAGAAAGCGTCGCCGATAAATATTTGAAGGGGCGACTATGGTGGAATGCATGCCCAAATCTTACCTCGATTCTAAAATGTAACCTGGTGAGCTGCCTCTGGTTTCGAAGGTGGGAGAATGTGGGGTGCAGCCCACCGCAGTAATTACGTCTGCAGTGGAAACGTATGCGGAAACCCCGTTCACGTAGAGGCCAGCCTGCGTGCGAAACTATGAATTCTTAAACATTGCAGAGTTTGTTCTCAGCCAACGCCGGTTGGAAAAGAGCAATGTCTGGCCACACCAACCCGCTGTCACGATTCGCCATAAGGAAAACGGAAGCCAAACCTTTGAAAATGAGAAGAAATTTCCTTCACATTCAACAGCTGGGATAAAAGGGTTAATGAAGAGGGATTTCCGTGTTCTTTAGGTCTGCGGTTCTAGATTCGCTGAACCATGGTGAAAGTAATATCTAAAATCTGTATGCTTTTAAGGGTTTCTAGTATTGGATTTTTATTTCGTTATTTTTTTTTATTTTACGCTGAATTTCTTAGAAACAACACGACACTACATTACTCAATACAGCTCAATGCTTACTA
Organism: Dysdera silvatica; assembly: GCA_006491805.2. Taxonomy (NCBI): domain Eukaryota; kingdom Metazoa; phylum Arthropoda; class Arachnida; order Araneae; family Dysderidae; genus Dysdera; species Dysdera silvatica. The sequence continues at coordinate 104,260,513 of QLNU02015360.1, forward strand.
CACCAAAATTCTCGTTATTTGAGTCGTTAATAACAAAGGACCATCTGGGGCCTACATTACCTCCAACTAGATGCATATGTGATTCGTTCCAAATATACAAAATATACGAAGAAATGCACACAAAAAAAAAATGCATGAGAGAGTACCTGTATCTCAACTAAAGTTCATGCGTAATACTAAGCTTTATCCAAGTTTAACTCTTGCGTCCAAACGCTTGTCAACATTTCAATACCTCTCATTTTGGACATAAGCATTTTCAGCATATCTTTGCATCGTACATTTCCAATACAAGAATGCATTACCATCTTTTAATTAAAAGATGCGTTATATTTCAATATGACGAACCTTACTAATCCTCTCGAAAAGGTAAATTCTGTCTTCTAATCGTAGCCATACATTATATAGTTCAATATACACAGGGTGTACACTATACGGTACAACATATACAGGACATGCATTGTAAGATACAATATATACACAATGCGGTGCAATACATACAGGATATACACTAGGCGGTACAATACATACAGGATGTGCAATATGTATAGACACTAAACAATAGCCGCGAACGTCATCTCTCGCTTTACAAGCATCATACTTTTTTCGCCAGCAAAACAATCAAAAACAACAATAAAAGCAGATTGAAATAAACAGCAACGTAGATTTTTCGAAACTATTGGGGAGTACAAAGCATATATTATATAGACTTATATATCACAATATATGCAAAATACCAATTTATTTTAAATTATTAGAGGGGCCCATATAATTCTACGCATGTGTAAATAAATTTACCTTATTAACTCTTATATATGCATATATATATATGGCCTGCAAAAGGGTTGCTGGTATCTAACTGGAAGGAGACCCACACGCTGAACGTATGTGACGATGTGTGGAACCGGCCAGGCCAGTAACCTAGTGTCCTACCCCGCCTTCAAGTGGTGCAGGCTGAGCTTTCTATTTATGTGGCAAATTAATATTTGCTACACGGATAGAAAGGCGGAAGGGGAGGGCTAATTCACCAACCCGTCTAGCCAGCGTGGTGAAATTATGGCTAATTCCTCCATTATGTTGACACACCAGAAACCATGGCCCCTAGTCTCCAGGTGCTGGAGTGCTCCTGATCAAGGCAGCGGTCAGTGTGGCATGAAAGCAGGGGGTGCTAAGAATCACTGGAATGGCCCAGGCTGCCGTTTGTTATTGACCTTGGCTACGTTTAATGGACGATCCCTTGCTTCTGAAGCAAAACTTCAGGAATTGGAAGAAGAACTTGACAAGATCAAATGGGACATTGTAGGACTCAGTGAAGTTAGAAGAAAAGGTGAAGAGTTGGTGGAACTTAAAAGTGGACATTTGTTTTATTATAGAGGAACGGAAACTGGAAGAACAAGTGGTGTTGGCTTCTTAATCAACAAAAGAATTAAAGACTACCTTCTTGAAGTCGAAAGCACGTCAGATCGAGCAGCGAGGCTCGTTGTTCAACTAACCCAGCGATACCAACTTCAAATAGTACAGGTATATGCACCAACATCAAGCCATACCGACGAAGAGGTTGAAGAATTTTATGAAGAAATCAAAGAGTTACACACCAAAGGGAAACAACATATCAAGCTCATCATGGGGGATTTCAATGCAAGAATTGGACAACAGGAACAAGGAGAGACATCGGTTGGTAAATACGGATATGGGGAAAGGAATGAACGTGGCGATCAACTCATCGAATTTGCAGAAGCTGAAAATCTTAGCATCATGAATTCATTTTTTAAGAAGAAACCGCAAAGAAAATGGACATGGAAACACCCAAATGGGGGAACTAGTGAAATTGACTATATCCTGGCAAACAAGAAATCAATTATTGAAGATTGCAGTGTACTGAACAGATTTAATACTGGAAGTGATCATCGAATGGTGAGATGTAAAGTGCACTTAAATACTAAATTAGAACGACAGAAGCTCATTAGGAAACAAGTAAGTAAGAGGGTGGATTTAAAGAAATTAAAAGAAAATACCGAGGCATTCAAGTTGGAATTAAAAAATCGCTTTTCTGCACTGGAAGGACTTATTGAAGAAGTTGACATCTCAGAAGCAAATGAAAACATTGTTAAGACAATAGTTGAAACTGCTGGGGAAATTGGTGGTGTAACCTGTAAAAAGCACAATAGCAAATTATCTGAGAAGACGAAACAGCTCATGAAAAGGCGAAGAGATATGAAGGTGGACAATCAAAATACCAGTTCCAGGATTGAGTACGTAGAACTTTGCAAAACTTTGCGCAAAAACATGAAAGAAGATATAAGAAAATTCAACTGTGAGCTAGTAAGGAAGGCCATTGAAAATAACAAGAGCCTTAGGGTTGTTAAAGGGAGTTTGTCTATTGGGAAGAAACACATCATTGCATTAAAAGGAGAGGATGGCACCGTAACAAGAAATAGGGAAGAAATACTTAGAAGAGTTGAAGAATTCTACAGAAAGCTGTATGAGGGAAACAGTGGATTAAACGAAGACTCTGAGATAGTCGAAGGAACAGCTCCTAAAATCTTAAAAGAAGAAGTAGCATTTGCAATAAAAAGTATGAAGAAAGGAAGATCCCCTGGCGATGATGGCATTACATTAGATATCTTAAAAGAAGCTGGAGAACATGTAGAAGACATACTCGCAAAATTCTTTACCAAATGCCTCAACAGTGGTAACATACCAAACCAATGGGATTCTGCAACAGTAATTCTTTTGCATAAAAAAGGTGATAAAGAGGATTTAAAAAATTACCGACCAATTAGCTTGTTACCTGCTATTTATAAAATCTTCACAAAAGTACTAACAAATCGCCTACAGAAAAAATTAGATGCAGCTCAACCAAGAGAACAAGCTGGATTTCGAAGTGGATTCAGTACAGTGGACCATATTCAAGTATTAAGAGAATTAATTGAAAGAACACATGAATATGAACTTCCATTGTGTGTTGCATTTATTGACTATGAGAAGGCCTTTGACTCTATAAAAACATCAGCAGTCATCAACTCTTTAAGATCAACAGACATTGAGGATGTGTACATTGACATGGTGAAACGTGTGTATAAAAATGCAAGTGCAAAATTTCGGTTACATAAAGATACCAAAATTGGTAAAGGTGTGAGGCAGGGAGATACCATTTCTCCAAAACTTTTTACTTCTGCTTTACAGATGATTTTTCAGCTGATAAATTGGAATAACAAGGGAATAAAAATAAATGGTGAATATTTAAATCATCTGCGGTTTGCTGATGACATTGTTATTTTTTCAACGGACCCATTGGAACTCCAAGACATGGTACAAGAGCTCTCAACTAGAAGTGAAGAAGTTGGACTCAAGATGAACCTACAAAAAACTAAGATCATGTTCAATAATTTTGTAGAGGAAACAAAAATACAAGTTGACAACATTGAGCTAGAAATTGCTGATTCATATATTTACCTTGGCCAGCTGATTTCAATGGATGGCAACATTATGAAAGAACTCAACAGACGTATTAAACTTGGCTGGAGTGCATTTGGAAGAAACAGTTTTATCCTGAAGGGGAAATTGCCTTTGTGTCTAAAAAGAAAGGTCTTCAACCAGTGTGTATTGCCAGTCCTCTCTTATGGATCAGAGACATGGAGTCTAACAGTTGGAGCAATACGAAAGTTACAGACAACGCAAAGGAGCATGGAGAGGTGCATGCTTGGAATAACTAGGAGAGATCGAAAAAGGAACACTTGGGTGAGAGAGCAAACTAGAGTAGAGGACATCATTGTTAAAGTAAAAGGGCTGAAATGGCGATGGGCTGGGCATATTGCAAGAAGAACTGATCAACGATGGACAACAGAAATTCTGAACTGGATTCCAAGAGACCACCGAAGACCTAGAAAACGTCCTCAAACTAGATGGGTAGATGAAATAAGAAAACAGGTTGGGGTGACGTGGAAGCGAATTGCTCAGGATAGACTTGTGTGGAAAGCATTTGGAGAGACCTTCATCCAGCAGTGGATAGATAATGGTTGAATATGATGATGATGATATATTCAATTTATGGATATTTAAAAACTAATTTATTTTTTTACAAAAAAATACTTTTTATACTAACAGAGTATGATAAAATCGTCTTACAACGGTGTAAGAAACTTTTGTAATAAACACTTATTCACAGTTAAAATAATGCTTAAAACATGGGGAGTTTTTCATTGCAAAATACATTCCCCATAGATGCCCTTTTCTCCAGTTTAAAATAAGTTTTTATGGCATGCAAGCAGAAGAAAAATGTTTCTCCAATTAGACCACAATGATCGTCACACCCTCATTAATCATTCTTTTCAGAGTGAAAAGAGAGAAAAAAGGGGGAGAGAAAAACATCACGATGTGAAAATTTTTAAGTTTTTCTCTCAAAGATAATGTGCCTCGCCCACACCTCTGCTTTTTCTCTGGTACCTTTATGCTAAACATAAAACATAAAAAGAGTCCTTGTTTAACATTCTTTGACACGATATTAAAAGAAAACATTTCACTTGCATTCCGTATAAAGAGCAACGTTTCTTGTTGTTCGAATCATTGAAGTTTAAATATTACTTACCGTTAAGCGAAAAGCCAAAGAAATTGATAAGTACTTTACAGTTATCACGTGTACCAGGGAACTGATCTAATTCCTGTAACATAACAAATATAAATGAAGAATGGATAAGAGACGTTTTTCTCGAGATGTACATATTTTAAAATTCCGTGGCAAAGTGGAGAAAAGGAGTTTTATGCGTTTAAAGATGAAGATCTGAGATCAATTGCTTAAAGTAAACACGCGGTCTTCCCGAAAGGGACCATCCACTAATGATGCGATTTTATCCAAATTGTTTCACATCCTCATAAATATCCTTAGTTAAAGATCTCTTCCACCTGATTAACAAATTAAAAACTTATTATTTATAGTACATATTAAAATATTAAAATAGATATAGAATTTTATAGAATGGTGCGGCTTACAATTTTCGATTCAGAAATTTTTAACAAATTTAAATTATCTTAATTCTGCTTTTTTCTCCCCACCCTCTCTCTCTCTCTCTCTCTCCGTTCGTGAACAAACTCTTTTTTTCAAAGCATGCCTGTGAAATTATGTATGTGCTATCGAATATAAAGAAAATGAAGTTAAGTATATTGTATAAAATATAAATGCATTAAGTTCTCAAAGTTAACTAATTGTATTAAATTCAATTGTATTAACTTCTCAAATTTAACTAATTGTATTAAGTTTTCTAAGTTAACTAACTGTATTAAATTTAATATAAGTGTATTTACTTCTCAAGGTTAACTAATTGCATTAATTTTTAAACTTAACTAATTGTATTAAGTTTTCAAAAGTTAACTAATTGTATTAGTTTTCAAAGTTAACTATTTGCATTAAATTCACTATAACTGTATTAACTTCTCGAAGTTAACAGGTGTATAAAATTTAATATATGAATTGTATTAAATTCAATACAATTGCATTAAATTGAATATAATTATATTAAGTTCAATACAATTGTATTAAATTGAATATAATTATATTAAATTCAATAAAATTGTATTAACTTCCCAAAGTTAACTAATTGTAATAAATTTAACATAATAATATAATAAACCCTTCACGGGAGGATAAATTGAAAATGCCAAAAGTTTCAGATTTGTTAGTAATATGCAACTTTAAAGATGATTGCAAAAAATTTTATAGGAAAATTATGAATGATAAACGCGTACTAAAAAATATTAGCCTTTAGATAAATACCAGCGATAAATGCTGATAACGAACTCATTAAATAAACCACGTCAATGTGCACCAAGGATGATTAGTTGAATTTTTCTGGTGCAAGGAAAACTAGTCAGAAGAAAACTAGTAGAAGGTTATTCTATGTCAAACAAGATGAACTTTACCGAGAAAAATCATTTTAACTTACATTATTATTCAGTGCTTAGATAATCAATATAAAGATCTTTTGTTTGAATTAATATACATGGATGGATGTGTATGTTTTTCTATTTGGAAATGCCCTTGATTTTTAGAAAACGGCCCAATTTGACATTAAATTTTATATTCACCATATGTATATATATATATACACAAAGAGAAAACAGTTAAATTGGTCAAAATTTGAGTCTATTCTCAATATTTCGGCTACTAAAACAGTCAGCCTTTATCAAGAAGACAATATGTAAAATGGTGAAAAAGCTAATACAAAAATAAATAGAATGTTTTAACAGATTCTTTGCCATCAAATGTCATGTAAAATATATTACTGTACTTATTTTGTGCAATTTTCTAATAATCCATAATAATAAATCCATTTCACATTCTGCCCTCTTTATAAAGGCTGACTGTTTTAGTAGCCGAAATATTGAGAATAAAGACTCAAATTTTGACCAGTTGAACTGTTTTTCTTCTCTTTGTTTATTGATCCCTAGTCCTTAACATCTTTTATGTACTATATATATATATACACACGCACACACACACACATATAGGCTGAACATAAAAATTTGTAATCCAAACTGGGCCTTTTTCTAAAAATCCAAGGCACTTCCAAATAGATAAAACCACGCACGTACATGTACATTCAATCAAACAAAAGTTCTTTATATTGATTTTCTAAGCATTGAATAATAATGTAAATTGAAATGATACTTCTCGGTTAATTTCATCTTGTTTGATATAGAATGGCCTTTTTTTGTCCTTGCACCAGAAAGTGATCTAATGACCAGAATGATCAAATAATCGTTCTTAGTACACATATTGACGTGGTTTAATCAGTCAGTTAGCCATATTTATGGCTGGTATTTGTGTGAAGGATAGAATTTTTAGTAGGCGTTTTTCATTTATAATTTTTTAATAAAATTTTCCGCATTCATCTCTAATGCCGCATGATACTAATAAATATGAAATTGTTGGCATTTTCAATTTACCCTTCTATCAAGGCCATATTTTTAATTGAGAAAATATTCTCTCTATGACGTATTCTCTATATTTTCTGCATAAAGGGAAAATATATTCTATATATAGCGTATTAAACATTTCAATACATCCACAAAATTACATTACTTCCTATCTATTAAAGCCCCATAATGTCTGAACGTCATTTATGTCTTCGTAATTGATGTATCTGAAAGCCTAATTCAAATTTAGTATGGTTAATATAGTGTATTCAATATACCGTAGATAAGACTATTCAGGATCCGTATATCTACCATCAAGATTGCGTAGCACATGATATTAGCAGTGTTTGGTTCATGAAGAGGTTAATTTTGTCAATTGTGATATATGCCACATTATCGCTACCGCATGTCGCATTGTCAGTATCACATTATCTCATTAGTGTATGCTAGAGACGGGCAGAACCATTCTTTGACCAAATCATGGACCCCCTTGGGTTGATTTCGGCAGAATAAAATGTTAGTTGTAAATTAGTGTTGTGCCAAATGGTTCAATGACTCACACACTGGACGAGTTTGTCGTTTGTGATAGATTTTCAAAATCGACCGTTGGTTCGTTTTATACACGATTTGCCACATCTGTAGGGTAAATCAACTTTTTATATATAGAGAGAGAGCGCGATTTTGGAGAGTGATAGCAAAATTTCGTAGATGATCACGACTTCCTTGTGCCATGGTCATAGGCTCATTACCAATAAAAAGAAATGGCGTAAGTAAATTTTCATGAGCACGGAAGATGACTTCAAAAACACGGGTGTAAAAGAATGTGAACTGTGAGAAATGCGACGGAAAGCATTTAAAACATCAAACTCTTAACTAAAAATAACAAAATTCACTTCTGCATCTCATACGGATGGAAACTCCAACTAAGATGTCTTCACTATCGTCATCACTACGAATTTCAAACTCCCTTTAAAGGTAGAAAGCCAAATCAGAAACACAACCACCATTTTCAACTTTCTTTGTAATAAGAAGAAATTCGAAAAGAATATAAGCTCTTCAAGCATGAAATGATACCTCCTTTCTACTAACTAAACGGGGAGAAGGGAAGTCATTAATATTCCTCTCTGACTTCATGATAGACCAATCAGTTGAAAGTCTGGCCCTAAATCTAGTCCAAACTGTTTGTCATCCACCGTTAATTTCTCCTGTCCCAGGAGAAACAGAGAAAACCCATCTTTTTCAGACAGATAGGGTTTCCTTTTTTTCGTCTTTTCGCCCTCCAATGTCTGGCGCTTGGAAAGCTAAAGGTTCTCGCTTCGATGAAAGTAATTCATGGCAGGAAAGTCAGTTTTAATATTTAATACCAGTTACAAGTCAGAATTTAAAATATTCAGCCATCAAATAAATCTAAGGAGAATAGTTATTATTAAAATCAATATTGTAATAAACTCTTAAGAATATTTTTTTAAAAAGCATCTATAGTTTCACTGAATATCGTTAAAAACTGTCTACTATCTGTCAATGTTTATTTCAAGGCCTCTCTTATCTAACTGAAACTATTGCGGTCTTGTTTTCGGTGAGCAAAATGTACAGAAAATATTGCCTCACTTTTTAAAATAAAAAAAATAATACATTCAATAATCACTTAAAAAAATAATTTTGAGGCTTCATTCGAATTACGTTTAACACGAACTTTTTCCTGCATTCCTGTATACTACGTTTAACACGAAGATAATTTTTGTTAATGAGATTCGACTAACTTAAAATAATTCTTAAAAGTCAACAAATAAACACTAAGAAATAAGAGAGAATTAATAGTTTAGTAATATATATATATATATAAACAGTTTATATATCAGCAACGCACCCTTGTCTAGATAATATATTTTTATCACAACTGTACAAGTTTTCTTTCCACTTTACTTCTACTTATTTCCAGTTAAAAATTCTACTCAATGAAGAACTAGTTCGAAACCTGCATTCATGCTTCTTATAAATTTTAAATTCCAGCTATAGAATATAGAACTAAGCATGCAACTTTTAAATATCGTTTCAATTTTAGATGGTTAATTTTATCTTCTGACAACAAATGTTGTTCAAAATTTATCATCTAAACAGAAATTTATTTTTGAATTATATCTCTATCATTACCCTCGGGGGAAAAGCAGATGTTAACTATTTTTTCTTTTTTAGATGCGCACCTCATTCATGTCTCTATTTTGGATATGTAACTAATACAGTGTTTTTCAAACAGTATTATGTGAAGCAACGGAGTTCCACACGCAATTTCTAAATCATCGCCAAAAATTTCAATAAAATCTATAAATTCTATAATTCTCTCCGATGACAACCCTTTAGATAGTTAACAAACAGTAACATCAATATCTTGTAAGGAATGGAAAAATGTTACCTTCCATTCTATTCTTATTTATTGTTTATATATATATACCAAAACAGAGGTGAATAATAGCCTTGGTAATCCTTAAATAATATTTAGGGGCGGGTATTCTCTGGCTAGGTATGTGGTAAGGACACGATATTTCGTAGGATGAAAAGTTTGAGAACCAGTGATTTAATACACTGGCGGATCCGTGGGGGGTATTAGAGTAATTTCCCCTCCTAAGTCCATAAAACTCGATGGAAAAGGACCGTTCAAGTACGACGTAAGCACATTTCTGTCCATTTTATACTTCCCCCTCCCTTTTGTAAGAAAAAATAATGCTTACGTAAGATTTATTTGCGTAAGATTTTGGTTCTCTAAATTTTTGGTTACTATTATTACAAAACTATATATATTATACATATATTATTAAACTATATATATTATACATATATTATTAAACTATATATATATATATATTATTAAATTATATATATATGTATATTGATAAACTATATATATATATATTATTAAACTATAGATATATTTTTAAACTGTATATAGTATACATATTATTAAATTACATATAGTATACATATTATTAAATGACTCAATGGGAACATCAGTTCAATTGCAAGCAAACCAAGGGTACATTAACATAGGCTTATATTTCTTCAACTCAGTGCCATATTCCCCAATAGGCTATAGACTAGGACGGCAAAATTTTATGCACTGAGTGCATGAATGTGCGAGAATGAGTCTGATATAACAAAATCAATACTGTATAATGACATATAATCAGATGTTTTGCCGAGAAGAAAGCTAGACGTCATGCTTTCCATTTAAATACCAGTGTTCGATAGGCTTTTATTTTTTGCTAAAATTAAAATTTATTTCAATAAAATTGAATTTGATTTATTATATACCAAGAAGAGATAATACTTCAATATAAGTTAATATTGTTTAATATTTATGTTTCAATTTATGAGTTTGCTTTTCAATATTTTTACTGTCAATACAAAATTTTTTGGCGTATATTGAATGTAGCAATTTTTATGTTCCTACCACTGATTGGGAGGTGGCGGCCGGATAGTAAGGGGAGGCAAAAAGTAGTCTGGGGCGGAAAAATAGCCTGGAGGAGGCAAAACGTTAAATCCGCCCATGGTTGTAAGTAAATAGTGGATAAATAAGAAGTGGATTTGATAAAATGCATTTATTAAAAATAATACGTTCGTTTTAATTTAAAAATATTAGAGGGGCCACGGGGAGTATAGAAGGTAGCCTCCTAGCGAATAAGGGTTAATGGCCAGCCACTGGATTAAATAATTAAATATTTAACTACAATTACGTGCATGAGCGTCGACGGGCATACAAATATTGGAGGAATATACCAGTAGAAGGCATTTTGTTTGAAATTGGAAGGGGACATGGAACCCTAATACCAACATTGGGGACGACGTGTCCTCTCTGTAACCTCTGCTAACGGCGCCCGTTATTACGTGCATTTTCTCTCTTTTACTCGCAATGTGTGGTGCATCCTAGTATTGTAGTTTTGTCAGGGCGGTTATTAGTTCATGACTATGTTCCGGTTTTATTATTTCCTGTATCTTACGTAAGGATTGTCAAACCCTTATTCGATTATCGGGGACGGCCTGTGAAGATTATTCGCTAAAGGGGGGTGAATTTAACATTGAGCTCATGGGAAATATGTCGTTTCTAATATAGATTATTCTTATAAGTAAGGTACTTAATTATCCGTTAATTTACAAAGCGGGGTCGACTGTATTTTAAAAGTATATTTCATATTAAAAAAGGGAAACCCCCATATTACACGAATTTTTCCCCTAAGTACGTCCTAAAGGAAAACAAAAAGGCCCATGAATCGACAAATTCAAAAATACGTTTCTTCATTAGCGTATGCAAAAAGTTTATAAGGGGTATTATAGACTGATGAGAGAGCGATTGTTACTGGCTGAAAAGAGGGGGTTACATAGGTACAACTCCACAGATTCCTATGTATACAAAATTACATCGCAATTGTTATTATGTCCCCCAACAACACCCCCTGCATCCGCCACTGTATTTCTCCCGGTTCTTTTTTTATCGAATTAGAAACATTATTTCTTAAAAATCATCTCCTAAAAAATAAAAGGGAGAGAGAGAGAAGCCCAAGTTGCTTTATTTTTTTTCTTTTCTTTTTTTCCCATCGTGCTTTCGGCCCAGATACTACTACGATTGGACTATTGGTTCCCCCGAAGGTCTGATCAACCTCCACTTAGCTCTATTAGGAGAATATAAGTGCGAGTGACCATTACGTACGTTACGGGATAGTGGTCAGCTTTCAGTTCGGCCACTCTTCTAATGGCTGGATGGAGGAAGCGAGGACGGGAGAAAAGACGATGGAGGAGCACCAAGAATGAGAGATAGAAGGTGTCCGAGCGCACACAGAGCATCATCGATCACAGAGAGAGGAACAACGAGCTATCTGTGTCTCCTAAAAGCGGATCTACGACTACGAAATATGGAGTCCGGCTGCGTCAACGGAGGGCAGGATTTATAACAGAGCTCCCCTCTCACATTTATCAACGACCGAAACTGGAAACGCCATGACACCATATTTCTCTCTTCCGAAAACGGACTTTGTGGTTCATTCTACACCCTTTGGGCACGAGCATTGCGTTTAATGAAAGTGCTTCACAGACATTCCTCTCTGGTTCGCAATAAAACTTAGCGACAGAACTCGAGGTCGAAGAAAGTTTCTCGTGCGTTGCAAACGCCCCCTGGCTTAACGTCACCTCCCGATTAAAGAGCAACTAAAAACTCATAGGTAAGGTAACGTTGCGTTCCGTAACATCTTTAGCTAAACGTTTTGTTTTTATGGCTAATGTGAAAAGATACCACATTTATGTGTTGGGAAATAATGGGATGGCAGTACGTTTGCATGATCATTTGTTGTCGACGTTTTAATAACTGCGTTGAGGTTAGAAGACTGTACCCTCTGGCCATTGTCACGTTTTTTTGTGCTTTTATGATGTGAGATCATTAGAGGTCATAATGACCTTTACTGCCCTTGCGCCACGAAAACCAATCAAATCTAGTGTCATGCTGCGATAGGACCTACAGTTTCCCGAGGATTATAAGCCTCTGTCACTTAGAATCATCAAACTCTGGAGTACAGATTGGCAAAAAAGACGGCAAGAGCTCTTACGCAATTCTGCAGTACTAGCTGTACGTTTGTGAATATACTGTTGACCGAGGTTATGTCAAAACATGAGGCTAAATCTACATCCTTCAGTACTTCGTATCATATCCTGTGTCGTTTGCAATTTGTTCACATGCCATTTGACGAAAATCTCAAGACAAATATACAACTGTGGAGGAAATCCACAGTTGGTTACGAAGTTGAAACAGCGCGGGAGTTTCCATCGCCATCTAAATAGCGAAGTCAGAGATCGGGTGACGTCATTCCTCCATCTTGTCCCGGTCATGTCTACAATTTGTTTTGAAGCATCCTTTAGCTTTTGAAGATCTCTTTCCGAAAACAAACGCGTTGAGAAACGGAAATGCACCCTGCCAGACACACGGGATGATTCAATGTCGTTCGCCTAAGATCTTTAAGTGATGAAAGGGAGGAAGAAAGAGCGTATGAGGAGGAAATATGAAAGCCGTCGACGCTAGGATTTATAACTCGACAGTGAAAAGACATCCATCAGCTGCATACGTGCTTCCTTCCTCCCTCCCTTCATACATTCAAGAGTATTCTCCCTTTCCCCCCACATCCATTCTCTAACTAACACTTTGGGCACGTATTGGGTTGGGAATTCCCTTCCCGGCTCAGAGGACTGCTTCGCGAATTAATTGAGGTGAGGTTTTCTACAATCACTGCGTTTCCCTAAATTCCTCCAGGAAAACGATTGAAAACTCAAAAGTAATTGCTCGTCGTCTTGAATACCAGAATAAAATACGGTCTATGCTTTCGTGATAACATAATCAAGATTTAAATGCAAAAATCCTCCACATTTGAAGTTTATCAACAGACAAATTTTTATTTCAATATTGTCTTCCGCGAACACAATATTTTAACTTCAAACGTGTTTTTAGGAAAAAATCTTTTTCATGAAGGTCTCTCGTTACAAATGACAATGTATCTATCTACTTAGGCCCGAATATCGGAACGCCCGTGTACATGACCTCAAATAAAAGAAAAGTTTTGATAACAAGGAAGGGGGATTAATAATGTTTTTTTTTCATGAAGAATTTTATTTCATAAACAGTGATATTGTTCAAACGGGGGCATTAATCCCCAAAATCGTTTGTGTACTGACTTGAATACCAATATTACTAGAAAGATTAGATTTTTTAAATTCGAATAACTTTATATGTATATATACATATATAGGACGAATACCCCAGTAAACAGTACTCACCAGACAAGAACGGTACTGGCCCCGCCTCAGAAAGAGAACCCTATAGGAGGAAAAGATTTCTTATCATTATAATAATAATAATTCTTATAATATTATGGGTCTCCAAAAGTCTCTCCACAGCTCTTTTAGAATGTGGTGTTGCGTTGTCATCCATGAACAAAAATATTTCGCCTACGGGACCGCAGAATAATTGAACATGACTTTTAACTTCGTTGCACTACACTTCTCTAGTCATATTTCCATTTTCCTGCATCTGTAGCTTAGTGCATCCATTAATTACGATGATAATGCCTCCCCACACTATGCCCCTAGCACCTCCATGTCTCTTTGTCCCTTTTGTATATATTCTCCTAATGATAAATAATACCACTTTGACGCCATATCAACTGACATCTAGAATCTGAGAAACAACAACTCTCATCTGTAGAGAGTGCATTGATGACTTGTTCAATTTTTTTGTACACGACACTATTGAAAATATGCGTTACGTTGAGCTCTAGAATAAAGGATACACACACAGACTACGTATCTTCGTTCATATAATCCTACGTCTTTCAGACGTCTTGCCACGATTTGTCGGGATGTCCCCGTTCCTGTGCTGGAATAGATGCAATTCACAGACTAACCAGTTGTGATGCTGGAATAAGTTTTGTTGTTTCAACTAAAAAGCTGCCATTTTGCGTCATAGTGGAGTGAACACGACATCATGATGTATATGTGGAACACATTTGATTAGTTTGAAATGATACCACACTATACGCAGTTACAGACACTCCGGCAATACCACTCCCTCAGCGGGCTTTTTCACATTTTTCAGTAAGTCTTTTTCACGCAAAATCACCTCGACGTCGTTTGTGAGATATGGGGAAAATTTCACCTCCGTAACTTCATTCTTTGCTGCCAGGATTTTCCTACATAATTCGCCTTCTGTACCCGATTTTATTTTTCATCCGTATAAATATTGTCACGTCACCCTGTGCACAGGATTAAAAATTGTGCATGTTTACCAGCTTTCTTGCAATAAATAGCTATCAATGCTATCAATAAATATCAATGCTATCAATAAATATCAATGCTATCAATAAATATCAATGCTATCAATAAATATCAATGCTATCAATAGATAGCTATGCAGTAGACCAGCTATCTGCAATAGATACAAGGTTTTTCGTCTGCTTTTGCAGGGCCACATTTAGAAATAGTGTTGGTCTTCAGGTTTTAGGTACCACTGCGTTTATTAAACATCATAAGCAGTGTCCAATAATTAATGACAATCTTTGCTTCAATATGGAATATAAAATAGCAAGATTAGAATATATGCTGAAGGGATTTCTCTTCTCAGAAAAATGACTCAATATGGCAAAAAACAAAAAGTAGCTGTTCTGATTTAATAATCATTTTTAACCAAAATGATTAAATTTATGCTTTAATGAATAATAGTAAAAATAATATTATTTATTCGCTGTAGCGAAGCTTTATACCACGAAAGCTTTCATGTTACAACTCTGCTGCTGAATGTAGAGCGAGCAGGACAACGACGTGGAAATCCCTTTCAAGAAAATAATTGTACATTTATAACATATCTTTTTCTAATGAATATTCAACGCGTCGAGATCATGACAGTGGAAAAATTGTGAAGTCACCAACAGATTTCACAAATGTCTTTACCACATTACATTTTCCTTTTACACATACACTTGTCATAAACAACCGAAAGTTATGATGGAGAACCCCGTATCGCAGTGCTTATCAAAAAATGTTTAGCGTTCTGATAACTGTATCTGCATAAGAATGCTTAAATTCACTATAAATAAAAGCTGCAAACTGTCTTTGAAACAGATAAGACTGCTAAATTGAAAATTTTGTGTTTCAGATATAAAATTATATGTACAGATATTTATCTTAAAATTAGTTTGCAATTAATGAATTCTAATAAATAGATTAGAGTAAATATTTAAGTAAATTTTTGAGATACGTTAATTAAGTGCATTACATACATCCATTTTGTAAATCAGAATTAAAAACTATAAAATCCGGACTAACAATTTCCCCCATGATAGTATCGTCTTCCGGATGCTATTGAGGTGTTTCATTTTCTAATTTATTATTTTTTTACTCCGTTCTGTTTCTGAATTTAATTTTAGTTTATTTCTCGTTTTTCAGTTATAAAGTTAATATAAATACTAAAACATGATTTAAAATCACACACATGGATGGATGGATGGATGGATTTATTGATTGATTGATCTTTAACTTAAAATCAGATTGGTCTAGACTGTGCAGGAAACTGCTTGCGTTGGGGTAGGCTTATATTCTTAGAAATATTTTATTTTTGATTTTAATGAGAAACTTTTCGATGAGGATAATTTGATTATTTCTGTTTATGGAAGTATGTGTGACGAACCAGTGGGAATATATTATTTTGCTGAGAAGCAAAATAACATATAAGTGTAAATAAAATAACATAGTAGTTGTGAGTAACGTGGTTTTAATTGGGGATTCCCAAGCATCCACAGCATAAAATTCTACAGTATACTTCTTCTATGGGGGAGAATTAATGAGTTTTCTTATAATTTTTCAAAGATTATTTTAAATATCGCATATTTGAATACATTGCGGCATAAATTAATCCCTCAAGTAGCGAGTGTTTCTATTTAAATTAATTAATAACTCATATTTTATTATATTTTCACTAAACCTTGTAGTTCTATAGATAGTTTTAGCAAATTTCAAAAGAAAGCACCACGAACTGAACTCATTGAGTAAAGGAAGTGAGGATATATTGCATATTAAATGGTCGTTTATTAAATATTACCAAATAAACTTAGAACCATAGAAATTGTAAACAGGGCTTGAAAATAATAGATGATGAAATAAGAAGCACTAGATATATTTCTTTTACTTATAGGAAAGAAAGAGAGAGAGAGAGAATAAAAATTCGTGTGTTCTCTAAATGGCTTTTCCTTTACGTATTTCCCAACCTTCAATGCAAACGTAAAATAACGGGCGATTGAGCTCGTTTTGTAGCTGTTTTTTTCACGTACTAAATGTTCATTAGATGTAAATATGGCAACTATATTCGCGTTTCTCAGATGGATGTATAAGCAATACAAACATGGATACATGTATTCGAGAGATGCCTCGGTTATGCTTGCCCAGAAGATGATCCTAAGGGAAATTGTAGCCTGAAAATAGAAGAGGTTAGCCTAATATAATTAATTTCTGCAAAGTATAAAGAATAAAATGTTTCTTGAAAATGTCTTTAAATATAATCAAATTGGTAAGTTTAACAGTGCCTGGTATCATTTACTGCAACTTCAAGTTTTCTCTGAGGACATAGACTAAATTACGATTATTATTACACTTCTACTTTTTTAATAATAATAATAAGAAGAAGAAGAATGAGGAGGAGGAAATTAGCAAAACCGCAAGTATTATAAATATAGCAACCCCAAACATAAACAACATATGAATCACATGAACAACAAAAATTACCAAATATCAAGACCTTAAATTTGAAATTGAAGACTTGTGGCATATGGAAAGAGTTGACATTGCACCAGTCAATTTGTCAGCCACATGCCTAACACCAACCACACTGTCCAGAAGCTTGGAAACGAAATCGACCTCAACATGAATATTCAGCTACAAAAGGATACGATTTTAAACACATGCCGAACAGTCAGGAAGTTTCTAGACACAACACCTAAATGACCTACAAAAGGAAGTCTTGAACACTTAGCACTGCCCCTTTTCAAGTCTGTACCTCCAAAACCGAGAATATATAAAAAAAATGATAATTATGTACCTTTATTTATTCTTCTCTGGTACAGCCATATAAACATTGTACTGTATTATTTACATTGTATAATTTTACACTATATTATTTAAATATATTATTTACATTACATTATGGCATATGTCGTTTCATACATCATGGCAGAAAAAGAAAAACAAGAATGCGAAAACAAGACCACACCAGGAAATGTCCAAAGAAAATATAATTAGATTTAACAGACCTGAAACCTTGAACTTATTTAAATATTTTAACCACTTGCAATCAGTACTACTGTACAAAATAATTCAAGCATCCGCTTGGATATTTTCTCACTCTATTGTCCATCCCATTAATATACTCTTAATTTTCTACGCATCATTTTTTAATTTTCCCCTATTATTTTACATCTAGATTATTAAGTATTTTTTAGGTCCTTTTTGAATTTTCCTTTATTGTTCAATGTCTTTAAAATACTTGCCAACTCATTTTAAAATTTAGGTCCCATATAACTGATACTTCTTCTTCCAATTTCCGTTCTTACTTTCCGCATTGCCAATTCAATGTTGTTTCGACATTTTTCTCTATTTTTTCACTGAAGATTACTCTCAGAATATCTATGTGTTTATTATCCTATACCCTCTTATACATTTTGAGGAAGATGTTACATTTATTAATTTGTTGAATAGGCAGAAAAAAAGTATATTTCAGTAAAGTATTTTCTACTGTTTCGATCTGTTAATTTTACTATCTTGAGTTGCAAGTTTTTTAATATGTTTTTATTAATCATGCCCAAATTACCCCAAACGCTATTACAGTACATCAGATGGGTATTTATCAGTAACTGGTACAGTTCTATTATTATCCTTTGCGGTAGCTTTTACGTAATCTTCTCAAAATTCCTATGTTTTTACACGCTTTTTTTATATATGTGATCATTCCAATTTAAGTTTGTGGTTAGTTGTACTCCTAAGAATTCCATCGTATCCACAATTTCTGTTTTTTTAGTATCAATTATTATAGACGTGGTTCTTATTTCATCTTTAATTATTTTATTTTTACTTGAAAAAAATATAATAACTTTGTTTTGTCAATATTTAACTTCAACTGGTTTATATTAAACCATTTTTTATATTCTTTTATTTCGTTTATGCTAGTATCTATTAATTTTTCTAAATTTCTTCCAGTAATTATTACACTAATGTCGTCAGAAAACAACGTTATATTTCCAACATCGGATACATTAAATATATCATTAACGTATAACGAATATAAAAAAGGGCCCAAATTAGTGACCTGGGTACTACAAAGGTATTAAATAATACTTTCGATTTTACTCCCTTTATGTAAACTATTTACTTCCTGTTTTTTAAATAACTGTTCAGTATATTGTTGATTTTCCCCCTTAATCCGTAAGTTTTAATTTTATTAATTAATATTTCTCTATTTATTACGTCGAATTCCTTACTCAAATCACAAAAGGTACCAAACAATAATCTCGACACTGGCGTAAGGTTTAAAAACACGACGTTTCGGGAGCCAACTGCTCCCTTTGTCAAGTGAAGGCAGAATGAAGAGTTCGTGAAAGTCCTAAGCTTATATACCCGCATGTTGGGAATCCCCATCTGATGCGGGATATCCCCGGCTGGAGAAACCCCCAAACGGGGAAAATTCCGCACCCGTTAACGTCAGATGAACACCCCCAACTCGAGGTTTTGCAAAAATCCTGTAAGGTTCTGGTAGAGGTTTTGCGATGTTTATTGCACGACTCCTCAAACCGTAGGTTTCCCATGATTCCAGAAAAAGTCTACTCCCCAGATTCGTCACATTCTGATGTAATGTTTTCATCTAATGAAAATTGGGTTCATGATTCTCCCTGAAGGCTGCCTTTTAACGTAGTTTCACTTTTCACCTCTATACTTGTGTTTCACCAGAGGCGGTTCAATTATTATTCGGGCACATTCCTTTATTGTTTTTGGGTGAATATCATCATATTCCGCGCCTATTTTTACCATTGACCTTTTGCATATCGATATATAATGGTGTA
This sequence comes from Dysdera silvatica, assembly GCA_006491805.2. Taxonomy (NCBI): domain Eukaryota; kingdom Metazoa; phylum Arthropoda; class Arachnida; order Araneae; family Dysderidae; genus Dysdera; species Dysdera silvatica. The sequence goes on from QLNU02015360.1 coordinate 104,280,051, forward strand.
TCTTTTAAAATTTAGATCTCTTGGACTTGAATTTTCTTGAATATATTATACTTCTTTTAATAAACACCAACCGATTCTAAACCTAAATATGCAATAATCCCTTCTTAAGAACGTACCTGATTACTCTTATTTTAAGGTATTATGTAACTCCAGATTTGAAAATCAGGTATTTATTGAACAGCATATTTGATACACAACATTTACACCGTCTCCTTCTGTTGGTTTCTGTTTTATAGCGTTTTGAGGAAATCGAACGCAGGAAATACGGACTGGTAGAAAACCGACCAGCACTCTGGATCACAGAAATTTCTAACTCAAATTTTCTTTCCAGTAGGCCAGCGCCTTTTGCCTTTGCCACCGTAAAGCAGACACCTGATAAGAAAATTACGAAAATGAACTGCGAATGAATTCAGGAGAATATAATAAATAAAAATTTTCTAATTGGCATGGAAACGAATTCATGTTCTTTTTCGTACCTATATTCCATGAATCTTTGTAGAAGATCGCCAAGTTGGCACAACAGCGGCAGGATCCCTTCCTTCTATTATTTCCCCCACTTCGACATCTACGATATAGCTCCAAATTTTTATACGCCTTGGCTGAGAAGAATAAATGCCTCAGATCCACCATACAAACCGGTCTACACCTGTCTAAATTCCCATAATTCACTCGATCATGTCAGAATTCATATCTATATTTCATTTCATATTACGAAATATGAATTTGGGGAGCATGTTACGGATAAATAATATTCCTAAATTGGACACATACACCACATATGTTCCAAATTATCATCATTATTCTCAACTTTATAAAATTAGGTGAAATTAATTCAATTTCGTGCTATAAACCAATCAAATATATTGGGCAGACAATGGAAATCGACGCAGACACGATCAGAATAAAGTTAAGAATACATAATAATTTGATCCCAGAAGGTATCAGTAAGGGAGCTGCAACAGAAGCAATGCGTATTTGGAAAATGGACAGGGGCTTGCTGTGGTGTAGTCATAACGTGTTTGCCTAGATTACCGTTAACACGGATTCTACATTCAATGGTGAAAAAAAAAAAAACGCTTACCCACTCTAAGAAATTACAACTTAGGCATATGGTCATTAAGATGTTAACTAATAAGAAAACAATTTTTTAGGCAACCAGCTGCATATTAAAAAGCGATATTTATTGCTCAACAACTTAAGATTTCGATCTGATCTATGCGGATCATCATGAGAAGAACAAAACTACACGAAGAGATAGAAATTTGCCAAATGTACTTAACTTGCGGAGACAATATTCACTCACATTAAAAGATGTCAGCATGGAAAATTATGCTATAGAGAGGAAATTAAAAGCCAAAATGAAGGAAAATGAAATTGGAAAAACGAAACCAGACATTCACGCTTTACAATCTTGTTATAATAGGTAGCCAAGCAAGAGGAATGGTTTTCACATCATCTCTGTTGAAGATACTGAGATGTTTAAAGATCTCTATTATTTCTCTGTATAACCTAAAACAAAAATTAACTGATTTTTTAAGAAATTTTGTGTGGTCAAAAAGGGTAGTAGTGTTATTTAACATGGACTGCTCTGCTATTGCCGATTTAGTACCCTGGTTACTGTTTATGAGGCTTTAATACTATGTATGC
>QLNU02015360.1:104296681-104314008 GCA_006491805.2 Dysdera silvatica
GAATAACAATCTTCGTTTATCATGAAAGTTTGAATTTTTTACAGTGAAATATTATATTTTGGGGGCTCATGACCTCTGCGACTTCTTTCCTGTGTCCGCCCTTGGGGTAATATATACCTAAGGCCCTCCTCCCAGGATTTTTTATATTTCTTCTTGACAGTAATATTTTATATTTATACTGTGCAATTTCAAAATGAAAACTAATTAATTGCCACCAATAAATTCAATCTAATGTAAAACAAAACAGTGAGAACCTGTTGCACTTGCTTTATGAAAGGAAATAAATTTAATTTCATATTTTGCTTCAGAATTTTTAGAGTATCATGCATAACAAATTGCTATGAAGATTCGAAGTCAAGTAATTAGGTGTTACTGTACTTTAACCGTTAAACAATATGGATAAAAATATACAGATATGATTAATAAATATTGCTTTAAGTAATATCTTCACTTCGTGCTCTTCTTAAAAATCAAACTTAATAGCGAAAAATTCTTCTAAAAGAAGCAGCTATGAATCATGAATAATTATCTGAAGGTTTGTGTGAAATGTTGTAATAAAGGAAAAACTCATTTGCAATGCGAACAGAAGAAAAAAACACATATTAAATACGTTAATAAGCTCTTACATGTGAAATGAGTGAATTCCGCATTTCTTTCCCCTTTCCTTGCAATTACAGTGAAAATCCATCATAACGACTTCCCAGGGACCGTGCAAATTCGGTCGTTATAACCGATGGTCGTTGTAAACGATATCTTTTTAAAATCATAGTAGCCTGTAATAACGCACTCTAGAGTTTTATAAATTATTTTGACAGTAAAAAGTATTAAACTTTTTGGTTTCAAAATTAAATAAAAATATACTTAATTATAATGAATTTAATTTCCGTGTATATTAAATTATGTTATAGCCATGCTAAATACATAGTACTTTTTTAGTTTATGAATTGAAAAACGTGTAGAAAATACTACAAAATATATAGTGTAAAAAATAAAAATATTAATGACTTAAGAACAGTGCCGGTTAAAGTGTTTTGTGGGCTTTACACTGAAAAAATAGAATGGGCCCCCTTAAGAATATGACCCTCGTTGTATTCAATTAATAAATCACCTTTTTTTAAGTTTATTATCTTTAATATTCAGGTTTAGCAGTAATAAAAATTTCTCGGATATTTGTAACTAATAGAGATTAGAATAACGCTTAAATTTTGATAACTAACTTCAAATTTCACTGCATATGCAGCGCAATACCGCACCATGTTCGTTTTAACACACTAGAAGAATAGAGAGAAGCTTGCTAGGAAGGAATGAGAATCCCTCGAGAACGTGACCAATGACGTGTTTAAAACCACGTGATGCAAACCTCCTCCGAGAGCAGCCGTTAACACGGGGACACTGTGTCTATCCTTTATATGGTCGAAGTCTGAATGCCACTGACGGTTATATCCTCACGCTGCGTTTCTACCGCAATACGGCGCAAGAACCAGCCGGCACGGCAGCACGAAAACCTAGGATGAAACCTCTCGTGAACTCATCTGTTTGATGAAATTGCGTACGACCGCATTTTAAAGGTATTACCACTCCTTGTTCGTTCTCCAAGCACAGTAGCAGCAAAACCACCCATTTCTCGCAGCCGTGACGACGTCTTGAATGATGACTTCACGTGCTGGTTGTCTACTTGTATCACGCGCCCGGTTTGTGTGATTGGTCAGAAATTTTAATCATTTGCATTACTTGCACATATGCATCCGTTTTGTAATTGCGTGGCACTGCACCACAGCTTTATGTTGTGGCGATCTCTCCGTCAGACAGTCTACAAGCAGACCCAAAGGCCAACATCATAGTAACTTTCCCATACTTCATTTTCCATTATTCATGAACAAGCTGAAGGACATAATGTCCTTTCCGGAGATCTAGCTTGAAATAAATATATTCCTTTGTTATTAACATACAGCTCTTACAAAATAAATACATCAAGATCCATTTCAATCCCGCATTTTACGAGTTTCTGGAGATAGCGAGGAAGCTATGGATTTTGTTTAATATGATAATTAAGTGAAATATGTATATACAACTTAGTCACTTTTAGCGAACAAGTCTTTTGCGGAACCCGGATTTAAAGGGTAAAAAATGGTGAGGTTTTTAAAACGAAATATAGAAACTTTTAAAAAAATTAAAGACCAAAATTAAAAATAAAACTCAGTGTTTGGGGATGTTTCTTTAACTGAAGTAAACATGATGAAACAAGCTTTACAGCATTTAAAGTACGATAGTTTTTAAGAACGTCCGCAATTTCAATTATTTTAAGAACAAAATGTATAGTAAAGTATTTACAATAAATACTTTTAATAGCTCTCGCGAATTCTAAAGGGACCAGTGGTCAATTTTCCGCGAACGGACTATACCTGAACTTCGTTTTCGAAGTTTGGAATTTTATATTCCAAAACGAATTTAGCGAGCTACCGGATATAACGAGCATTTTCGTTATTTCCAAGCACCTCTTTATATACGGAGCTAATTGTAGTTTGTTATAAAACTCTCTAATACTTTTATTTCCCATCTCCTTTTATCAAAAGTTCTTTGTGTATTAATACGTTGTACAGAAAAATGAAGAGCGATTTCTAATTCCCCTGCGTGCAATCAAAAATCATTAGTATTAGCTAAGAGTATTTTTGACGCTGTCTATTAAGTTTCTGAAGATGCGACGTCGGGAAACGAGTTTTTGCTTGAATTTAAATTATAATGAGAATCTATGGAATAATAATGAGAATAATAATGAGAATCTATGGAATAATAATGAGAATCTATGGAATAATAATGAGAATCTATGGAATAATAATGATAATAATAATGAGAATCTATGGAAGAACCATGTTTTCTACAATTTCTCCAAAGGATATTGAAGGTAGCTTTAGTTCTACTTTTAGTTAAGAAACTATATGCTATTCTGCATCTAACCCACACAGATTAAGGTTCGGGATGTGTCGGGACTATGTTCATATTTAATTTCGAAAAGAAAGTTTTGACCTATTTTTTAAAGTTGAATGTGAACATGTTCCCGATACATTCTGAGCATTAGTGCATGTGTGTTAGATGCATTATATCTTCTAGTCCCTTTTTCAAAAATAGAATTTAAGTTACCTGTGGTCTCCTTTGCAGAAATCCTAGAAGAAGAGGTTTTTTCCATAGCTCTCATTGCAACTGAAGTTACACAAAATATCACTTCCTAAGATCCTACCTTCAAAAAGTTTACAGATTAGTAATCAGATTTAAAAATGCTGTTAACTAGGTTTTTGATCTTTATCTAGGAATTTTCTGTGGGAAGTGGAAATCTCTCTTTGGAAATAAAATCTACTTTAAAATATTAAAAAGCAAAAAAAAAAAGAAAGAAAAGAAGCAGTTTCCCAACACATAATGAATGCTCCTCTCTATTAACATATCCAGGTTACTTATAAAAGCAACCATACTGTCAAAACAATAATGGTTACAAACATAAATAAAAACCGTCTGTATAGTATGCTTGCCAATGAGACAAAAATAATTTTAAATTTATAAATTCGTATTATTCTTTCATCTCTTAATTTAAAAAAAAATGACTTATATTATTTAATTTTAGATTATTTCATTTATAAGTACTTATTATGTAAGTAACTTCCAATACGTTAGCTGAGGCAATTTATTATGCAAATTTCGACAGACGATGATCATTATTTTCACAATAGCGAAAAAAATCCTTGTCTTTTCAGTGCATTAAAGGTAATTTCTCAAAATTGATTGGAAGTAATGGGCCAATGGGTCGTGACATATGGAATGGGCTACTGGGCCAGCCAAGTCTTCTCACAAGTTGATTAATTACTAAGCTGGTTAAGGTATACATATACCCAAAAATATTTTTTTCCTATTCTATAAGATTGAGTACCGAAATTTTGCATATAAGTAAAAAGAGCCTCAATGATAATATTTTTTTAAACAGACCGCAATTTTATACAATTAATTAATTAGCATGCTAATTATCTTCTAATTAGTATGTATTTCAAAAAGTAAAAACTAAGTTTCCAATTAACATAGTCACATGATTTTTTAACTAAAATCTACAGTAGTTATGGATGTTATCTACCAGAATTAAAAGCTCTATTTCATTTTAATATCGAAAAGTTAAAATTAAAGTTTTTGAATAGAGTCATAAAAATAAAATCTTGCGGGTATTTTAATTTTATGCAAAAATTTTAGTTTCTAGTAAGCAGCATGCCTACACTCATTATCCTTGATGAGCCTTTTAAAATTTTAAAATCCATAAAAAATTATAAATTTCTATCTTTTTTTTATGTCGCGTGTTCAAAAATTATGTCTTGAGAAAATCGCAGTTAAAGTTTTCCAATTAATTTTGTGTATGAAATTGAGGGGTGTACAGTTTATAGGGTACACCTTTCGCGTATTCTCATTAAGGTGGTCTAGGACTCAAACGTTGGTGAAAAATGACTAAAACATCGGTTTTAAGATTTTTATCTAAAAAAACTTCAAATCTTTCTGCGCATTTTGATACCAAATTTATCTTTGTAGGAATTTTCTTTCACTTTCAAATGTGAATTGTAAATTTGATCGATTAAATTTTTAAAGGACCAAAGTGTGTAAATAACCTAAACAGAGTATTTTTGTGATCCTGTAATAATTATGTAATACACGTCATATTTTACTTTTGTTTAATTTATTAGCATGTGGGTGTACACACACAAACACTCAAACAATTTGAAAATTCTCCAAAAAGAAGTAGACTCACTGAATAAACTGCCTAACTTTGCCCAGTTTGTTTCTACGGCTTTTACTACTTTTTACTGTTTTTACATTTTTACTACTTTTACTTTTTCTTTTTTACTCCTTTTTCATTCCTTATTTTTAAAGTCCGTTTTCTCAGGTATGTGTTTTTGAATGTATTCATGTGGTTAAACTTTTATAACTTTATAATAATTAAAACTATAGATATGAAATTTTGAAGGTAGAATAAGAACTATATTAACTTGAAATAAGTTAGGGGGATTTTTGATATTTATGCAATTTTTAAAAATATGATTTTTTATATTTCATCGTGCAATTAATATTCATGTATGAAAAGATCAAGAAATTTTAATTACAAAAGTATGAAAAACATTGAAAATACCCTTGATAAAATGTGACAATATATTATGTTTTTTATAAAAATATTTTTTTGGAAGTATAAATTGAAAATAATTAAAAATATAACGATAAATATGAAACGATAATTTTAGCTTTAATAATTTTTTTATTATGAGAAATTTTTATTTAAATTTTTTTTTTACTTCAATATGTCTCGTATGGACACAATAGTTTTGTGAAGAAAGTTTTAAATCTTTAACTTCAAAATTAAAAGAAATAAAATTTGGCGCCTGGACCCCCTTAAGGAGGTCACCGACGAATCTAACAACATGCGGTTTTCCATAGAGACGTAAGGAATTCTTTCTCCGAAAAAAAATATTCGATGCGCACAAACCTTTTTTGTATAGTTAGTAAACATATTTACATATTTTATATGTGGCATTTTATGATAAACAAAATATTTATATGAAATGCATTTTTTTTCTAGAAAACACGATTTTTATTTTACGTTCAGGTCAATAATTGAAAAAAACTATAAATACGTATAAAACTCTACACATAAGGTATGTAGGATCCTTGTATGTACGTTTTCAAGGAATTATAAGTCAACTAAAACTCAAGTTTTCGAAAAAACTTTCCTTTTGTGAGGGAAAATATCATTTTGAGAAAATCGCATTTTTGTAAAAAGTTTGTAGTGCATTTAATTTCACTTATTACATTCGTAAATTTATTTAAAAATAGATTTATTTAACCCAGAGCCAAAAATTGTGTGTGATTTGAATGGTAAGAATCCATATTTCTTTTAGAATAAAGAAAAACTCCTTTTTAAGGCATTTTCACAAGTGGCCCTCTTAATATAAGCACAGTCTACCTGTTCCCGCACGGCACTTTGTGCGTAACGCATAATTATCATCAGCGCCCATGTGGTAAAAAGGCGCCTAAATTGCACCCTACATTGAATCTATAGATTCTTTGTTTGACTGTATACAATCTCAAAGCAAATTTGAATTTTGTCGAGTTTCGCCTCCACCAATTTTTCCATGCCTCCTATTCATTTATTCTTCTGGTTCAAATTCCATAATTCAGTGTCCAGCCGTTTCTGGCCGAAAACCAACAACATAAACACGCGACAGTAAAGATAAACACTTAAAGAATGTAAATAATAGACAACGTGGGTTGTGGTTAGTTAGTTATTGCCAAAACGTCAAATAAAAATAAAATTGAAAAGTAAAAATAATAAAATAAGATCGATCTCCTGTAACAAAAAGGTAAGGTGTGTCCCTTTAAATACTTTCAAGTACACATGACGCTTTATAACGTAAAAACTATTTCAAATATCGAAAAAACAACTTCAGGTGTGGACAGCTAAGAGATCAGAGAATCAAATGGAAAATTTGTAAACTTATGCATATGTGTCTACCTTCAATATACATTAGATAATTGGACAAAAAATGTTTATAAGGATATGAGGTCTTTACAAATTGGTTAACTATCAATCGCTAAGTAGAAAAGGTTAAATAGAGAGGTTAGTAAATTTATCTTAAATCCCAAAAACCTATGTTACATGAACATAAATAAAAGAAAACATTTTACATAATGTTATGCATTATTATTACAGCTCACCAGTGGCAAGAAATTTGCACACACCCTATGCGTAATGATTATAAACGGTAAAGAAAGCAGACCATGAGAAAACCTTTACTAGACAAAGTACTCTAATTAAGCTGTAGTTCACAAAAAATCGGTAAAAATACTGCAATAAGCATTATGATATATTCCTAGAATCATTACTTCTCCCAAAACTCGATGATAATACATTTACTTGCACCCAGCTTTCAGAGAATGTTGCTCGGCTGAATATGCATTGTGCAGCTTTATGTCTTACATGGTCAACAATTTGCATATAAAGGCCGGTATAAAATCTCGCGCCGTCCGTACTTATCAAAACTCGAAAAAATGGTAAAACGGAAATCAGGCTACAGATACGAGAGACTACCCTTCAGAAATGAGAGAATGGATCATGTATGTAATAGATTTCTCGGGAATTGTGAATGAATGAGTGTGCTGGCATAACATATCTCAGGCACTATCAGAAAACCAAATCCATCGTTCCTAGATGCAGAAACTGTAGAATCAGTAATTACAGTCAGAGAAGATCGAAGATTGCTCCACTTTATACTGACCTCATATGTTCATATAGGCTACAAAACTATGAAGAGAACACATACACGGATTTATACTTGGACAAACTGCTAGTAACAGGCTACGTGACATGAATCCAAGAATAGGCAAAAGTCCATTTTAACGCCAGTTCAGCGATGATGGAAGTTCAAGATATGGTTTGTATGGGCCAGGGACCACTTGTCATGAACTGAGACTCCATGGCTGGGGGTATTTGGTCCGATAAGTCGCCCTTCCCAGTCTTATGCGAAAATATCGGACAGAGAGTCAGCCGAATAAAAGAATCACCTAAAACTGTGTGAAGCAAGAAATCAAGTTTTCAGATAATTTGTAAGTATATAGGTGTTTCGGGTATTTTAGCACTGCTGATTTAGTTCTATACGATGGGACTAACAGTGTACAAAACTACCAGGAAATTTTGCAACTGCGTTTCCTGCCTTACATATCGCGCCTTCTTCCCCAGGGAATTGTAATCTTCCAGTAAGGCCCCGCCAAGCCTCACTCTGCATGCTCCATCGCTTCTTGGCTTCATACAATCGGGTTCAAGTCCTGGACTGGGTCTTAAATTCATCAGATCTGAAACCAATCGAGAACCTACGGCATTTCTTCAAGAAAGAGGTGCGAAAACGGAAACTTCAAGCAAAAAGTTGGCTCAAGACTTTTCCAAGGGGTGTAAGATGACATTCCACAGTACTTTTGTCGGACCTACATCACATCTGTGCTTACGCAAGTTGCCGACCTGTCTGATACAGAAAATGGACCTACGAATTGCTGATTGCACACGAAAGCTGAGTACGAGTAAACTTATTGCTTTTGAGTTGCAGAAGGAGTAATGCTTCTAGACGCTCAAAGAGAAGCCTTTTGAAGTATATGTACTGTTGTTGTTTTTTTGTTGTTGTTGTTGTTGTTGTTTTTTGCAAAATCACAGCTCAAGTAGAGTACTTCATTTATTAAACAGCTTTTCTTGCGAAGACAAACCGAGAGTTCATTTCTTTCCGTTTATAACAATCATGCATGGGATGTGCGTAAATAAATTTATTGCTACTTGTAAGGTAATAACGGCCATAATGATAAAGGCTAAAATTATTTGCAAAATTAGGGCTGTAACTGCCTAATTATTTTCACCGAAAAAATCAACCTTAATTACCTTAGTATCTCAAATCGTATTCATGAATATTTAAAATAACGATTCCCCAACAATATTATGTAGTTGGCGGACATTTCTCATTAAAACTTCAAGTTCTGGACATGAAAAGGTATAAAAATGCTTGGTTTTAACTCTGCCATAACGCTCATTTTCACCTTGACGATTAAGATGATGATAATGGCAACAATTTCATGCATTATATAGTGGCTATGACGGTCATAACTCCAAATATTAATAATTCAGAAAGTTTCCCCCCAATTTATCTTAGAAAAATGGCGGCTTAATGGTTTACTGAACTTCATCCAGAATTTAATCAAAAAGTTTTTTCACCCGCAAGTACAGAAATTAAAACAATTATTGTGGATGAGGCATTTTAAGGCTATGCTATTTATTTGAACTCGTTTAGGCGTGTTTTAATCCGGCTCAGAAAACTCTGTCTTCCATTAACTGATATGTATACGGAATCAAGTACCTGCAAAATTTAATAATACATACATTTAGTCGTTGTTATGAATATGGAGCGCACCAAATATACCGCTTAAATATGGAACTTATATTCTTACATGGTGAAGCTTTTGCTGAATAATCTTCTTACATTCATCTTCCTTCTACGAGAATACTTCTTGAACTTCAGTTCATCAGGACTATTCTGCTTTCTTCCAACAAATGAGATAACGAATTTCTGAGACGTTTCTCCGATACATTATTTTCCCCATGCGCATGCAGATCGTCGTAAAAGAAAAAAGCGAAATGTCCAAAACGTTAGCATCCTTTTACGTTTGTACATTTCCATCAACTTGCAAACGTTTTCTGGCGTAATTGTAGCATGCCGTGATGATAGTTTATGTATGATATGGAAATGAAACTGGGTATCTGGAAAAAACGGAAAATGTTTAATGATTGAGAACACGAATATTTTAACGCGGAATTTGGATTTCGTGAGTACAGCCCATTTTTCCCGTTTCTTCATTCCGGAATACGAGATTATTGGCTATATATCAAATTTATTCGATATTCAACATCTGATTTAGGATCATATATGAACCGGACTGTCAGAGTGCTTAATTAATACCTAATGAAAATGAAAAATTAACAGAAACTAAATTTAATATGAAAAAGTGTATTCCATCCTTCTTTCCTTTCCTTTGACGTTAGTTAGCATTCTTCATGGCACATGACAAAATTATCATCCCAGTCATCAAGATTAAGAGTGCCTTTCCTTTTAGATGCAGAGATAGTTTCTACGACACCATAAACGTGTTTCTCTTATATATACAGTAACTAAATTATGTACCGCTGCTAAAGTCTTTTATAAATAACTCTTCCAATATAATCGAATGAATCTGTAAAGTTTAGCTTAATTTTGCCAACAACTAATGTGTTTCCTTATGAAGTGTTTGAATGCGTGGGTTTTAAATTTTCTAGAAATGCCCTTTGACTCTTGTTTCTGTATTTGTAACTGAGATTTTTCTAAAGTGCTAATGAGAGTGTTCTAAAGTTCTGAAAAGAGTGTTATCGAATGCTTATGGAAGTGTTCTAGAGTGCTGATGAAAGTGTTGTAAAGTAAGGTTGTCCAACCCTTTTGGAAAGCGGACCACTTGAAAAGTTTTCATGGCTCTCGCTGGCCAGCGGTTTCATGTAAAAAAAAAAAAACTTCCTGACACTTTCCTTTCAGAGTTCCTCCCAATTGTTTGTTTGTTCACCTGCGATATAGAGAGGAGTCATTCATGCTGTCCCCGCGGTTTTTCCTTATTTCTAAAACGAAAAATGTAAAATTTTTATTTTGGAATTTTTTTATTCCAAACTGTTTTCGGCGGGCCGGCTTGTGACCCGCGGATCGTATGTTGGACGTCTCCACATTTATGATAATTATATTTTCCAATACAGACATCTCCCTGGAATTTCTTTCCCTTATATCACTTTACGGTTAATTTTTACACTTTTTAAATATGTCGTTATTTTTGACAAAACGCCCCTTTCTCCCTTTCTTATAAATCGTTTATCCTAATAAATATGAATTTTAAACTTCTTAAAATTTTATTAATTTACGGCCAAATTTTTACATCTTTTGATAGGTTTTTTTCCAGTGATATATGACGTAGCTGATACTTAATTTTGACACTAATATCCTTTTTAAAATTTTCTGTCTTTTCACCTATCTATATAAATTGTCATCCCTAGGTTCTCTTCGATTATACCGCTTGCTTACGCAGTAACCATAATTTTTTGTTGGCGTTCCAATGATTATATTCACCAGATTTGCATACACTGCTGCAATATATTCTTTATGTTATCATTTTTTTGTGCGAAAATAATTTTATAATTCTTACACCAAAATATTCTTTTACGATTTCCAAATATATCATGAATTCTCCCATTATCTTTTATAAATAAAACATGTATAACACTATAGAATATATCAATAAAATTAATAATCAAGGGAAAATTATTGTCATTTACAATATTAATTTTAATTCCAATTTATAACTTTTAAAATTGAGTTTTCTGTTGATGGAGAATTGAAATAGATCTAATTCAAAATTCAACTCTTGATACTTTGTTGTAATTTATCTACTTATCCTGCGCGTAGGTCTTCTAAATGACGCGCAAATATGGTTAGTGTTCAGCACAATATCAATAATTACCTTAATGTTCGTTTAGCGTTCGTTTCTCGAGCTATAAACCTTCTTAATGTTTTTAAGTTCGCGTGAGTTCACTAGATGGCGCTACGTATCACGCCTGAAAGAGAAATTCTAATGCGACTAGTTCACGTCCAAAGCATTAATCAGAGTTAATGCTGTGTTTATACCCTGCTCCCTTTCTCTGAACTATCTCCTCATCATGTATGCGAATACCAAAGGTATTATTTTGTGTGCACACGTTTTCCCAACTGCTTGAATTTGGACAAAGCGTTTTCAGAGGATTCCAGTGCGCGTTAATTATTTTCCATATTTCAGTTTAGAAAAATATTCTCTAAAAATAGTAGACTAAGTTTAACAGATAAATAATAATAAATTAATCCCATTTCAGACAAAATGTAAATTTGTAGAATCAATTGTAAAATATAGCTTAACTATTAACATTTTGGCTTAGAAACAATGGGAAAAACTAACATTTCCAGAAGCCCATTCTACCCAAATTCTTCCTCAGTAAATTTTATAGTAAAGAATACATTGTTAGTTATGCAGAAAAATAAAATTATATCTGTACCTTAAATTATATCTATAAATTATATCTAACTTGCATACGAGACCGTAGCCAAGATTTAATTTCGGGGGTTCAAAAATTTTTACAGCATGTATCGATACAATCACAGCATGCAAGGCCGTAGCCAAGTCCCATTAAAAATTTAATTTCGGGGGGAACCGGTCAACTAAGATTCCCCCTTTGGACACGGGCATTCTGGCATAGATAGAACTTCATGGAAATCGTGATAAAACAAAACTTGTTAACGACAAATAAAGGGAAAGTACAACTGCTTGATTCATTATTTTTACTTGAATTCCAAAGAGTTCCAAATTCTTCAATTGGTTGATTATTTGCACGAGACTGAAATGAAATTTTTACGGTAGTTGACTAGCCCTTTGGTGAAAATGTTTGAAAAATGCAAAACAGTGTTAAGAAATAAAAAAGAAAAACCAAAGAATTAAGTTACATGCTTTATACCTATATTTTGCTTTTTAGAAAGATCGTTTACTTCTTGAATTTGACTGCAAAACTAACATTTGCTTCTTCTATTGGCAATTAGCAAATAATTTTCACCTTTTCTTTCATCATATCACCAATATATAACTGTCTTCCTTTCCACAAATCTTTATATTTAATCAGCGTACTATTTTACAGTATAGAGTCTAATGAACGAAACTTTTTATTAAGATAACGAACCTCGTGTTGCCTTTCAATAGGAAAAAAAACAGACGTCTGCTGTCAATATATCAAACATTCGCTCCTATCTAGCTATTATGACTACAATTTTCGTCCAATTGGTTGTATACGCATGTATATATTGAAATGGGACACTATATTGCAATGGCGGTTCTTCAATTGGAAATGCAAAAGTGCTGCTAAGAAATTGTACGCTGTACTAAATTACTATTTCAACACACCATAAAATCACCATAAAATCCTCCTTTCAAAGAGCAGATATTTTAATTCACTTTTTCCTTTAAGCTTATTTTGCTAAAAGCAATGCTTGTAGACCCAAACAGCAGTGCAATTCCTTTCATGGAGATTAAAAACCATAGGTCACCCTCATTATTCGAAAGATGAATGATTGATGGCAGATGAGCTCAGATGAGCAACTTTTAAACGAACTTCACCACATTAAATCAAAGGTTGAAATGTAGCAATCTAATAACAGAAATAATCGCAAGGAAGAAGCAGTCCTCACTATACTTCATATCAAACATAAACTCTTCTCACACCAACATTTGTTGATAATGACGTGGGATTTTACCCTGTGTAGATATTTGTTGTAATTTCACTTCAAGACAGGTTTCTCAAACTATGGTACACGCATTTCTGGAGTTACGCGAACGAGTTTGCACTTTGCTCCTTTTTATGATTTGAAGTTCATAGCTCTTCTGTTGTTTTTACAAAATAGAAAGAGGCTTTCTAAATTTGTTCCCCTCGCCTCATTCCTCCCATACTGTCTTTTGCTGTTCCCATCGACTTATCGTTGCGAACAAGGTTTTTCAACAATAATCAAACTAAACACCGCGCAAAACTAGCAATTTAAAATGATATGCGTTATGTGTCTTTCTGAAACAGTTCCTAGAACTGATTTGCTTATTGAAAAAAGTCAAGCTCATCTAACTCATCAAATGTGTAACTATGTATTATCTAAAATTATAAAGAAATATTATTTGTTTGTTATGTGTTATATGGCATCCATACACTTTATATCACATTCTTCTCAGAGAGTACCCCAACTCATTCGGGCAGGACGAACGGGTAGGCGAGCGAAAAGGTTTTACAACCCTCCTGCCTTGAAGCAACTGCCAAACTAGCAGAATTGAACCAAATCTTGGGGTTCTCTAATGAGGATAGTAGCTATAATTCAGCTAGGGTTACATTTGGCGCCCTATGACATAATTAAACGTGTACGTTTACAACTTCTTTTGCCTTTCTGCTTAGATGAGGAATAAGATAAAAGTTCAGCTTAAACGTCGTCGGGGAAATTTTTCCGATAAAGGAATAATAAAGCGCTTAAAATTATTGAAACCCTTGAAATATGCGTTTATTCTGGAAATTCATCGTTTTTATGCATTTATATGCACTAAAGCTAAAAAGGGCTAAAATATGCAATTGCATATAATCGGCTCTAGTAATCGCTGTTCTTGAGATACTGACGAAGACACTGATTACCCTGATTACCCTGCCACTTCAGACGAAAATTCTGTTAGTGTGATGAAAACTTTCACTGCGCGCCGTTTGTGATGAAAGAGGCAGTTTCTGGGGCTTCTCTAGAAACTGTGGACAAACTTAATGATTTTTAACGACATTGTGCAGACGGAGAGCGAACACAATCTGCAATTACTGAATGTTTTAAGCGTACTACTACAATTTAATTTTTTTTCCTGGCCACAGTATGTAATCCGGGAAAATGAAGACTTATTAAACCATAATATGTACAGCCGGTGAAACAAAAGTCCGAACACCCGTTGCCATTTACGCAGTAATTGTGCTTCAGAAAATGCAAAAGGGTCAATCGATAGCGAACAATGAAATCTACGAATCCATGTGCATAAGGGACCGTCTTTATATTAAAACTTGCAGCAACTTTGGAAATTCAAATAGCAACATCTAGTTTTTACTGGATATTTCAAACCTGCAACCAAAAAAAAATCTCTAATACTAAATTTAATTTTATTTGGTTCAGGGGTTTATGAGTTTTGAATATTAGAAATATTGAGCTCATCATTTTAAAATATTTCATGGGATTTTTATGAATATCTCCCGAAATATTCATTATATGTCTCTAATATTTTTTATTGCGTTAAAATTGAGAAACCAAATGAAATTTATTGTTTTTTTTTTTTTTCATTTTTAAAATAATATCTATAATATGAATTATAAATTATGAAATTCATTATACAATAATTTTTGCCACCCACGTATTAATTACAGCTCAAACTAGAGCTTTATTCGTTTTGGAGAAAAAGAGACGCTTTCCCCATCCTGGATTCGAACCAGGGTCCCTCCGTTTAGCCCGGAGTGTCTTGGACCGCTAGACGAATGAGGACAGGAAACAACGCTCTCTTTCTCCGTATGTAAAGATGTTAAGGTATTATTACCCTCCGCAGGGATAACACAATTGCCAAATATGGTCAACACAAGAAAGCCTCCGGGGCGAGATTTTTGTGAGTTTTCGTGGGGGAATTTATTATACTATAATTTTTGCCACCTGATTGATTATAGCTCCCTTATAGCCCTTCTGATTATAGCTCAAACGAGAGCTTATTCGTTTTTGGAGAAAAAAGACGCTTTCCCCATCCTAGATTCGAACCAGGGTCCCTCCGTTCAGCCCGGAAAGTAACATACCAAACCAATGGGATTCTGCAACAGTAATTCTTTTGCATAAAAAAGGTGATAAAGAGGATTTAAAAAATTACCGACCAATTAGCTTGTTACCTGCTATTTATAAAATCTTCACAAAAGTGCTAACACATCGCCTGCAGAAAAAATTAGATGCAGCTCAACCAAGAGAACAAGCTGGATTTCGAAGTGGATTCAGTACAGTGGACCATATTCAAGTATTAAGAGAATTAATTGAAAGAACACATGAATATGAACTTCCATTGTGTGTTGCATTTATTGACTATGAGAAGGCCTTTGACTCTATAAAAACATCAGCAGTCATCAACTCTTTAAGATCAACAGACATTGAGGATGTGTACATTGACATGGTGAAACGTGTGTATAAAAATGCAAGTGCAAAATTTCGGTTACATAAAGATACCAAAACTATCAAAATTGGTAAAGGTGTGAGGCAGGGAGATACCATTTCTCCAAAACTTTTTACTTCAGCTTTACAGATGATTTTTCAGCAGATAAATTGGAATAACAAGGGAATAAAAATAAATGGTGAATATTTAAATCATTTGCGGTTTGCTGATGACATTGTTATTTTTTCAACGAACCCATTAGAACTCCAAGTAAGTAAGTAAGTAAGTAATACTTTATTCCTTATTATTATGTACATCAGGAGACCATACAAACGATTTGCTTGGGAAATGGAAAGAGAGCAGTAGCGATGCTAGTAACGGGGCTCTCTTTCCGGAAGACAAAGCAAGGGATTTCTCGTATTCAACAAGAAACAATAACGATATCGATTCGCGCGTACAAATCCGCATTGTTATTAAGAGATTTACATTCGCAGGTGTATCACATTTACAGAGTTTATGAGCAGAGTCTTGACTCGAAGATGTTACAAGTGAAGGTTGAAGTCCAAAGGTGGAATCTTTGTGGGCTGCAGAGTAAGAATGTTTTTCCTTGTAGCCAAGGCCGGAAGAAGAAGTAGGAGAAACAAAAATAGTAGAAAAATGTAAATGAATTTTGAGTTGACCGTTGCGGGTGCAGTTTTAAAGGACATTTAAAAGGAAAGGCAGACAAAAGAAAAATGGAAAAGGAAGAGCAGGGAGAGCAGAGGAGGGGGAAGAACTGAAAACTAAAAGGAAAGAGTGGGAAGGCAGAAGTAGCAGGCAGAGCATACTTGATTTAAGTACCAATCAAAGATTTTGGCTTTAAGGGTGAGAAAAGACAGAGCTTTTAAATCTTGGGGAATTGAATTCCAGATTTTAGAACCCGTAACGGAGACACTGTGTGTTTTATAGTTTGTGCGAGTCCGCGGTAGCCTGATATCGTCCTGGTGACGTGTATTGTAATCATGTGTCGTCTGTGAGATGGAGAAAGGTAAAACTAGGTCACCTTTTGTGACTTTGTACATAAGGAGTGCAAGTTTATATTTTACTAAGAGAGTGAAAGGAAGAATGCGCCATAATTTAAAAAATTGGCCAGCGTGTTCATGGAAGCCTGCAAAGTTAACTATTCGCATAAGCTTTTTTTTTTGCGTTCCTATCAATTGCCTAAGGGAAGTAAAATATGTGATTCCCCAGACCTCAAGACAGTAGGTAAGTTTTGAATAAAATAAAGAATAGTAAAGAATCATTAGGATATATTGAGGAACGACATGTCTGAATCTCAAAAATATTCCCAGGAGACTGCTAAGAGAATTGGTGAGATCGTTAATGTGTTCTTTCCAGGTTAAATTTGAATCGAAAATTACTCCAAGAAGTTTGGCTGATTTCGTTTCCTGAAGGATGGAGTTGCGGAAAGTAATAGGAGAACTGTTAGGTAATATTTTTTGCCGGGAATGGAAGATAACGTAGTTAGATTTTGCAATGTTTAGCTCTAGTTTGTTAACGTAAAGCCAACGTGAAATGTTATCTAAATCTTGGTTGACTTTTTGCACTGTTTCTTCGATATTTTTTCCCGATACCAGAAGTGTCGCGTCGTCAGCATAAAGAAACAGCTGACTATTCAGGACAGCTTGGGGCAAATCGTTGATGTAAAGAAGGAAGAATAGCGGAGCTAAACAGCTTCCTTGAGATACACCAACGCAAATAGTTTTGCGAGTTGAGGGAGTTTTACCTATGAAAACTTGCTGTTGCCTATCAGAAAGGTAGCTGTTCAGTAATTTTAGAGGTGTACCCCGAATACCATACCGTTCTAATTTCGTCAGTAAAATGTCATGCTTTACAGGTAAGACATGGTACAGAGCTCTCAACTAGAAGTAAAGAAGTTGGACTGAAGATGAACCTACAAAAAACTAAGATCATGTTCAATAATTTCGTAGAGGAAACAAAAAACAAGTTGACAACATTGAGCT
>QLNU02015360.1:104324168-104373944 GCA_006491805.2 Dysdera silvatica
AATCTTGCCTAAGAGATGGCCACAACTTAAGCAAGTTCTAATGACCTTGTTTAAACAAAGGCTTTGTATCGGATTTCCGATTTGACCCTTCCATCAAGGCCGGATTAAGATTTTTATGGGGCCCCAGGCGGAGCCGTAGCCAGGATAGGGCTATAGGCGGCTGAGCCCCCCCTGGAAATGTAGTCAGCCCCAACCTGGAAAATATTTTTTCTCAAAAATCAAGTATTGTAAAATTTTATTTTAAATTTTTTGTTTTGTACGAAATTGTACAAGCCTCTAGCTAATGGCTTGGCCTTAGCCCCGTTCTATCCTTCCAGTCTAGGACCCGTTAAGGTTTTTACGGAGCCTAAGCTGAAAGGATAGGAGCTGATAAAAAATATGACCTTTGCAATATTCAGTCAATAGTTCAAGGCTTTTTCTTTGAAGTTCATTAATTTAATATTTAGGTTCATCAACAATGAAAATTTATAGGCCAATTATAAATAAACAGGATTACAACGCTAAAACTTAAGCGCTTAAACTTAAATACCAGGCCAATGCAGGGCCCAGGCCTACAAGTAAATCTGGCACTGCCTGCGGTAATGCGTTCAGCTAATAAATCCGGATTTCCCGGGCTGGGTTCCAACTGGCGGCCAACGCTGCAGATTTGTGATCCCTGATTTAATTCCCTGAGTTAGTGGTTCTCAACCTGCGCTCCGTGGAGCGTTTGATGCTCCGCAAAACCTTTCCAAGTGCTCCGTTTTCTCCATTGCTCAAAAATTTAAAAAAATAGCTGAACTTCCTGCTAAAAAACTTAAAGAAATCCAGATTTGAAAATATTCCCGCTGGTCGTTGAATCGAAAAATTTCCAGCTAAAGGAGGTTTTTGTTACAGTTTTTCGTTTATGTAGTGAATGAAGTACGTTCCCTATTTCTCTAAAATTTGTGAGAAATACAATAAAACGGTGTTTTGCGTTCTCAAATGCTTCAAAAATACCTTCCATCGTTAATACTGCCGTCATTGGGTTTAGGACCTATGTTGGTGAAAATATTTTCGCCCTTATGAGAAAAATATAAATAAAATCAATAAAAGCATATAAGAAAATATATGTGCATAATTAATGTTTTCAGAATACGATATTTAAAGTCACAGTTTTTAGTGACCTTAATTTGAAAAATTAAATTTAGATTTAAGCAATTCAAAATTCGAAAAAAAATTCGTACTTTAATAATTATACAATAAAATGTCGATTAACAGCTTGAAAAATACGGTGAGTAAAAACAGCCAAAAATGCATCTACGTGCCTTTGGTGTAAAGGCGACGATAGCGTTCTGCAAATAATTTTTCTCGTGAAAAATGCTTCGTGACGTAAAAATATTGAGAACCGTTGCCCTAAAAGAAAGAAATTCAGATTCATCGGAAAAATGAAGGTTCTATGGTAAGCATCCTTATCTGTCCTCGCGCCATAATGAACGTATATAGTCGTAGAAACCGCATTCTTATCGTATATGAAGTGGGGGGAAAGTCAGACGCAAAACCGTGTAAGTGATAAAAACGTTTTTGAAGGTTGTTTTTGAGAAAATGGTGTTTAAAATTATATATAATTGGCCTACACTATAATTGGCCTTAAACTGAGCGCGGAAGACATTTATGAATAAAAACCGTATATTAATTAATTAGATATAGAAACAAGAAAAAGTTAATAACAAAACGTATACGGCTCCGGAGCTTAAGTGGTTAATTCTTGTATTATTTGAGCAGGCGAGAAATTATTTCTTATGTTATTTGGGCAGACAAGAAATTAATCTTCATGTTATTTGCGCAGACAAGAAATTATCTTCATATTATTTGAGCAGACAAGAAAATAATCCTCGTGTTATTGGAGCAGGCAAGAAATTAATCCTCGTGTTATTGGAGCAGACAAGAGATTAATTTTTATATTTCTTCAGCAGACGAGGTTATAATGTTACTCTTAAAATTTTCTTTCGTTCAGGATTATTATCATTAAAAAAAAAGAAAATAAAAAGAAGAATATTAAAGAGAGAGGGAAAGGGAGAGAGAGAGGGGGGGGAAGGACCTGGTTCGTTAACTTATATTTAACGATAAAAAATATCTATTTAAATTGAGCATGATTCCAGTTTTAAACTTGTTACTATAGCTTTATAGCCCATAACAAGCTCCAGCTTCATATTCTCTTCTAAACCCAAATCTTAAATCAGGGCCGACGAGAGGGGGTAAGTAGGGGCCGGATGTAGTCGAGGAGCCCACGCTATAAAGATCTATTTCGCTGCCCTACTCTGCAATATTTTGATACGATATTATTGGGGCTGCCTGCCTCAAATATTTTTGATACGATATTAAATGCCCTGTCCCCAAAATGTTTTTGATGCGATATTCTTGTTTCATAATTAAAAATGAAAAAAAAATAATAATGTACTCCCCCTCAGAGAATTTTCCCGGCTACGGTCTTACGGGCCGGTACATACATGCATTGATCTTATAAAATAATTAAGTACAAAAAAAAATGCGTTGTTATTTCATACTTTTTTTTTTCATTGGGGTGTTCAACCCCGGTATCTATTATCTGCTATTTTATGTTAATTGCAATATATGTGTGATTTTTAAAAATTTTTATCTATGCTTCAATCTTGTTTTCTTTATGTGTTAAAGTTTTTACTTTTTAAATTATTTTGGAAAATGGAAATTTTAATATGACCTGAACTTTTCATGACATTATTCTTTATTTGGCCTGATTCTATTCATTTAATATAGGTCTGGGCTCAATTAGTCACTATTCATATACTCAGTTGGCATCATATTGTATAATTTCAGTTTATATAAATTTATAACATGTAGCTCAAATATGGGTAAAATAGTATAAAGGAAATAATTAGCTTTGAAATTTTTACTATGCTTATGACTTTCTGATTTAAGGGCATTGATTATTATGTTTATGCTGAATTATAAATAAATTCGATGACAATATTTATATTATCACATCGCACTAATTAATATTCAGTGGGGGGTGAAAGTATGTTTACACTGGAATATTGACACTTCTCACCCGTATAACAAAACCAAATCATATGTCTTTTATTTTGAAAGTTAGACTTAGCAAAATTGATTTTATATATTTAAACAAAATTTAAAACCCATCCAGAATATGAAGGGCAAAATTAAGTTTAGGAATAAATAAATCTTCAAAAAGAGAATAAATCTAGTGCTTGGTAGGCCCTCCCTTGACCCGAATGACTTCACGGAGCCGTTGAGGCATGCTGTGGACCAAGTTAGTCATAACGTTAGGTGGGATGCTGCTCCAAGCTTCCTGCAATGCAGTCTTGAATACAGGGATGTTTGTGCGACATAATGGCACACGGTTGTCTAAAATCCCCCAAAGATGCTCAATGGGGTTCAAATCAGGTGACTGAGATGGCCATTCGGGCACCTTTATCTTCTGGGAGGCAAAATAAGCAACTAAAATACGAGATTTATGTTTGGGGTCATTGTCTTGTTGGAAAGACCAACCCCTTTTCAATCCCAACTTCACCTTGGATAGAGTTAAATTTGATTCCAAAATCTCCTTATACTTGTGGGAGTTCATAAGGCCATCAATGAATACCAGATTTCCCATTGCATTATTGGTAAAACAACCCCAAACCATAACTGATGATGGGTGTTTGATTGTTGGCTGCAAATTCTTGACATTAAACGCTGTTCCATCTTTTCTAAACACTATTTTCTTCTGTTGTTTTAATGGTTCAAACTTGCTTTCATCGCTCCACATCACATTTTCCCAGAATTTGAGTGGCTTATCAGCAAGTTGAATTGCAAATTTTGAACTCCTTTGTTTATTTTTGGAAGAGATATAAGGTTTCTTACGTGTAATTCTTCCTTTTTATCTCACTTTGTCTCCGTGATGTTGTCTTTTTGAATTGATCTTGAAATGTTTCTTGAATTTCCCTTCTTGATGTAAATGGATTTTTGTTTATGATTCTCATAATCGTCTTGCGCTCCCTTTCTGTGAACTTTGGTTTTCGACCTGTCCTTTGGGTGCTTACAACGTGTCCATTGATTTCATATCTTTTCACTATTTTCTGAGCTCCCATTGCACTTATTTCATACTTTTCTCCTAACTGTCTGTAGAATAATTTGCCATCCACTCTGTCTTTAGTTAAGGCTGTTCTTTCAATCACCGATAGTTCCCGTGTTTTCACCATTTTCACTCTACCCTTTATCAGTCCATAACTCACACATTCTCATGAATCATTGATTATGAAAATTAGATTATATACAAATTACATGGACACAGAAATTTGCTTTTAATTTGACTTTTTTTATGTTTTATTTATTTGTAAACTTAATTTTGCTCTTCATATTCTGGAGAGGGTTCAAATGTTGTTTAAATACATAAAACCAATTTGTGTTACAAGTCCGTAAGTTTCAAGAAATAAAGACATATGATTTGTACTTATTCCATTAAATTTGAAAAATTCTACTGTTATAGTTTTTTGTTAAACGGGTGGGAAGTGTTAACATTCCAGTGTAAACATACTTTCGTCCCCACTGTAGTTTTTTAGCATGTTTGAAATAAAATTCAGTAGCCTTTTTATTTGGAAAGACTATCATACTGACCGGAAAGTCTGTGTTGCCTTTGTTTGCAGACTCATACTCAAATCATCTTGGCTTCAGGCAAAAATTGCACTTTATTTTTGTATGTAATAAAAAAATGTAGGTTTAATTTGCCTGGCCAGTAGAAAGTCAAGAGTTGATCTCTTATTAGCCTCTGCTGTTCTAAGAGTGCTTGCAGTTCTTATTGTTCCTATACGAAAAAAAAAGAAATTTAAAACTATCGGCCAATTTTCTAGATTAGATTTTTTTATCAACTTATACCAATACCTGCTATCAAATTTCATAAAAGCTTTTCATTAATTTTGTCAATACTTTTCATTAATTTCATAAATATTTGTCATTAATTTCATTCATACTTCCCATCCAATTTCAGCAATGCTTTTCATCAACTTTCTGCAACACTTTTCATGAATTTTCATCATTGGTTTCTATCATCATTTTCCACAATTTTTCTTCCGTTTTCAAAGTTTTCGGTCAATTTTAAAATCCGTATAACAATTTTTTATAAATGTATTTGTCAAATTTGTAAATAATGAATTTATAGCTATTGCAAATTAAACAGATAGTAGTAAACATACGTTTTAAAAAGTAGAAATGGAGTTATTTCTTGTTATATATTCAGAAAAATGCAAAGAACCACTCAAAAGCATCAAGGGGAAACACTCCATCACCGAAATAATTAATGCATTTCATTCCAAAGTTAGTTCTTGCGAAGTTGTATATTATGTTACAAGCACATTTCATATAATATATTTATTTGGTTTATTATTATTTTATATTCACTTCCATTCCTAACCCAAAGCCTTATATAATTTAATATAAGGTAATTCCGGGACAGATGGACCCCCTTTTTAAGAATTGCTATATTTTCTTTCTTTATTGAAATATTAGTGAAACCATTGCACCATAGCAATCAGAAACCATTTGCTAAAAATGTCTATGAGTATAAATGTCTGAGACATATAAACAAATGTATTATTAATTTACAAAAAGAATTGCAAGTGGTCCATCTATCCTATACCATTCCGGGTGAGATGGACCATATGCTAATGAAGAGATGGACTATGAAGAGATGGACCTACTTAAAATTGAAACAGGAATGAGACTAAACATTAGTAATAAAAATTGATAATTGAATATTATAATCACAACTTTTTTTAACTTTATTATTTAAATTCCTTAGTTTCAGATTTCTTCACCCACAAAGGCAAGGGCTGATTCAGGATGTTATTATGAGGGCGGTTTCGGGAGCCCTCAGGGGAAAATGTTTAGTTTTGAACTGTTAACTAATTTAGGTAATGTCGTTATATTACAATCTTTCCTTTATCTTCACCAAAATATTTAATTTATGACAATGAATTAAAGATGGGCTTTTCTTTAATTAAACTATATGGTTTAGGGTAGATTATAGTCAAGTATGACAGAAGGATAACCTAGTAAAGGAGACATATACAATAACCAAAAACGATAATTTACAATGTAATTAATAGAACAAGTTTAAATTTAAACTATAAAAACATTGTAATTATTTTACTTTTTTTATAACAAGCAACTTTTTAAAAAACTTGAAGTTTATAGTGCAAAGTCGAGCCATCTTGGTTTCTTTGAAAATTTGTCAATCACTTTATTTACATCAATATGAATGTCTCTGTGGGTGTGTATTAAAAGTCTCTTCTGTCATCCGCGTTCGAAGCCAAGTTTGAAGGCGCTTCAACGATAAAAAACTACGTTCTGCTGAAGTAACCCTTACTGAAAACGTAGTTTGAAGGTCGAGAAGCTTGTAGATTCGTGGAAAAACGTCTGGATCGCATTTCTCCAAGACTTGGAGACTTTGGACGCCAATGTAAGACTTTTATTTATTACAGTCGTAACAAACAATACATAAGATATTCTTCATCAACTTTATTTTTTTCTATTTAACTCTGATAAGCGGCGATCGCTTTCTCCGCCCCTCGCTGGATCTACACAGGTGACATTTATTGGCATATTTGGTGCAGTTCTCATGTAAACAACGGCAACATATAGTATGTCGTATCGAGTTTTCACTGCTAGTAATTGCATTGTAATCCTCACTACTCCTAGCGCATTCATTTTCATTCCAATCGTCTGTGTCATCATCGCTAGGCCTATCATCGTATACAACACCACTATTCGAGCATCCGTCCAAAACTAATGAGTTGTTGCTGTCTCTTAGTTTGGCTGTCGGTATCTTAGGTTTAGGCAAATTAATCTTTCGACTTGGCCCACTCAGTTTTGCCTTCTTGACTTTTTGGTTATTTATATTCTCTTCCGAATTCAGCATTTCTGAAATACTTGCTGCCTTATCCAGCAAAGTAGCTTTTTTTTTTTTTTTCAAAATCGGAATTGAAAAAATAGTGTTCAGTAGATTAGTGTGTGTCGCTTCATCACCTTTATTGCCTGCGCTAGATTTTTCGGTACAGGTGTAGTCTAGGTCCTCTTTTGGCGGTTTCTGGAAACCTCCTTTTCTACAGTTGGGGGATCTGGAATGTTCTGTTCTGGCAGCCCTAAGAGCAGCGTCCTTTCTTTCGGCTTTTATCCTGCTCATTTCATTCTCTCGAATTTTCAATGTCAAGACTTGCCTTGGATCCCGGTTGTATTGCTTTTTGCATTTCCTTTGGGGATTTTAAAATACATTGCAGCTTCATTGATCCCCATGATATTTGTTATTGCGTCAACAGCCTTCCGCAAATCGTCTCCATTCCTAATTTCTTTAGTAGACTCCACTTTCCTTTTATATGTTGTTAGCATTTCTCTGGAAAAAAATATAGGTTATATCGGCTATTTTGTGCAAGCAGTGCGTTTCTTCAATATCAAATACACAGAAGGTCATATTATAAACACACATAGAGGCAAATTATTATTATAAATATAAAATTATTAATCATTTGTCGAAAAAAATAAAATTTTAACTATATAAAACCTGGTCCATCTCTACCGATTACCAGGTCGCCATTGCGCCCACTTTGGCACCATTACCACTACGGCTCATTACAACTATTGATTAACATGACTTACACCTCATGTGAGATGCTGGTTCAAAAATATTACAGAATAATATAAAAAAACATTTGACTCACCTGATTTGTACTATGCAGCTTTTTAGCTGAACTCCTTGAACATAGACGATAAAAACAACGACGAACCGTAAGATTCAAACGCGCCATTACAAGATAGCACTGCCACCAGTACCATCTAGCCGCCGGTTCCAAAAAATAAATGAGTGGTCCATCTCACCCGCTGGTCCATCTCACCCACTGGTCCATCTCTCCCAGAATTACCCTAGATCTTCTCTTACGTATATTGCAGATTTTTACAGTTAGCATGTAGGAAATCTATTGCTACTAAGTTCCTATGTTTTTTATTGAGGTTGGCGAGTACGGTCCACTGCGATTTATCGAACCATGTATGAATGTATTATCGCCAGAAGTTGCTATACGTTACTGGAAGACTCCACAAGCCAGAAATGTCCCGCGAAACGAATTTTGTGTCAGCTTGCTCTATAGCTTTTTTTTCCTTTCCCTTTACGCAAAAATTCGTGAACAATAGTAACGACGTTTATATTTTGCTTGGAAAAAGGCACACATTTTTTGCAAAATAAAAATAGAAAAAATATGTATAGCCTTGTGAACGCAAATTTTGAGTTGCTTTCTGACGGAAATACAATTTCACTTTTTTAGGTATGTAAATTTTACGTGTGATTTTTTGCTTTCTTGCATAAAATTTAACAGTTTAAAAAAGATAATATTTTTAAAATGACTTTTTCATTAATTTTATAAATAGACATACTTCACTTTAATGACTATAGCCATAATTTATAACTAATATCTCGATTATTTTAATTCCTAAATGTTTATAGTTTGATGCCTTTATTATGTTGCCATACTGCATATATGACATTTGCTCTCACATTCCTGTATTTGTTAGCTAGTAAGTTTATCTTATGAATAGTGGGCATAGCATATGAATGTAAAGCCATTGCTTTAAGATATTCCTCGTCATTTAAATTAGTTGATTTTACGATGCAGGGATAACTCATTAAACTTCTCCAAAATTAATATTCATTAAATCATTGCCCTGTTTACTAGGAAATTAATTTTTTCCAACTATTAATGAAATTCAAATTTGCATAATTATTAGATAAAAATTAAAACAAGAGAAAATGCGCAAACGAGTTTGGTTTTCGCAATTATGGCATTGAGTATATTGCTCGCCGTGGTTTATGATATGTTTATGTTTGTAAGAGTGGGAGTAAACGCGAAGGTTGTAATTGATGATAATTCACCCAAGATTTCAAACATCTGCAGCAAGCTCGTGGGATGTTAATGGAATAATTTTTGTGAGTTCAATCTTGACATTAAGAAGTTTATTTTTAAGAGGGACTTGTAAACGAAAGGTACGGTTTTGATTTCTCACATAGACACTTTGCATGTCTGTTACTTGTTCACATTGCCGTCTCAATGAAATATTTGAACAAGACATGCAAAATTAACTTTATCTCTTTCCTTTTCCATTTCTCTTTGAAAAAATTTCCTTGCCGTTTCTATTCTACATTAAAATATATGCTGTGACAAAGAAATTGTCACACCCTGAAACGATTTTCCGTTAGAGATGCGTCGATTTCTCTGTCACAAAGTGCATATATTTCCTTAGCTGGTTTTTACTCGGTAATATTTCAATTATTTGCATTAAAAACGCACATTCATAATCACATTGGTTGCAACGAATGAGATACATCATGATATTAAAAATAATTGTGGAGAAAAATAGTTTTAAAAATTATTTCAAAGCATACATGCATATGCGTTCTTATAATATAAATACCTAGAAGTGCCATGCAGTTTTAATATGCATGTACAAAAAATGAGATGGAAATTAAAGACAAAGTCTTGAGTATTTCAAGTGCATCTTAAAATAAAAATAAATCTCTCTCAAAAAAACGGTTATTCGATAGTTGAACTTCACAAAATCTTCATGTATGCTATCTTATAGCAGCATGCATGTTTAAATATCCTTACATTACATAGCCTTCTAATTTTGTGGTTTGTACCTTGCAAATTCGAAGAGATTAAGACAAAAAAATCATAGTATTGATTATTTTCATGAAGTGTTGAAATGACATTGCCCACTTATTTACCAAATATAAGAAAAGTGTAAAACTGTTTGGACATATAAATTAAATTGCTCGGTCTGTGGCTTATTTCCGACTTAAAACATCTGTGAAAAAATATATATTACAATTACATGTATTACGTAATTAATTAATTAATAGTTTCTCAGTATCTCTTTATTTAATTAAAAAGTGTTATTTTTTCAAATATAATTGCTGCTACGTATATTTGTGAGAACTATTATTTTGTTACTGGTGTAAAATTTTTAAAAACAGAGCAATTTTGGATCCAACCACTCTTTACCAGGCGAAGATATCGAGCGCAGAACCCTACCTTCATTTCAGAAAGGGAATATTTGTTTCCGAAACATTGTGTTTTTTTAAATCTTTGCACTAGTGTGAAAGTAACAGTTTTTATGCAATTTCGTATCATATTATGTGTATTTGTGGCTATTTGTTTTCTAATGTTTCCCTAAGTGAGTCGTTCTTTATATGTTTATATTTAATTATTGTTGTATGTATATGCAGTGCCGCTCTCTTCCCATTTTAAAGATTTGTTACTATTTCGTGGGTGAGTCTTAAAATCTTCGGTTTTCTTTGACTTTCAGAGTAACTGATTCGCATTATATTGAAACGTTTCTTCGTGTCTTCGATATGTGTCTTCGGTCGATTTTTATAAAAAAAATCATAAAATTCATACCCATGATGATTTTTACAGGTCTAGAATTGCAATATTATGTTTAAATTTTAACAACAATCGTTAAGGGTGTTTGACTTTATACCTATATATATATATATATATAATATTCTCAATCACACAAGAGGACAAGAAAGGTGAATCGAAGTGGTAACAGTAGAAGAGAGTAGACCGGATTCAAGTACTACGAGAACTGATTGAAAGGACAAATGAATCTATGATTCTATTGGGTGCGACAATTTTTAAATGTAAGAAAAGCAACGAGCCTTTTTGAATACTTCAAACATGGTACATGGAACTCAAGAAGAAGTGAAGAAATTGTACTCAAAATGGACTTTCAAAGTTTTTAAATCGTGTCAAATATTACAATACGAAAGTAATATTTATAGTTATATATTAATGTCATGGGCTTGTTAATTAAATAATGTAATTTATTAATAAATGAAAATTTAACTGTAAGAAATATACTTGAGTTCATAAGAGTAAGTTGATACAGTCCGTTGACAAAAAAAAAAAAATCTTAAAATTGCACTATGTTAGCTAGGACAAAGTCTAACATGCATTATGAATTCTATTTTAAAAGCACAATATAATGATATTTCTGAAAAGCATAGACTTCTTTGTTCTTAATGAAAACAACACATAATATGTTTCAACTCTATTATAATTAGTGAACCAAAAATGTAAACTCATTTGACTTGTTTCAGAGTAACTTTGCATTTAAGTTATTTGACTGGGAAGACGCTACTATACAATTATATATATATTTTAGCCTACTTTCAGACGAGATAATAAATCGTTATATTCCGTATTTGTGTTGACGCGTAAGTGCCTTACTCTAAAAGAAAATTATTTTTTTACTAAAAGTCCACTTTGGATTTTTTTTGGTCGGCGGGTCAGAAGATATGAAACTGAAATTATCTTGCACGCCATATAGACATTGGCGTAACTAGGAGGACTTATCTCCCCCACCCCTACAAATTTTCTGATTCAATGAAATAGCATTGAGGTAAGAGCTTTAGCCCCTTCTATAACAAAATTAGCTCCCCTAGACTGCGAATCTAGTTACTCCTTTATATATGGAGGAATACTGGAATACTCGTAAAATCAGTGCGTAAGAAAGGGGGCTTAAACCTCTTCCATTGCATATCAAGCATTGTACATATACTAAATACTTCAAGCGCATTTTGGAATGAGAAAAAATTCGAATAATCGAATATATTCGTTCAATTAGAAATTGGACTTATAAAAAATATTTTACATTATTTTTCCATACATTTTGCTCCTCATTTCTTAAACTACGACTATATTTGAGCCTCCGTCCATAACTTTTGCGTTGCTACACCACCATGTGACACAGAAACAAACCGTTTCAAAGTCACATTTTAAAATTTATTGTTAGGGGATAATGCAATTAGCGTCGCAACTGTAATATTTCCTAATTATTTTGAGTGGTGTATATATATATATAAAAGTTTTCCTCGCCCATTCTTGGCGGAAACAGGCTTTGGGACGGGCAGAGCGCCATGTTCCCAAGCCTCTTTTTACATCACTTCTTAATGTGCCATGTCTAGAAACTTCCTGACAATGTGACACGTGTTTAGGATTGTGGCTTTTTGTATTTCAATGTAGGTGTTTGGGTCAATGTTGAGTATCTCCAAATTCGTCGCAAGCGTTTTTGGTACTATCCCTGTTGCTGAGATGACTAACGGGATGATGAGGATCTTTTCCATACCCCATATATCTCGTACTTCATGTCTGAGATCTTGGTACTTGGTGATTTTCGTTGTGTAGGTTGTCTGTATGTTATTGGTGTTGGGTACTGCTATGTCGATTAAGTACGTGGTCTTATTCGATTTATCGACGAGGGTTATGTCAGGACGGTTATGTGGGACTGTCTTGTCTGTTATGATTGCTCTATCCCAGTAAAGCTTGTGTGTTTCGTTCTCATGCACGGTCTCTGGCTCATATTTGTAGTACGGGCATTTTTCTGTCAGAAAGCCAGCATTCGCTGCCAATTTCTGGTGGACTATTTTCGCTACTTGATCGTGTCTATGTTTGTAGTCTGACTGCGCAAGGATCTTGCATCCTGCCATCACGTGTTGGATTGTCTCCGATGCCGCATGACAGTGTCTGCATTTGTCGCTTTCTATGTCTTTTCTCTGGATGAATTTCTGATTGTTCCTTGTTGCGATCACTTGGTCTTGGATGGCTAGCATGAATCCTTCTGTCTCTGGCTGGAGAGTGCCTTTGGCCAGCCAAGAATTTGATGCCTTTTTGTCAACGTGTGGTTGTTGCAGGTCATTGTAGTGCCTGCCATGTAATGCTTATATGGCATATATATATACAGTAGTGGACAAAATTGTGGAAACCCTTTGAAAAAAGATTATTTTAGAGGTTTGATGGCTAATAACACCACTTTTTTTTGTACCAATACTATAAAATTATATATCATTGGAAAGGTAATTTAATCAAGATTGTAATGCAATAACATTTATGAATCGTATTTTAATAGAACAGCATTCATAAAGAAGAAAGGTGATATACATAGAAAAAATGAGATATACAAAAATGTTCACCATACCAGTTAATACTTAGTTGGGTAACCTTTAGCCTTAATTACGGCCTTACAACGCTTTCCCATGGAGTGAACCAAGTTCTTTAGTTCTGCAGCTGT
Source organism: Dysdera silvatica (assembly GCA_006491805.2). Taxonomy (NCBI): domain Eukaryota; kingdom Metazoa; phylum Arthropoda; class Arachnida; order Araneae; family Dysderidae; genus Dysdera; species Dysdera silvatica. The sequence goes on from QLNU02015360.1 coordinate 104,337,279, forward strand.
TATAATATGAAACCAAGATTGAATTATTGCTTCTGTTAATTGTGTTTTATTGCTGGGTTGCTTCCGACTAACAAGCTTCTTTAGCCGGCTCCATAGATTTTCGATGGGGTTAAGGTCTGGGCTATTTCCAGGCCATTCCAGCAGTTGAATATGATGATCTTGAAACCATTTTTTGCACACACGAGCAACATGACATGGAGCTGAATCCTGTTGAAATATAAATGCTTCATTATCTTGGAAAAGATCACATGCAGAAGGCTGCAGCTTGGGCTCAAGTATTTCATTTATGTATCTTTGGGCATTTATATTCCCATTGATCACGCAAATTCTGCCCACACCTCTTGATGTTATACAACCCCAAATCATAACACTAACTGGGTGTTTCACGGTAGGTGTAATGCACTCAGGATGGAAATCTTCTCCAATTCTTCTCCATACGTATTTTACGCCATCACTACCAAACAGTGAGATTTTGGTCTCATCACTCCAAATTACACTGTCCCATTGTTCCGTTGTCCAGTTAACATGGGTTTTAGCCCAGTTTAATCTTTTCAACCTCTGTTTGACAGACAAAAATGGCTTTTTTCGTGGAATTCTTGCATTTAGACCACATTCATGCAGTCTGCGCCGAACAGTCCTTGCACTTAACTTCACATTGCATTGCGCCATTTCACCTTGTATACACAGAGATGATTTTTTCCTGTCACCTAGGCACTGTCTTTTAATTCTTCTATCATCACTTGCTGTTGTGCACCTTTTTCTGCCTTTACCAGTCTGGTTTTGTAATGACTGAGTCTCCTTATACTTCTTCAAAAATTTAGAAATGCCACCTTTAGTTAAGTTTCCCCCAATATTTCTTCTAATTTCTTCATAACTGTAGCCTTGTTCACTTAATATTACTATTTTACATCGCTTCCTAGGTGACCAGTCAACTCTTTGCGCCATTTCTTTAATTTTATTACGTTTTACAAGCACACTAAATCAAAGAGCACAAAAAAAAAACAACCAACTTGATAGCAATTACAGAACACACTGATAAATGTCCTGTAACCTGTTGGCTCATTGCCAAAACAAGAGAAAACATGATTGGCTCATTGCCAAAACAAGATGACACCTGATTGGCTCTGTAAACACTCATGCTCATTGGCCACATTCAAATGAAGGAAAGCTACTTCATATAAATGTAAGCAAGCTGTGCTTCTTTTTTCTGGTTATTTGGCTATAACTTTTGATAGAATACAGATAATTGAACAAATGTTATTGCATTACAATCTTTATTAAATTACCTTTCTAATGATATATAATTTTATAGTATTGGTACAAAAAAAAGTGGTGTTATTAGCCATCAAACCTCTAAAATAAACTTTTTTCAAAGGGTTTCCACAATTTTGTCCACTACTGTATATATATATATATATATATATATAGCATGTCATAATAAGCATATATACATACAGTATGTTTATACATATATTATATATTATACAGTAGTAGTTTACATACATATACATACAGTGTGTATTATACATACATATATACAGTAGTAATATACATACATGATACATACAGTAGTATTATTATACATATACATACAGTAGTATTATACATATATATACATATACATACAGTGTAAAAGGACAGAGGCACATATACATATTATAGTATTATACATATATACAGTAGTATTATACATACATACATACAGTATATACATACATATACATGCAGTATTATGTTACATAGTATTATACACATATACATGCAGTAGTGCATTATGTTATATACATATACATACAGTGGTATTATACATATATATATATATATAATACGGACACACGGATTAGCTTTAAAAAATCCCGACATGTAAAAGATTCCCTATATTTTCCTACCACACATCCCTTTCTTATTAAATATAAACAGCGTGCCAGCCATTTGACGGATCACTTCAATCTCTATAATACGTAATATCTTCTGTGCGATAATACATGCCATATTTAATGGCGTCAGTTTTCGAATCATGGCTAGCAAATTTAACTTGAGACCATCGTTTTCAAATTTGATTTCCCTGCTCAGATCGGAATTTAATTTTTTCTACTTTTTCTTTTCTTGTTTTATTCTTTTAGTTTACCTGGTTTTTGCCGTCTACGAATGCATAATAAATCCAGCACCCCGATGGCCTATGTGGAATACCAGGTGAGTGATATGTTTTTATTAAAATCACTGTACATTTAACCCTGATTATCAAAATAGACTCCGAATGTGTATGAGTTATATGTTGTTGAACTAACTCCGTTTACGCCATTTTCGAGACATCTTTTCGTATTAAGTTATGGTATGAAAAAATAAAGCATGTATTATTCTCATGGTGAATATGATTTTTAAAATAATTCCACAATATATTAATTCTACAAATGAATTAACTACATATTTTAAATTAATCCAAAACAAATTGAACCCACTTTTGTGAACAAACGATCTAAATCAGAATATAGTTGTACCAAAATTACTAAATTTTCTAAAATGAACTATTTCTTATAAATAATTAGAAAATGAGAGATTTTTCCAAAATTCCAACGTTTATGATGAAATTGTTTCTCCGAGCACATTGTTTCTAAGCCATATTTCGACGTTTTTATGACGTCCAAAAACCTTTAGATTTTTCTAAAAAATTTCTTTTATATTGACGTGGAAGCGATTCTGCCTAAACGGGCTGGAGCACTTGTCGGTTCGGAGTTTATGTTGATATCTGAGGTTACTTGTTTCATGCCCGATGGCCAGCAACCTAAATGGAGGTATTTGATAAAAATATTTTGAGAATTTTGTGTACTTTTGGAGCGATTTTTAGTAGAGCACAACGGGTTTTTTTTTTCTTTGCACTTTCATGTTGCTTTGTTTAGCATAATTTTTCGATAAAACAAATTAACTTATGCTAAACTTTTGTTCATATTTTCCATACTGTTACCTATTTTATTTAATATGGTTTGATTTATATCTTTACATTTTGTTATACAGTTGTTCAGTATGGATTTCACAAAACTAAATTCCCCCCTAATTAAAGCTAAAACTTAAAATTTCTTTTTGGAGAAATCTCTATTATTTACGTGGCAAACTTTATTTTTCGGACAGATGTGTATTGAGCTTCTTTCGACAAAAGTAATATTATTGCTCAGTATTTCCGAGGTAAGTAATTTCTGGTCGTTTAACCATAAATTTGGGTTCAATCATCAAGCGTTTTATTTAAATTTTATTTCTTAATCTTTCTATGAAAGGTAAGTGCTTATAACTGCCCAAGAAAAATCGGCCGTGAGAAAAGCTTTCTTGTGGTAACTACTACAAAACTTTGTCTCTGCTCAAAATTATAACTTAACCACTTATCATTTAGAAATTTATTCTACTTGTTTTCGTTGGTGATATACATTCCATGGCAAAAAATCCTCGCACAAAGAAGAGCGGTTGGAATCAAATGAAACCTTAGGTATATGATAATAGTGACGATGTTAATAAACGCTTATGCTGTATCTGATCAAATGGAAAATTTATTGCAAAAGAACGTTGTAGTTTAAAGTTTCCCTTTGTACCTAGTTGGACCTCTTCTTGCTTAGATACATGAAGTAATACGATAGGGTAAAAAATTATACAAATGCCGAATACTATCCAACGGCAGATGTTCCCACAGTTTTAGCAACTTTTGTTTGATATACCAAACAATCGTAGATAACCAAAGCTTCTGTCCCACATTACCCCAAAAATGCCAGATGGACGGCAAGTCTGGAGGCCGGTCAGGCCAAGAAAGTATATAACAACAGACGCAGATATTTCCTGGAAACTCATAATTACATGATTCTTTCTACTGATGACACATCTGGGTCGTGCAGAAATTTTCCGCTGTATAACGTGCCCTGTACTTCTTCCAACGTCCCCTCATAGTCAAGTCAGAATATCCAGGCTGGCGGGCAATTTAACTAGCCACCATGATTTCACAGGCAACAACAGGCCCCTCTTAAACTCCAGCATTTTGTTCAAAATTCCGTATGGAGCATTATCCAGGTATGCTTATCATTACTCAACCGTCTCTTAACGTTTAAAATGGATTCCCTGCATAAAATCGCTATCTGCGAACCTTTCTTGCATTCCAGCACCCTCGTATATATATGTGCATTTATGCATAGTCTTACCAAACTGCAAACGTTTATAAATGTGTCCTGTACATTGCTGTATGCCAACTTCTCGGTTATAGGTTATAGGATGGTTCGGTCCGGGTGCGTGGATTATTTTGTCACAGAATGTGTATCCTGCTTTTACAGGTAGCGTGCATATTTGAAATGTTTTTGGTATAGAAATACGGCTTGTAACCATTTTCTCACTTTAAAATGGTCTTGTTCTTAAGGCGGTTTTGAGCCTTCTGTTTAACCGCTCATAGTTAGTCGCTTATAAAATCAATTTTTTATAAACCCTACTTAGAATAATAAGATTTGTGTTTCAGTAGATCTTATTCTTGTTTTCTCTGTGCTTCAATTTCAGTATTGACCAATGACCCATGATGTAGTTTCCTACTATAGAAAACCTACTAAAAGGGATAAACCTTATACAAGAAAATAATTTCGAACGGCTGATTTTCCAAGCAGATTTGTCCCTCTTGATTTATTTTTTCTTTCTTCACATTTTGATTAACAGCTGACAAAAGAGTGAATAACGAGACACGTCTATCTCCATGTGAGTTTTATTTACCGGAAACAGTGTGCCACAGTGTGCTGGAGAGCAATCATGCATTCCCTATTTGGTACTGGATTCTACAAACTTTTCTCATTCAGTTCGTTTTATCTTCTAAAATTGCTCATATTCATCCACTTCAAAGAATCATTTTCGATTATTTTAAATCCCACATAAGAAGCTAATGATATCTTTCTTTGATGCGTACCTTGCTAATCACAACTTGGCAATAGAAACTGTGCATAAACCAGGTAAACTTGCCGAAGCTGACTCCGGAAACACTTAATTATTGATTATTTTCGCTGCAAAAAACATAAAATTGTTTGTTTGTTTTTTGTACACGAAATTGGTTTATATTCGTAAATCTCTTGTGCATCTCCCACTTAAGTAAATTTATGAGAAGGACATTGTAACATATCAAGATTGAGTGAGCTGTAAATGGTGTGTTATTACTTCATAGGTCACAAACTCTCAGTTTGTCGTCTCTGTAACACCCAAATTATATTTATGTGCATCTTCTTTTTCCATTCTCCAAACGTAATTGTAAATCAACTTAGTATTTAGAAATTCCAGCCACAAAATTTAACGTTGCACATAATCGTCACAGTGAGTCATTAAACTTTTTCGCATTAGGAAGTGGAGAAGAAGACTGCGAAGCCACAATTGAAGCTATTCTGCTAAATGGTGTATGTTATTGTTCAGTTGATGGAAAACTTAGCAAACCAATCTCAGAATTCTTAAAGAGAGAGATTAAGATAATGTTTATAATCATTTTGTTAAATTTATATCCTATTCCAGAAATCGTATCATTGCATTTTACCTTACGTTTGTTCACAGAAATAGTAACGATATCCTGTTTTATTCCAAAGAAAATAAGGACTTGAAATTTGTAAAGGAAGAGTATAACAATTAAATGAGTAATATATATCGCAAAGTAATTTTTTCTTCCATGTATTATTAGAATTTCGATATTCACATTCCCGTTCTATTATTTGTTCGAGTTAAATTGTTTTTATTAATTCCGTACCCTTTGGACTCGTTAAGCGATTGACTCTGTTGCTATAAATAACCAGCACTGTGGGTACCAAAATGGTGAAATGTTTCAACTGAGTCTAAGTATTCTTACAAAACAGTTTGCACAGTAGATTTGAAGTAAATCTAAGATTTGCGGAACCACCTTAATATAGGGGACCATGATCAAAAAGTATGGTAAAACGAGCTATTGCTCTCGCGGCAGCACATGTATGTCATCCCATCCTAATGTGTATCACTCCTGTTATTTTTGCGTTTTTGCACATGTGAATGTTCGACCAACTTGTGTTCTTCCATGCGTGGACTTGGATCCACCATGGCCATCATATTCGAAATCACTTTCGTTACTATGCACGAACCGGGGGGTGAGGTGAAAGGTAAAATACATACCGAAACTTTGTAGTTTTTAATGTCTGAAATATATATTTAGTAAAGTTTAATATGACATATTTTCCTATTCTTCATTCAAAACACTCTGACGCTTGCTCTTGTTCTTATATTATATCTCTGTTTATAAAGAGAATCCCCTGAAATTACTTGCTGTTTATATACTAGCATAGAATCGTTTAACTCTTGACGTAAATGTCTTGAAAATCACTCAAATTGAGTGCATAATTGTGATTAAAGGACCAAACCATGGCGGCGTTAGTGTCGCCGCAAATTTTCCTCAGTTAACAATCGACAAAGCTTCGAGTGTTTTGAATTTTGTGAGATATATTCTCCATAGTCCTTGCAGTTCATTCTCTTCGTAATGTGTAGTCTTGTAAATGAAGCAAATCTTGCACAGCGCTCGCAATCACCTTTTATATAACTCTGTACATAATTTTATTTCGTAGCTTCTGTATTTATGAACGCATTTTTCGCTTTGCCTAGTCCAAATATTTTATTATTTCCCACCCAGAATGTGTCGTTTTAAGTAACATTTAAAAGAACTGTCAAGTTTTATGAGCTATCCTATCTAGTTTATGAAGAGAAATTTCACTTCAAATTTTTTAACTGATAGCAACGTTCAATTGTGCTTTCGAAAGTGTTTAAAATTGTCTAAATTAAACTCAAATTTGTACTTTTAATTTCATTAATTGATACCCTTCTCTCTACAGATGCTAATTAATGGCCCGTTTTCACGTGATAAAAATAGTGGTGAAAAATATACATAATATAGTGTACATGAATATTTTCTAATCGAAAATTTTATGCGTAAAACATCCATTTGAATAAACATACACAATTCATAAAAAAATACATACATGTATTTAAGAAGAAGAAAAAATGAAACTGGACTACCAAAAAATATTTTTAAGTAACTTTAAAAAAACTTTACCAGTAAACAACAACATGTTACAACAAACAAGTAACCAAAACAGGAATCTTAAAATTGTTCTCCTTTTTTTACCAAAATAAATCATAAAACTTTAAAGCGATTAAATGCATTGCTTTCCATATGTGGAAGTTTCTCTAAGGAGACGTGAAATAAATAAACATTGAAAAATGGTGTTGAAAATAAGCGCCTAGGTGCCGTCAGGATGTGGTGGTACAACGTTATGCTTTATATGTCGAGAGGGAAACAACAGTTAATTATACATTAATTATTTACTAGTTTAATCAAATGACGTATAGTAGCAGTTAATACACATCCTGTGCTTCAAGCAAAACCAATATTGTAACCCTAAGTTACACAGAAAACCTAACCAAACCGAAATACATGTTCAGTTATTTATTAAACATAAAAAAAACACGCCGACATAATAGAGAATCTACACTTTGATTTCAAAAAGCGATTTAATATTAACCGAGAGAACCCAGGAGATTCCTACCCATTCATAATGTTAATGTTATCAATAATTTCTAAACGCCGATGGTAGAGAAAAAAACCATCGATAATATTGAGAGCGCCCATGTCTACTTTTCGCCACAACCTTTTCGCTCATAGCCCTAGCACGGACTCTCACATTTTGTCCCAATTAAATATTATTTTACAGAACTTTTTCTGTTCTTTTGACTTTATTATTTTCTATTGGTGCGGCTATTTGCAGGAACCTGACGCCTCCCGAACACAATCCCCAACTAAACTTTAATCTCGAGTCAACAGCTGTCCATCTTCTCATCGAAGCACAAAGCCCTGGAGGACGGTATTCGGTCAACGGCTGAACGTTGAGTCGGCAATACATGTACCCCTAGGTTTCTTTAATGCACACCATAGTCCATTAGCTTTTGACATCTGAATGTTGTAGTTTTGCTGCATCGATGTGCCACACTCGTTTTAATTCATACGCATGTCGGTATACGTTTCTGATGTCGATAAGGTTTGTGTCCGGGTACCGTCTGCATTTCACTCTCGTTGTTTGATCTTTCATATTCCGACGTCGGTTTCTGCCCTAGACGGCTGCTCTGCTAGGCTATGTACATGTATGTAATGGGGTAACGTCAACCGCATGTTAGTCAATACGCTACTACTTATAGAATCCTTCATGTCTCGTCATTAGTTTTCGTCCTAGGCGAATGTTTTGCTAGGCTAGTCACTTGTATATAATGGGGCTAACGTCAACCGTATGTTGGTCAATGCGTTGCTCGTCGCTGAATCCTTCAGGTCTCGTCATTAGTTTCGGCCCTAGGCAGCTGTTCTGCTAGGCTAGGCACTTGAATTTAATGGGGTAACGTTAACCTTATGTTGGTCAATGCTTTGATTCAGCCTTTCCGCAGGATTTATTCCCTTATATCTTCATTCACTAATTTTTGCACTCTGTTTTTTGGTCTCCGTTTCCTACGTTTTCGTCGATATTCAAATTCATCTCAAAGTTTCCTGAATAATTCTCCTCCATTCTCATCACATATTCCTACTATCTAAGCCTTGACTTTTACGTTTTTTGACACACCTCTTATCTTTTTCATCCCACTTATTTCTTCATTTCTGATTCGCTACTTTCGTGTCACTCCGCACATCTACTTCAACATACTAGTCGCTGTTGCTTGCATCCACAATATTGGATTTCTCTAATAGTAGTACCTCAGTCTTAAACATTATTTTCGGTCTGACTATAGTCTTAAATAGTTTCCCTTGTAATATAACTCGAATCTTCCTCTTCGTCACAGAACACTCCGAACGTTTCTTTCTAATTCCTCCACCCTGCCTTTAAGTTGATTTCTCTTTCTATCCTCTAGTCCATTTCTCCATTCACGTCCACTAATAATCTACAAGATACCTGAAGTAGTCAACTTTCTTAGTTTTGTTGCCATCAATAATCAAGTCCTCTTCGTCATCGTCTTTTTCGTCAGATAGAGCCCTGGGTTTGTGCAGTGACAACGCCTTCGCCTTGTGCACCGTTAGCCGTAGAGTTCGTCTTCCAACGGTGCCAAAAACAAAGAACACTTAGCGAGTAATTGCTAGCTGTACTCCCGGGGTTGCTTCTCTAGTCCATAAGAGATTGGAATTCCTCGAAAAACTTTGAAAAAGTTTTCTGGCGCAACATAGTCCTTACTATTCTTGCGCCGTAAAACTTACAAGCAACCAAACTTCGTTACGTACCATATATTCCGTTTTACTTTTGTTCACTCTCAGTGCTCTTTCCTCCAGGGCTTTCAGCTAACACTTCATCTTTTAAAACGTCCGCCATCTCTTGATTCTGTGTGAAGTAAGATGTCATCTGCTTACATCATATACTAGGGCGTGTCTTCTTCTGTTTGATCTGCAATCCTGAGAAAGAAAGAGAATATAATAAATTTAGCATACATTAAATGAATTAAACGCAAATGCAGTTTTTTACGGAAAACAAATGTCAAGTCAACAAAAATGTAATAAATATAACACTGGCTCAACAATGTACTAACTAGAGGTGTTATGATATTTACGAACAGCATTATTTTGAGCTCAAAGGGTTTCTTTCAATTGCCAGTAAATATTGATTGTGTATAAATATATCGCTACTTGGACAGCAAGTTAAACCTTCAATTCCATACTAGGTGACCTGTCATATTCTCCTGTGACAGGAAATGCAAACATTAAGTCTATCTAAATCAACTTGAACGCCTTTTATCTCTCTCCCTATTTCTCTCGAAGATCCTCGTTCTCAGACGTTTCAAATGCAATCCTATATTTTCAGAATTTATGCCAGAGGGAAGCGATAAATTGTAGGAAATATATTCTGTTAGCAAGCATACGTATTTAAAATCTAATAAAATAAGAGGCATTTCTACGAATTTGGAAAGCATTGCTGTAGTTCATAAACTTGAACAAAAATTCCACTATACAGACTTTTCATATATCTATCTTATATCATAATTATTAATAGTATAATAAAATTCACAACCCGCTAAGTACTATGTTTTGATTATAAGCTATGTTTTCAAAATTTCAGGACGTTCACTTCGATATAAGAAGTTCAGTATATCTCCCCCACTCTCATTCCTTATACTTCACGGTTTACCCGCCTGTCCTTTTAAGTTTGGATTCAAGCGCAGTTGATAATTTTTATTCACCCGTGATATTAAAAATTCAAAACTTTTTCCAAAATACATTCGATGCTAAAATGATTGTACTGACTTTAAAAAATTATCTTAATATGAAAAGTTTTAATGGCTCAAAAGTTCGAAAAACTTGATATCATTTTTTGTCAGGTTTAATTGAAAATATATTTATAAAATTGCAATTCTCCTTTAATACAATTTTTGTAGGCGTTATTTAAGAAATTGACACACTCTCAGATTTTTTAGCGATAAATCTTCACTTGTTACAATGAACGATTAGTTCCAAAGAAATGATCTAGTTGCTACTATTTGATGATAAGAAAATACAAATAGACCGTATGGTTGAAAGGGTCCAATTTCATGAAATTATATTAGAATATGAAAAGTATCCCCACCTTCGTGGGCGCCATGGATTATTTATTAATTATTAGCTGGTTAGCTGAGTAAATTAATCGCTATAACATGTAGTTATGCTAGTTTGGCATTAGAATTTGTTAGCATTTTGAAGGTTTTGAGATAACCACTACCATTAATTTATAAATTGTTAACTAAACATTTACCAGCAACTAGCATATTGAAACACAATGGGCATATAACATTTTTTGATGAAATTTAGAAATCATTTTACGTGCATGTATTTACCTTTTTACCCAATTAAAAACGAAATACTTGTATTAAATATCTTTCCTTACAAAAACAAATTAAGAAAATGATATGTTTATATTTATTATGTAAGCAGCGACGCGAATTTTTTTTAAGAGAATAGGTATGTTTTGGACCCATGTGTTGTGGTCTATTTAAAATAGCAAGAAAATTTTTAGAATCCTTAATTGCAGAAGTTTAAGAATCTAATTTCTAACTTAAAATAAGGGAGATCAATCCTAATAAGATTTGGTATCGCATTGTTCGGCTAATTCATTTCTGCAGAGTTAATTAGCATGCTAATTATTGCACAATTACGTTGTTGATTTTAAATATGCTATCAAATGAACAAATAGAGCTTCCACAATTATAAGCACAATCATGATATTAACTCTATACATATACATTATATAGATATACATATATATATATATATTTCGGTTTCTAACAGTTCTCTCCAATGTTATCAGTTAAAACATATTGCACGACAAAAAATATGTGAATTGTACTCCTTAGGAAATATATTAGACTTTATAAAATCTGTAGTATATATTCGTATAAAAGTGGTTGTTGTCAGTGCCAGATATTCTTCTCTTCTTATAGAATCTTGTATACAGACTTTTTTCTAGTAAATTTCTTGTCGGACTCTAGATACTAACGTGTGTTGTACAAATTTGTCTTGTTGTCTTGTATATACTGGAAATGCATACAAGTATAAATGTGTATACAGTGGCAAAGAAAAGCACTACAAAAAGAATATTCTTCAACTGATCCTGTTTCCAAGTACAGTACCCACCAAAAGTATTTGAACTAATACGAAACTTTAAGATGTGTGTGTTTGTGTGTGTTGATTATGGAACTTACTGCTATGATTGCACTGTTTGCGGAAAAATATTTGCTCCGTTTTATGTTTTCTTTCTAAGTGGAGAAAAATAATAGTGAATTTGAGCATTTACAGTACACATCGTTAGCGTCTGTCTTTGGACCCTATTAGCTAATCGCACCTTGGAATTCCCAAATATTACCCAACTCTATGAAATTGAATTTGAAATTTGAAAGCCAATTGAAATATAAATGTTGCATATCTAACTATATGGTATATTTATTATAAAAAGCATACAATTTTGTATTAATGTAATTTTTGCACCAAAAGTGCATTTTTGAACTAATATGAAACTTGGCATGCAAAGTGTATGTGTTGATTGTGAACTTACTGCTATGATTAAGCACTGTTTCAGGAAAAATATTTGCTCCTGTTTTATGTTTCTTTCTATGGAGAAAATAATAGTGACTTGAGTACTTTACTGTACACATCGTTACGTCTGTCTTTGACCCTACATAATCGCACCTTGAATTCTAAATATTATCCGAACTCTATGAAATTGAATTTGAAATTTGAAAGCCAATTGAAATATAAAACGTTAAAAGACATCTATCCATATTATAAAGTAATTTTGTATTAATGGTAATTTTTCATAGAAATAAAACGCACTTATATAGATCTTGGAATATAGACAATTCCTTCTAAGATATTCTTTGGTACATACAAAAAATATATTAGAAGAGAGTCTCGCAACAAGCTGTGCTTTTTTGCGACTCCCCTCTATTTTTAATTTCTCAAATAAAATCGAAATTTTTCTGTATTAATTCAATGTATACGACTTAACTGTTCTCAATCTGTGACCATACAACATCTACAAAAAGTAAAATAAAAGATTACCATTATTTATTAAATGAATTACAAAGTTATATCACCAGCTCCTCGATCAAGCAGAAATGAAAGAAGATAGAATTAAATTATGAAATTTAAAAAGTAATACGCGTAAAAGTGATTAAAACAACAATAAAAGTATAGAGATTGACATTAGAGTAAAAAAAATGAATAATGCCCCCCCCTTTTGTGTCCCATTTTGGAAGAAATTCCCTAAAGATAGCATTCCGTTTGTTTCCTTCAAGCTTTTAAGGTACAGGAAGCTATTGAGTAAGTTGACCCCTTCATGTATCTAACACCTTAAGTGACAAGGCACTTTCGTATTGGTTTTGAAATTGACAATATCTGTAAACTAATAAACCCAGAATTCTTCTTGTTAAATTTGACATTTGCTAAACAAATTTTCTACTAAAAGAGTTTAAAAAATCAATGTCCTACGAAGGAAAATGTGTTTTTATTTCCTACACAACTTTCAGAAATCACATAGAAACCTGCTGGAACTAAAAATTCCGAAATTTATAAAACGTATGGATTAGGAAGAGGAAGAATAAGAGGAAGTGTCTAACGCTTTAACAGTTAATGTGAGCATTTAAGATCTAACATAGTTAGAAACCTAGTCAGAAAAATGTGATTATTAAATATAATTGCAAAAATAGACGCCTCATCGTTTTATAACAAAATTTACGGATTTTACACATTTTTTCCAATAAGGACATTTCTTCAAATAAGGAAAAGTAAACACTCTCTCCACACTATTTTCATAGTTTTCTATGCGTTGTCCTTGTGACATAAAACTCCAACCGATCAAAATCCTTGTACTCCGCCATTTTATACATATCAAAATTCTTTTGAAATTTCAATTAATTGCACGTTTTATTTCCACAATTATAATTATAATATTTTTGTAGTTAGCGTATTGATTTCAGTATGCCAGAAACAATATGATGATTGCGTCTTTTCTCAGTAGACAATTGATTTTAAGCAGTTCTCTGGTGCTAATTATACAGGGACTTGGAAATGGGTATTAAATTAACGAAATTAGAAATATGATCAATTCTGAATTGTTGTATTTCTTTTCTTCGCCACATATGTACTATATTTACATATAATATATATATATTCGAAAGCATATAATATTTGTTATATAATTATTAGTACGTGACGTTCAGTCTGTCCTGTCATGTCCCTAGCTGCGCTGTTATTAGGAAGACTGCGGGACTAACGAGAGAAGCAGGAAGATACTGAAAGTACTGGTGCATACCTTTTACTAGTATAGTTAATAGTGTTGCCTCTCACTTTTCGATGGCTAGGAAAAGACTGCGGCTCTCGTTGGTCTTGGAAGGACTGCATTTTATGTAAGTCTGTGGCTCGTTAATTCCATAAAAGAGCTTATAAACAATTCGCCACAAGAAGCTACAGTATATTTATTGTGGCTTGATATGTTGAAAAAAAGGTGACCAATTATTGCTTCAAGACACGACAAGTAAACGGCTTATAGGTTAGTGGGTGGGAATATTTAGTGCTGATCACTAAAAAGTTATTTGATAAGCGTGTCGTCAAAACCGAGTATCTAGTGGAGATAGAAGTGTTGTGTGTGTACCGAATTCCAGCAAAGAAAGGGTATCTGCAACATGTATTAGATCTTTGATGAGGTGTTTCGATTCCTGGCTTTCTGGCATCATTCCGTCCATCCGGTGCGGTCACTGATTACAGCTTAATCGAGCTGTTTGGTGAACAAAGGGCTTCATGGATGTCAAAATGGCAAAAATCGTGATTTCTCCGGGTGCTGTAGATGTTTAATTTTTCGCTGCAGTTTCATATATATATACTGAAACTGCAGCAATTGATTGATACACGAGATTGGTGTACGGAATTACCTTATTTTACTTAACAGTCGTTACGCATGTGGCAAACTGTCCAGTGTGCTCTCCTTTCACTCGATATCTGAGAAATATTAAGCGAAAAAAATATTTGTTGCTGAAATATACTTTTTCACTTAATATCTGAGAAATATTAAGTGATAAGGATATTTGTTGCTGAAATATACTTTTTCACTTAATACCTGAGAAATGTTAAGTGAAAAAGAATATTTGTTGCTTAAATATACTTGTTGTTTTGGCTTTGTAAGTATCATTATCCTTCTTGTCTGCAGCAAAACATCCACTTGACATATTCCTATAACTAAACTGGCCGAGACTGTTTGGCTTTAATTCACGGTGCATTTCACACCATCTACTTTAATATCTTTATACTTTATTGACGATAGAGTGATCATTCAAATATCAAAATAACGCTCCTGAAATGGCTTTTAAAATCCACAAAAATCTATTATTTATTGCAATGGTCTTGTATTGCTGCAGCTTACCAAATTGTTAAAAAATTAAACTTCTAAAAATTTTTGTTTAATTTCTTTTCCTTTTGCTTCATTTTATTTTTTTTCCTTTTCTTTCCTCCTCTTCTTTTTTTCTTTCCTTCCTTTTTAGCCTTCTTTCTCTTCCTTTTTCATCACTTTTTATACATCTTTCCCCTTTTTCTTCATATTTTATTACCCTTCTTAATCTTATTTACTTTTCTCTCTTTCAATTCCTCTTTGTTTTTCTTTTTTCTCATTTCTTCTCCTTTCGTTTTCCGTTTCTTTTCACCACCTTCATCTTCTCTCCCCTCCTTGAGTTTTTACATAATTTACCCATTTAACACTTTGAATAATAATACCAATTAATAATACTCTTATACTTCCCTTACACATACTTGATTTTTTTTTTTGCTTTATTTATTTTTTGTTTTTCTTTTTAGTTACTATCATATATTTTAAATGCAAAGGATATTGTAAAACTTTTCCGCTGTTCTGTTAATAAGTACTCTGGTAGTTAAGACAAATTGAAATTTAAAATTCGATTGATTTTAGTTTCAAATATTGTCAAATTTTCTTGTTTTAAATAAACACTACCTCGCTGATAAGAAGCTTTTTCCAATTTAATCAGAGAAATAATAAAATTTATGCACGATGTTATATAAAACTGACCTAAGCTATTTCCATTTTGGAAGAATTTTGTGAAAGTACCTTTTTATAATTATATTTGATAATGTCATTAACAGATTTTTGAATAATTTACATTACTTTATAAGTTCACCTCAAACGAATACGAAACAGGCTATGTATTTCTAAAATTTATTTCGAAATTGTGTACCTTCAATAATTTACCGTACCGAACGTGTTCCTGACCGCCAGGAAGAAAGAAAATACACTTTAATGTAGGAAAATAGAAGTAGTTTTTATTTACAGAAATTGTTTTTATTTACATGCAAACACCATATATTAGTACAATCATTTGTATGAAAGATTACAAGTCAAAAACTTTTTGGGTTAATAATGTTTGCAACGTAGTTTGTTGACTTTTAAATTTGATTTTCTATTAAATATTTCTTAATTATTTTTAAACTTTTGTTTGGGTTTAGAGTTTTTAGTTCAATTGGTAATTCATTCCATATTTCTAAACCATGATAATTTCTGTTGTCTTTTCCGAAATTAATTCTTATTGTTTTAGTTTTGAATTATTTTTTGTTTCTTGTATTATAGTTGTGGTTTTGTTTTGTTATTTCAATTATCTCTGTATGTTTTTCTTCCTGTATTTGTTCATAAATAAATTGAGATACTTTAAATTTGTGAATATTGTCAATGCTTAATATGTGTTTATTGTTTTAAATTGTTCAATTGATAGTGAGTTTTTTTTATTTTTTTAAATGAGCTATTTAGTATATTATTTAATTTAGTTAGACGTGTTTTAGATAATTTACCTCTAAATTAATTTATTATTAAATTAATCATTATAAATATTCATTCAAACAAAATTTGACTAAATATTCAACAAGAATAGTCAGTTTGAAGGCTTATTTTTCCAAAATTTGCTTACAGGACAATTATTTACTGTGTTAAAAAATACCCTTAAATTAAATTAAAATATCTTAAAATGCATATCTTATAGCATTTTAATTTAACTATTTAGGATATAATTATATTTATTCAAGTGTGGTTGAATTTCTAAAATATGATTTTTTTTAATCAGTTTATCGCATCAGACAATAATAATAATTATAAAAAAAATGTAAAATATAGATATTTTTTTATGATTCAAATCTATTTAGACAATATTTTTCACCAATTTAAAAATAAGGAAACACTTTATATTTCCATATACATTTACTTTTAAATGTTACTTGTGAAATATTATGAACAAACTATGAATCGAAAACGTTTCATATAATATCAATTAATTAACTTTTGTTAATTTTGACAGTTTTCCTAACATACATCTGTTATTTAAAGGATGTCCTCGTTAAAGTGGAAATTTAAATTCTTCCGAATTGAAGTAATCGATTCAAAAATTAATTTAAATAAAAAGGTTTTATTGTTAAAATTTTTTGTTTTGAAATACCAGTATACTTATGATACTTACAAATTACGCCAACTGTTCTCTATTCTCGTGTTATTTGTAATTCAATGTTTGCTTTAATGTTACCAGGTATTCAATTTTTGTGAAAAGTGAGTTTTGTTCTATTAGGTCTGCCAAGACGTAATGTCAAAATCCTCCGTAGGAAACAGCATAGTCGTGTCAGTTTCAAATCTTAAGTACTTTATCAAATACTTCATTTAAAACAACGTATTGCTGTTCGTCCTCATCCCTATCAAAAAAAAGCTGCAAATCCGGCAGAAACCTTATCCCATGAAATCCCACCTCCCATTATTTGTATAATCATGTGGACTGCCGAGGTCCTATGATTTGGAATCTTTTCCCAATAAGTCTAACTAATATTCAGAGCCATCGTTTGTTGAAGTCATCTCTAAATAAATACTTGTTATCCACATGCTAATATTTAGTTTCTTTTTTTTTTTGCATATCAATGTTTAATTTCTTTTATTACGCCTTATATGTCAATGTTTAATCTCTTTTCTTATGTTTTGCATGTCAATGTCTGCTAGAGTGATATCTAGGAATCTACTTTAGGAGAGGAATTTCAAAATGAGGTAGGGATGGGGGCAAGAATTATACTTTAATCTTATTTTAGAGGTCCTTGTTCTGGAATACGAGTCCGGCAATGGGGTTTCTTTAGCCACAACAAAGATAACATTTCGGACACTATTTCATCACTGAGAATTTCCGGTCCCTCCATAGAAACACGCATATACTGACAGAGGTTATCTACACCAAACCGTTGGCGAAGATGATTGCACACTCGAGCAAGACGTGAAAAGACTCGCTCCACATTAGAAATAGATGACGGGCATGGTAGTGCAATCTTTGCAAAAAAGCACGAAGTTTAGACATGGTGCATTCTCAACTACAGCGTTTTCATGGTATGCTGCTAAATTTTGTAACACCATTCTAGAGTCCAGTTTACTTTTCTTCTTGTTCATAGCACATAGGTACTAAAATATGTTGGTCATTCCTTCATTAGTTCCCCTTTTTCGACTCCTACGGATTTAAATGTTTCAGCGATTTCTGACATATCCTACAATATTAGTTCAGACCCTATACTTGCAGTATTCCTACTTGACAAACGGCTACTAGAACTTGAACTTATAAATCTATATCAAAATAAAGCCATCGTAACTTTAAAATTGCATTTACAATTTAAATTCTCAAGCACATCACAAAAATCACGATAATTAAAGACCTGAAACTTCACAACACACAATTTACAGTCACTTTACGGCCGAAAACCATATAATTTAACTCCCTATTGCGACCACAAAGCAATGAAAACTTTAAAGAAAAAATAAAATTGGAATCAGCAAAGAATAACAGGAGGGACAGGAATAGGTGGAAAACAAAATAGAAGTTCGTAGTTTAAAGATCACCTGTCGAAATCTAATGTTTATTTACTCGCTAACCTGGTTACGGTTACTTTTTGTTTTAAGCTTCCCAAAATAAACTGATTGTGGCCGAGTGGCCAGCATACCCACGTTTTGTCCTTAATAAAACAGGGACGTTAAACAATCTTGGTTTGGAGCTAAAAACAAATACATGATAGTGGTGACGCTTGAAGCAATAATTGTTTAGAATCATATTTAAGAAAAAACGATCGAAATTTAATTTAATCTACAATCTTTGTGGGGATTAAAATTGATTGTTTTGGGGGTTTACCCCATTAACAGGCCTGGATATCACACTGATGCCTACCGTTATTTATGGTTTCCATGATTTTATTTGTTTAATTAATTTACTGTCCAAGAGGTGACCGGAACTTGTCAAGTTGACTTTTTGTCTGCTTTTTTTTCCGGTCAGCCGTTAAGCTCCTTCCAGTCTTCTTATATCATTTTTTATAATCTTATACAATTTTTTGGTTACCTGTACAATCAACATTATTATTGTATTGCCTATTTTGATTCCCAATCTTTTGTCAGCTATCAGGCAACTTCATAATTCCATTCTCCCCGAACTTCCCTTCTTTTTCGGCTACAGATTTTTACAGGTGCATTTCGTAGGCCTGTATCTCTCTCGTTTATAATATTTTTTGCTAAGTTTATGAAAAAATCATTTAGTGCATCTGCAACCTCTGTTTCATCTATTACTTCTGCCGTGTTTATTTGTAATGTAATTTTATTATTTGAATTGTTTTTGTCCTTTCCCGATAATTTATTAATGTTTTTCCTTTGCGATTTATTATCTTTGTTTAACAGATTATCCTTAAAGTACGCTACTTTTTTGTCTATTATTATTTTATTTAATTTGTTTCTTTTTTTGTAAATTTTGTGCAGTTTGATTTTGTGCGTTTTTTCATAAATTTTTATATGATTTATTATTTTTTTTATTTATCCAGTTTTATATTAGTTTAGCAAACCATAGCTTTTTTATTATTCTTTTTTCTTCTTTGAAACAAATGTCGTAATGAGTTTTTATAATTTTTATAAATGTATCATATATTTTTTCCACATCAGTGTTGAGACCCTCCAAGACTTTCCAATCTGTGTTCTGTAATATTGTTTTAAATTTGTCCATATTTTTCTTAGAGTAATTTCTAATTTTTTTTTGCCGTGTGTTTAATTTTAGTGTTGCTTGTTAATCTTATTAATATTGGCTTATGATCACTTACATGTATCTCCAATATAGTTAGGTCCATTGGTATATTTGTAAAGCACAAGTCAATTGTGCAGGTTTGATTTAGTATTATTCTTGTGGGTTCTAACACTTTGTTTTCATACCCCATGGATTCCAGTAAGTCTAATAGCTTATCCTTATCTCGACTTTCATTACCTATATTAATATTAAATTCATCAACTATCATTAATTTTTTATTTATGTTTTGATATAATTTATTTTGTTTTCTAGTATATTTAAGATTAAATCTACGTTTCCTGAGGGTGGTCTATATAGTGACATGATTATATTACCATCTGTTTCTGCCCTCATTATTTAAATATTTTCCCCCAAATATTCTACTGCATCTAACATTTATATCGAAATATTTTCTTTAAAGTGCATAGTAATACCTCCCCCTCTTCGAGTTTTCCTATATATAGCATTTTCGTTATATCTATTTAGACTTGTTTCACAATCATCTTTTTTCCAGGTCTCCGTAATTATGACGATTTCAGGATCCTGTTGTTGTTCGACGATATTTTCAACTATCTCTATCTTATTGTTCATGCCCTGTGCATTCATATAAAGTATCCTTATATTGACATTATTTTCTTGTGTCTTTTGGTCCGGTTTTATAAGTCTTACTTTTTTTCCTCGTTTATTTGATCGTCCCTTGTTTCTCAGTTTTGTATTTTGTTTCTTGGATATTCGTTAGTCATTTTCAGTTATTTATGTCTTGTAATCCCTGGATATCATAAATAGTTGAGTTTTCATTTTCTCTTAATTTTATTTTCCCATTCGTGGTCCAAACGTATTTTCAGTTGTTTTCTCTTTTGAATTTTAAACTTCATTTAGCAAGTACTTATTCGAGCAGATTAAATGTTTATTGAAGAAAATTTTTTTCCGTCAGTCGTATCCTAGTTTGTTTATTGTAATTCCATTTTCTCTTTTATTCCAAAATTCATTTCTTTTTTTGACACTAATGAATCTTACTATTATATTTGTTTTTTCCTGATAATCTATAAATGCTTTGTATATAATAATCCCATACTTCAATAACTAATTCTTTACCGATTTTTTTTACAATTCCTTTACAATTTCCATCTTGTCTCTATGGAATGCCATCAATTATAATGTTGTTTGGTCTTATTTATTGACCAATTTTATTTAGATCTGCATATATATCGCGGTTTGCTGCTCGCATGTTTTCCAATTTATGATCTTTATTATCCATCCAATCCGCTGCCTGTCGACTTAACCTCTCTACATCCTGTTTAATCTCTACTATATGCGTTTATTCCTGTTGTTTTCTTCCAATATAATCCCAAATTACTTCGTTATTTCTATAAACACAGATCGCATTTCATTTATTGTCAATTATTTTCCGTTAAAGTGGATATTTTTTCGTTACCAATCTCGATAGGACTACTGGAGCATTTGTTGTTGGCCAGGCTAAAATCTTTATCAGGAAACTTCTTAAACCACTTTTCAAAAAACTTTGTTCATTCGTTTATTGTACCAATACCCAGTACCTAAAAAACCTTTTTTTTTCATGTTTTTCCTTTTTTGCCATACATTTTCAAAACAAAATAAATTCAAGGTAATATCACTGAACGTAGTAATACTTCACTTAACCTTATGTTGAAGTATTATCTTTTAAAATATATAAATATATTATTGGCTAGGAACAATCCTTTGCATTAAAAAGCACTAAAAATCTACCTAGTGCAGACATATGACATTACCTTTTGACCAACCTAATAGTATTTACATGGCGCTTTAGTGTACTTGCCTGCTTTAAAAACTGCTAACATTAAATTTATTATTTGTTTTAAAAACGTCATGTGAGGATTTTGAAAGAAATGCAGCACACATGTCGAATTTTATAATATTAAAAATTAACAATATAGATTTATTTTATTATTAAATATTTTAGTAATTAATTTAATAGACATTTTACTTATATTGTTTCTAACTTTATATATATATATATGTTTAATTATATTTAACAATATTTAATTTTATTTTTATTCTTCTTTATATTCATTGTATTTCAAATGTCGGTGTGGGATAATGCAGCTTTATCGCATGTCCGTATCTTATTATATTGTTGATATTATCATATATTATATAGATTTCGATATATATTTTAATTATATACTTAATATTATATATATATATGTACGCAAACTGAAAAATTTACTTTTATTCGTTTATAAGTCGAAGTAAATTAAAATTTCTTGATTTGTACATTTATTTAACTAATTTATGTTGGTGTGTGATTATTGCTATGCGCATGTAAGGTTACTCGAAAAGTGAAAGAAACGAAAATATATAATTGGTCAGAAAAGTTATCTAAACTTATCGATTACGAAATGATATGTCGATTCAAAAAGAATAATCACAAAGGAATTGAAATATTCAAACACGGTCTTAGATTATAAAGGAAAAAATATTTTCAAAGTTTTTACAAAAACTGTCATTTTCAAACTATTGTTTTCTTCATTTATTGCAGTAGCTATGGCTCTAAAATTTGTATATCATATGTATAAAAAGTGCTATACCAGAAATTTTTAGAGCGATTACATTTGTTTTTACGCTTTTGTATTTTTCCTAAAATTGTACATAAAATAAGAAGTTACGCAAAGGCGGCGGAGTGATTAATATTTAAATATGTAAAACACATATACTGAACGTGTCGATTATTTATAGTTTGTATTTCGAAATAAAGTATAAAATTTATTAAATTTCTTTTTAATAATCATGTAAAATATCATATTTTCATGTCAAAAATGAGACTTTCCAATTGCTTTCGATAAATCGTAAAATCATATATATTAGTCAAGGTGTTCTATTTAAAATATAGATGCCCGTAAAGTTTTACTGTGACTTTGGTATTCAAATTCTCATGGACTCTTTATCTACTTATTAAAACATGTGATTCTATTGACCATTACACTTGCTTTATATACCATCATGTTATTTCATTAAAGGAATGATTTTAAGGCTTTTATTTTTACGACAAAAGATATACCATAATATCGTGCAAATATTCATTGATAGTTTTGATTTAAATAACCTTTTATACAGTATCTAAAATCTGATATTTGTTATGTTACTTGAGAGAGAATTTGGATATCATAACTAAGCTTAGAAGAATTTTTTTGATTTTGCTTACGTTTTCTTACTTCACTCTATCATCAAGAATGTTTATATAACATGAATATCGTCTTTTAAATCTGTTAATAATAATTTCCAAAACGTGTGTGTTGTCAAATGCGAGGATTATGTTTCGCATGTTACGCGTAGTCCTGAAGGGCTATTGTTTGAGCTTCGCAGCCAACACGGTTGCGGTAAAGGATGTATTGCATTGAATTTCACAGTGAGAAATATTCGACCATGGATTTGCTATATGTTCTTCGTTATAAAGTGTATTTAGTCATATTCCTTTTCTTTATCGTAGGCTATTTAAAACCTTATTGTTGTTGTCAAGTAGCTTGTTATTTATTTTAATGCTTTCTGTAAATAAAAAAATAAAAAGACAAGTTTTGTTGTATTATTTCTTCTCCTTTCAGATCAATAAGATCAATGACCATCGAAATTTAAAACCTTTTGCAAGAGCATGTCCAATTCAGGAATAAAAACTTCGCAGAAAAAGACAATAAATATTTTCAGCGATGACCGAATTGAAGATGTTTATTAATGTACACGAGAAAATTTTATTTTTGCATTGATTAGAAGCATTTAGTTTAGAAGTCCAAGTTTAAGAAGCTGAAAATATACCTTTAACTATTAAATTTAATTTCCAAATTCCAATTCAAGAAAATGACAAATTGAGTTTTCTTACTTTTCTTCCTCCATTATTCTGAATGCTACTGTTAAAAATAATTGTTTCTCGCGGACGCTAACCAATATAGGAAGAATAATCCACAGCTATATGAAATCAATCTATGTTTAGGTATCTGCGTATACAAAGGATTTTGCACACGTGTACTTATATTATGAAACAACTTTATTTCGGGTAGAATATGAACATTTGCACATGAATTTGAAAGAAGACATAGTATTGTTAGAAGCTGATTTAAAAATTTCGTATATAATTACTTCGGTTTATATCTACCTGAACAACAGTGGACAAAGACGATATCTGACGAAGCCCATGCTGCCCAAGCATAAAAGTTAGTCCACATGACAATCATATAAAAAATAATTGTAAAACAATACATAAACGCATTATATGTAAATCAATAGGCAAAATATAGCAAAAAAGAAAACTATGCATATGACTAACCAATAAATGATATGTGAACTCCTAAATTAATCCAAAAGACAGTATTAAGAGAACAGATCGTCAAGAAATTCACAAATTAAATTTCATGCATGTCTAACAAAAACATTTTTATGAACACTATAAGGGCATATATTATTTAAATAATTTTTTATTCATACCGATACCTTGGACTGTATGTTTATTTTAATTTGTCAAGTAAAATATATCATTAATAAGACAAGACAGTTTTTTATTTCTAGGCTATGCGTAATTTGTGAACTTCTTATTTGAAGTTGTTATGTGATATTATTAATATTATTATATGTGGAAGAAAGTTCCCCACGTTTGAAGAAGGATACCCCATTTACCTCATTACGTACCATGACGCACAGATACCAAAAACAGTGTCATTCACTCTGTCTAATATGGGCACCCTTACGGTTTAATCGGTTATACTCCAGCATCTGCTTCAATAATGCAGCAGTTGAATAACATTTTTGTCTTCAAAATTGAGGATCGATTATTGATAATTAATTACGACCATTCATTAGAAATCATCAGAACCAGGGGCCCATGACCTAAACAATGAAATTCTCAGTTATCTTCTATAATTAAAAGTTAACATTCAAAGTCGTAGTTCAATGACGTCGTTGTAATTAGCAACCAAATGTATACGGCAGTTCCACACAGTTGGTCAAAAACCTTTTCACGTCGAGGCCTTGCAGTTTCTATTGTGGCAAGAAGGTCAGTTGACGTCAGAAATTTTTAGACTCTTCTAATATGAAATAATAATAATAATAAAGCTAATAATGTAATATAACGCTAATAAAATAATATAAAGCTAATAAAATAATATAAAGCTAATAAAATAATATATAACGCTAATAAAATAATATAAAGCTGATAAAATAATATTTACATTTCTTTAAAATTATTTGAAAATCGCTGGCTTACCCTTTCACATAACATTTTGTCTACTTGTTCGTACATGTAAATTTGATACTTTCTAATGTGTGGGATACAGAGATTAAAAAATATTTGAACACGGAAAAAATGAAGAAAACTCCTATATGCAAAGAAATTACCACTATCCCACTTGTCTTCATGGGTATGACCCTCCAATTCTTAATGGTCATACAAGGATTTTGTGGTGGTTGAAAATCCCGTTTTCAGAGCACTGAAATACTTTCTCAGCTAATGTGACCATATTGCTGCAGAAACAAATCGTAAACGATATTTTCTGTATTTGGTTATGTTACACCTTATTTCTTACTGATTATTTCAATTGATTTCTTGTGTGCCACATCTTGAAAAAATGAAATGCCTGTTTACCGACAATTTCGTGGCAATAGTTCAGAGATTAGTAAAAAATCATACGTATATGACTTACGTATGTATATTATTACAGTTACTCTGTTCTTACCACACTTATTATCTGTGTCTAATCCCACTTTTCCCTTATTTCTCTTTTTTAATATATTATTTTTAAATGATCTTTATTTGCTCTTACTTTACATCTTTAACAAAACAAAAGCGATTCATATTTTTATTACATTCCATATATTTGGAGTAAATTCCTTTATTGCAATCGAATTCAATTAATGAACACTTCTGGCCATTAAAATTGTTACACCAAGCAGGAAAGGAAGGAGCAAAATCATAGTTATTGCGCACATACTGTATAATAAAAGGAAAAAATGATTAAAGTTACAAGTAATTTTGAGGTATAGAGCATGCAGAATTAACTACCCAGAGAAGCCGTCTCTGGCAGCAGTAACAGCTCTAATCCGGCTGGGTATCAAGTCGGATAGAGTTTGGATGGCAGGTACGGGTATAAGAGTACATGAGGCTTCAACTCTTTGCCAGAGTTCATCGATCGTAATGGCTGGCGAATATTGGCGTGCCGGTCCCTCGATAACCATTAACCAGACGTTTACAGTTGGTGAGGTATCTAAAGAACGTGACTGCCAATGCAACAATCGAACGTCCTCTATATCGAGGAAGGTTAGGGCAGCATGGGCGACATGCGGTCGTGCATTGTCCTGTTTAAAAGTAACGTGGTGGAGGCTTTGGGGATAGGGCACAGCCTCAGGCCTTAAACACATCAGAAATGTAACGGCAGCTGTCTAAATTACCGATTACATGAAGGAGAGGTGATCGGCAAAGACAAACGCATGGGTTGTAATCCCAAAAATATATTTTTTCACTGTAAAAAATTCCAACTTTCATGATAAATGAAGGGTGTTATTCCAAGACCATGGCAAATTCCTTTCTTGACTCTTCCCCCCCCCCCAAAATTAAAGTCTGTTTTCGCCCTTGGTGATCGGGATGTGTACCCATTGGCACCTCATACCAACACTCCAGGTGCTGTTTCGTATGACGATGACGAGTGAAAGCTGGCAATGTTCGTTCCCCTCGGTACTTCCATACATGAATACGGCCATCATAATGCTGTACGCCGAACCAGGATTGGTTTGAAAAAACGAGGTGGCGTCATTCCTGCGTCCATATTCGTCGTTGAACGCAACATTGTAGGTACGCCTGTCTCTGCTGCAGCGTCAAGGGAAGCCTCAGCAATGGTCGTCTTGATGCAGATGTCGTTGTCCTGAAAACGACCCAAGCTCAGAGTACGTAACGTCTCTGTATAATCCAACGAGGCTGCGCGGATAACATGTCCGTCCTCTCGTGTGTTAATGACCGGTGGCCGCTAAGATCCCGCACTGCATTCTGTATGGCCCTCCTAGACCCACTAATTCCATATTCTCGAGACAGTCATGGGATTTTGACCAACGCGAGTAGCATTAGAGCGGGACGATAAACCACAGTCCCGGTAGGCTACGATTCTATCGTGATCAAAATCTGACATGTGCTGGTGGGCGTTCCTCTTTCTTACTTTACACGAGGCATAACAAGACTTTTACTCAAGAAAGCAACGTGCAAATGCAATTTCCTTAGAAGAAACCTGCATTAAGATTTTCCCTTTTATGCAGACTGTCGGTAGCGTTAACCTTGCCTGTTTTGCGAGCATGCGTTGGAATAATTATAATAATAATAATACTTTATTCCTTATTATTTTATACCGCAGGAGACTATACAAACGATTTGCTTGGGAAATGGAAAGAGAGCAGTAGCGATGCTAGTAACGGGGCTCTCTTTCCGGTAAAAAAAGCAAGGGATTTCTCGTATTCAACAAGAAACAATAAAGATATTGATTCGCGCGTACAAATCCGCATTGTTATTAAGAGATTTACATTCGCTGGAATATCACATTTACAGAGTTTATGAGCAGAGTCTTGACTCGAAGGCGTTACAAGTGAAGGCTGAAGAGTAGACCGAAGGTGGAGTCGTTGTAAGCTGCAGAGCAAGGTTGTTTTTTTTTTTGTTTTTTTTTTTGAAATCATGGCCGGAAGAAGAAATAAGAGAAACGAAAACAGTAGAAAATTGAAAATGAATTTTGAGTTGGCTGTTGTGGGTGCACTTTTAGAGGACATTTATAAGGAAAGGCAGGCAAAAGAAAAGATTGAAAAGGGAGAGCATGAGGAGGGGGAGCTGAGGACTGAATGCGGAGGGAGGGAAGGCAAGAGGAGCGGGCAGAGCAAACCTGATCAATGTACTAATCAAAAACTTCAGCTTTAAAGGCGTGAAAAGACAGGGCTTTAAATTCTTGAGGGATCGAATTCCAGATTTTAGGTAACGGATATGCTATGGAAATGTTAATCCTTTGCATATCCCAGCATGCTCTACCTTGCATGCAAATTCCGCGTTTGTTATGTGCCGTCTTCATGGTATAGCAATTTTAGTGGCCAGCAGTATAATTCTTCCAAGGCCAAAAAAATAGGCAGTTGATGGTCATTAGTCAAATTTAAAGCCACAGCTTTTTCACAAGAAATGCACAAAACTAAAAGTCAAAACATAAAGGAAAATAGCATACACAAATATGCATGGCCGTAGGTTTAGTTATACTGATCACTAGTAGCGTAACTAGTCTTGAGATTTGGGAAGGTTATAGTCCCACCTCAATTTCGAAGCTAGCTATGCCAATGCTAAATAACCTTTCAAAAAAATTCTCTTTGTTTATTTATGATCTGAATGAGCTTGTATAACTTTATTAATTTGTAGAAGGCATGGACAATATGAGGAGCTCATAATATAATGGCGATTTTTTCTCCAAATTACAAGCTGGTCCCACTCCCGCCCCCAAGAACTCAAACTCAATGCTACAGAGCACGTGCTCTGCGGGAAACGTCAATCGTATTTCGAATCCATAGCTCACCAAACCCCAATGCATTTTTTTTTTATTTGGGAGCCGTAAGCAAATTATGAGAAGTAAAAGGAGTCGCGAGTCAAAAAATTAGAAAATCCCTGATATAATCCGTTCTTAAAAAAAAAAAAAAAGCATTTATTGTAACCTCATTCCATTTAGAAAAGGACGAAAATTCTCAGAAATTCTGCAGTTTAAAGCCCTGGAAAATATGTTTCGTAATGTTCTCCTCAGATAAAAATAGATTCTTAATCACTGGATTTGATATTTGCTTTTTTGCTGTTTTTTTTTTTTTTAGAAATTTCTGCACGCTTTTTTTTTTAATTCACAATTCTTTACTTGTTAAATCTGGAGTGTTCAAAATCTTTTTCGCTAAAAGCAACGAAATTGTATCGCACTTAATCCCTTACCTTATACTGAACAAAATCCACATTCTCCTCTCTAAATCCGAAAACTCGTTAAAAATGCAGTCGTTATAAGTCAGTCTTGCTATATATATCCAGGGCTGTCCCTAAAGGGTACGCGCTGTGTGCGCCGCGTACTCTCAAGAAATTTTGAAAAATACCGAGTACGCACCGCGTACTCTCAAGGTCTCAAGAAAATTTTTGTATTTGCTGGTTTTTGGGCAATTTTCAACCAAGTTGTCTTTCTTTTTTCCTTTGCTAGTCATTTACAAACTTGAATGGAAACAAATGAGGAAAAACATCCTGAACTCCCCCAAGCCTCAAAATAATATCCTGCGTATGACCAGAAGAGGAATGAAAAACTGATGAAAGTGGTAACTGCCACCTTGGGCTTGGATAGACGATAGACGACCAGTCAAATGCCAGTCAGGGCGGCGCAATGACGTCACCAAGTCCAGTAACCCCTCAATTTCAATACTCTTTAATTAAGACAGCACCGCATACTCTCAATAATTTTCTTCAGGACAGCCTTGTATATGTCTATCAGTGCGTGTGTTTAAATTGCTTGTTAATCTGAAATATTACATAATGAAAGAGTTTTTTTATGAATCATATTTTTTAAAAAATTTCAGAATTGAAATATAACATTTGCAAAATTACCTTTATTTAAATATAAAATCTACTCATCTTCTCTGATTTTTTTTATTATACTTTCCAATTATTTCTATTACACCCGATCCTAGGGTTGTCATTTCTCCTACATTCGGTAGGACAGTTCTAAAATTGGAAGTACAAGCCATTAGTCTTACAATTATAATACTTTTGCAGATGTATCCCACAGTATAATTCCTTACATAAATACCAATTGTGCGCGAGACAGAAGTAAGTTTTCGGTCGATTTAAGTAAATTAAAATTAACAATTACTGTAAATTTTTAACAAGAACATTCATCATTCTTAACGGTATAATACCACATATAATTTCTTCATTAAAATGCACCGAAAGTAACCAAAACTCAAAGTTTCGAACTGTCTGCGTTATCTGATTAATATATGTAATAAAATTAATATATTTTACCATAATATGCCATCAAATTAAGGGTTACTCTACAGCAGAACTCCAATTATGCGAAGTAAAGGGGCAGGCCCGATTTTGGATAAGCACGTTTTCGGTAATCCGAAAATTCGTTTAGCTGCAGGATATTCCGAAAATTCTAAGTATATTTTTAACGTCAAAGAACAATTTACATTATCGTGCATAATTTTATACAAAATAAAAAATTTAAAATAAAATTCTACAATAATTTATTTTGAGAAAAAAATATTTTTCTGAAGGGCTAATTAGCCCTCCTGAGGGGAGCTCCGCCCCCTAGCCTAGCTACTGACTCAGTTCCATGGAAGTAATATTAATTCTTATGTACGAACTTCTGATTTTACGATTTTTTTTTTTTACTTTTTTCTTGGGGAAGAGGGGGATTCCGTGAGTTCGTAAAATCAAGAGTTCACTGTATCTATTAATTTTTAGCAAACGTTTAATTTGTTGACTAAATCAACAACAGGTGTCCTAATCATTGTCCAGCAATTTAATTTTTATTTTTCGTTTTTGCTAGAAATTGAAAAATTATTTTATCTGCTGTATTAATTGTTAAAAATTAAGTTGTTATTGATGCTAACAATTGCGTAAATGACATAGTTATTTAGAACGACTTATCAAGTTATGAGAGAATATGTCATACATAATTCATATAGTGTGCTACTTTCTATACTAGGAGTGGAGAACTGCCTTTGAAGCCCTTACGTGCGGCCTTTTGGATTAATCCAAATTTTGCAATACAAATCCTTTTATTTTTATTAATATGATTTTGTTCATCATATTTTTATTTACTCTTACTTCGGTTTCTTATTATCTTAAATGAACTTATTTTGAATACGAAAGATAAAAGAAATAGGAACAAAATAATCATCCCAAACTGACCGCTACAATTAAAGCATTAGTAAAACAGAGAGCTATTTTTGTATGTCCAATATCAACCTAGTTCAAAAAGCGTCAGGAATAAGTTCAAATTCAACTTAAAAAAATTAATAATCTTTAAGATAAGTATGTCTTCTACGATTTCTTCAAATGGCACTACAGGTTACCCTAATTATATTCACAAACAATAAATTATAAAGTATTGTACATCTAACGAACCTAGTGTAATACTCAGGTAAGGTTAGGAACGTGTTCAAATTCATCTTCAAAAAATGTTTTCACCTATTTTTTAAAGTTGAATTTGAACATACTCCCAATACTTTCCGAGTATTAATTCAGGTGCGTTAATACAGCATAACTTTTTTTTTTAATGTAGAATTGAGGCAACCCGTAGTGTACTTTGCAGAAATTGTAGAAAGCTTGTTTCTACTATCGACTTTCATTGCAAGAAAACTAGCCACATCCCATAAGAATCCCTCCCTATAGTAATTGGAAATTATCAGCACTAGTTAGGGGTACTTTTGACATTTATTACCAATATATAAAGATTGTGAAAGTATGATGTCAGAAGGTGCCGTTTTCCGAGACTTCAAATTGTAAGAAGAACATATTCTCTACGATTTGAAATCTCAACACCTGTCACTTTTACATATTCCTAATCTGCGTCAAAAGTGCTCTTAAAGTGCATTCATAGTTTTATCTCACTCTCAGTGGGATTTTTCAGAAATGTGGCTATTTTCTTATAATGGGGGCCGTGAGCAAAAACACGTTTTCTCCAATCGCCGCACCCAGAACCTCAAATAACTCCAGTTCTACATTTGCCAAAAAAAAAAACAGAAGCTATGCTGCATTTAATACACCTAGGTTAGTACTCAGAAAGAATAGGAAATATGTTAAAATTCAACTTAAAAAATAAGTTAAAACATTTTTTGAAATTGAATTTGAGCGTACTCCTGACACTTCTCGAGTGTAAGTCTGTGTGCGTTAGATGCAGCATAAATTCTAATTTTGTTTTTAAAAACAGAACTGAAGTCATCTGTCGTCTCTTATTCAGAAATTGTAGAAAAATATTTCTTCCATAGATTCCCATTGCATTCTGAAGTCCCGAAAGATGGAGGCGGATTAAGCCTATCGGAGACCCATGGCGGTAAAAATTTCGAGGCCCTGAGACACAAGCCCCAAAACAAAAAAAATTGTGTAAGGAACTGAGGATTTTTTTCGGAAATATTTCAGTATTAGATTTTTAGTGAGTTCCTTAAACCGGCAATATGTAGCTAATAATAAACTCAACGTTTCAAGAAAAATAAGAAATTATTTCAAAAAAGTTCAACAGCAAACTAAGTTACCTGAGTGCTTAAAAAATGTTTTGTATATAAATTTGTGTCTTGGTTTCTCTTTGGCAAATTCATCAATTATATTTGCAGTATCTATTTCGTACGAAATTTAGTGTTTTATGTATAATATGGCCATGTTTTTCAATCTGTCCGCTCCCCTCGTACTCTTTAAATAGCATTTAACGCATTTTAAAACTTAAAAATATTTTCACCTGTTGCATTTGATATTGGCATTGTTAAAAATATTTTCGAAATAATATCTACATTAGGAAAAGTTCCACTCTCTTTGTACACTTCGAACTATTATTCAATAGCACTTCTGGCTATTTATTTATCAACACTTCTGATTATTTATTTATCAGTTTCTTACGTTCTTATTATTTCTCATTTTTTAACAATATATATTAATATTCTTTATAAATGTTCTTGCAAACTTCTTTTATCATTTATAACTTTTTAATATCAAGCATCCAAACATAATTTTTCCTTCTTTAATCTATATTTATTATTCCCTTCTGCGAAAATAGAATAAATACTTACAATTCGATTGAACTCTTTACGTCCTGGTATGTTTATCCAAGTGATATATACTCACTAATAAATACTTCAATAATAATGATGCACCAATAATCCCATTGATTATATGCGCCCAATAATACGCAAACAGTTTCTTTTTTTCTTTTTAAGTTTTATTTATTATGTGATACGAATTGTTTCTTTAAAATAATAATAATAATAATAATAGTTCAAAGGAAATTTGAAAAAAATTAATACAGTCGGAGCAGGACATGAATGTCCTCTCGCCTTCGAAGGTTTATCCAGAAGCTCCGATTTTCGCGCGGAAATATTGTTTAAACAACAGCGATTGTCTCTTCTCGTTCAATTACAGTCAAAACCGCGTATATGCAACTCGATATATATGTGAAAACCTCATATATGCAAAAAATATTGAACCTCAAAGTTTCTCCAATCTTTTTATCGAAAACCCACTTAATTGCGATTTTATGAATGCAAAAAACGGATATAGGCAAACGAATTTTATGAACATGTTTTCATCCACAGTAAATGCGTAGCTGGCAATACTATTTTTTCCCCCATCAGAATAGCTGTCAACCCTTGTCGAAGTGTCACGTACCAGCTTATTTATGGCTTTGTTTACGCCTTCCCTTCCCCGCTTTCTAAAAATAATAGGTAAATAGATTTTATTTATCACAGGAGACATACAATGCACACAATCTGTAAAGACAAGCTTATGCATTACATTAGACACGTTCCATGTGCAATAAATCGCACATACCGACGTACATGATATGCCTGTGTTCAGAATCGCTATCAAATTTTGTTTTTGAAATCAGCGCAGTGAATTACTTGTCTCGTGTTCTATTAGTCTGCAAAATTCCTAGTCTATTTGCAAGTTTTTTGCTTTCTTCTTTTGCACTTTTCAGTTTATATTCATTGTGAACATGGCAGATGAAAAGAAACGACATATTTGCTTAAATATTGATCAAAAGTTGGCGATTTTAAATTCTTTGAAATCAAATAATAAGACAAAGATATAAATAACAAAAGAATATGGTTGTAATTTGTCCACTGTTTTCCACAAATACGGTACATGCGTTTATGTAAGTAGCACATTATTTCTTGTTACTCTTATTAATAGAGTAATAGTACTGTGCATTATAAATATTGAAATAAATAATGTATATGATTTATAAAATTAGAAATAAGAATATCTAATTTAATAATAAAATTCATTAAAAATTTAATGAGCAAATTATTTGCACGCTATAGTTCAGAGAATACCGCTTTTATCCATAGGATTTCATTGCATATATGCGGTTTTGACTGTACCTTATAGTATTCTCGCGCTCAAGTGTGTATATAAATATTATATATATATATATATACGAGATAAGTATTAAGGCGCGTGCTTAGTGGTCAAATCAAATTCGTTCTTCTCCTCAGCTTTTTATAAGAAAATTGCATTATTGAGAACAGGGTTTCTGCCATTATAATTTTATTTAATTCTCATTTTTCTTATTTAATTTTAAGTGGCAAAACTATAGTTCTGAAAGAAGCATTTAATCGTTTTGCACTCATTGTTGAGCTAATATGATTTTTAATTAGCTCTAATTTAATAAAAGAACGTTCTGTACTTATATACGTAAAATACGTGAATAATATTAAATATTGCATCTTTCGCTTTTTGTGTTGTGGCAGTTTTTAACTAGGAATATATCTCAAGCTCCGGACTCCCGGCGGCCGCCAGGCGCTTAATCCACCACTGCCGAAAGAAGTCACTTCCCACAGAGTACACATATGTGTACCTCTAGAATCAAGAGATTAAAGGGCGATTTCCACTTCCCATCGGAAGACCCCATGAGATTGAGCAAAAACTACCTGCATTAGCACTAATTAAGACAGTTTTTGATGTTGATTAGGAACTTGTAACGGTTTTGACATATGTGTACCTCTGAAATGAAATGGTTGCATTGCTTTTTCTACTAAACTAATAGAAACTCAGACCAAGAGGTATCATTTGTGCACATTTTAAGCTTTCTTTTAGTGTCACTAGATGTCGCTGGAAAGCTTAGAAAATCGCGGGACTAGAATTAGCTTTTGCGAAAATTGCATTGTGTCGACGAGCCCAACGCTCGGGTCTTAAGAGATTAAAAAAAATCTTAATTGTTTCTAAAGCCAGTCAAATACTACTTTCATAATTACCCTCAAAATTTGATGACTCGTATTTGGATATAGAGGCCTGATCATAGAAATTCGCATGTAGCTTAAGATCACGCACACAAAAAATTCTTTATACTAACGTAAAAATACATACATATATGACACACATAAAAATTGTAAACTTATAAAGATAAAATATGCATCAATCCGTGACTATAGGCCTGAATTCTCTAAACATAATTGCTATTAGTGGTATGCTAAAGCCATGTTTCTATGCCGTCCGCTAAAACTTAATAAAATGGTCAAACAACAAACGAGTAAAAAGTAAATTTTCCATCTGAGAAACTCGAAAATAATAATAACGTGCTTCTCATATTTCTTTTCCCATACTTGACCGCATTGCCCAAGCGCATCGAAAGATCGTAGGATTAAATTTCAGACACTTAAGCGAAGACCGACGAATGAGAAACTTGAATTGTCGAAAAATTTGTCATTAAACCAAAAATAGTTCTAGTCATCTGAAGCAATAGTGCAGCGATAAAGCAAACGCCTACACATTGTTCCTACATTACTGAATTTCCTTAAAAATCAGATTCTTTGAAGTTGGATCATCATTGTGTAGATAGAATTTCTCTATAAGGGAACGCGTGTGTCATGACAACCATTAAACGATTGCGCAATTTAACTCTCCTCTCCACCCTCTCTTCCACCACGAAAAGACATGTATGTAAGAGATACTACACTGTCGTCGTCATCACATCTTGCTTTTCTCTAAAGCAGAATTCGATATCTTATGAAAATCATCTTTTCAAAGGCTTATTTTAAGAACATGGGTTTTTGTTAAAGCAATTGATAGCGTGTTTGTCAGCCCATGGTTCTATTAATGAAAACCTTCCTTTGTGCAAAAAGCTTTTTTTAAAATAGATGGTGGATGGTAAGCTCCGACACCCACGCTTGAGCTGAAACGAGAGTTTTAAAAGTATAGAAGAAACAAAACGAGACATGGCCTCTGCCTAGAGTCAAACTAGGGTTCCTCCATCAGATCCAGGGCGCCTTAATAGCTAGGCCCTGAGATATACCGCTCCCCTTCTCCGTACATGAGGTTGTATGTCGTGATCCATATTGAATTACGTTGTTCTTTAAATCATTTTGTGTGGATATTAACGTATTATTACAGGAGAATATTAGTTTGCCAAATATATTCTGTGTATTTGTACAAAGTAAGCATGGGTAGAGAAAAAAAAAGCCAGACGACGTTTTATGGGTTTAGGCGCCAGAGCCAGGCTAAAATAAACAGTGGAAATCCTGTAAAACGTCAAAATTAATTAAGGGCTTGTAAATTCTAGTATCGTAAACTCAGGGCGTAGTTAAACTCAGAAAGCGCAGACCGCACCGATAAAAAAAACCTATTAGAGATCAGCAGTATAGTTTGTATATATAGCAACAGGCAAATGTACTGGCAAAACGAATCATCCTATGAGTTGATGGGGTAATTTAATGTGATTGACATGCAGGTCATACTGAGGATGGGAAGAGAAGAAAATAGAAGAGAAGAGCGGGAGCAGCGTACGGAAAAGGACGTCTCAATTTGACGTGAACTTGGAGTTCGGTCGGAGACTTCAAGGCAAGCAAAGTCGCAGGTGGGAAGACTCACAACCTTCCTACTTGAAAGTATCGCACGGGCTCCACTTGGAAAGTTTTTATTAAAGCTCCAAAAATTCTCGATTCGCTCACGAGCTACAAAATCATACGCATCAGCTGCGTAGAGTTATATTCATCGCCACTGCAGAGTGAAGAATTCCGGCTGACTATAATTATTCATCGTTGATTTTCGCATCAGCAAATCCCGATGTTTGTCCAAAAAATACGTAGAGTCCCACTGAACTGATGCAGCAGCATCCTGTCTGTTCATCGTTGCTTTTCGCATCAGCAGAGCTGACGTTTATTCATAAATACGCGGAGTCTTACGGAACCGACGCCGCAACATCCCGGCTATTCTTCGTTGCTTTCGCATCAGCAGAGTCTGACGTTTGTCCATAAAATACGCCGAGTCCTGCTGAACTGACGCCGAAGAATCCCGGCTGTTCATCGTTGTTTTCAGCACCAGCA
>QLNU02015360.1:104374044-104387972 GCA_006491805.2 Dysdera silvatica
GTAAGTTATTGTATTGTCATATTGCAATTTAGATAGATATTGTTGCTGAGCCGTTGATTTGATAACAACCTGTATTGATAAATCACAGCACCATAGCAAGAATATCAGCTAGACATTTATGTTTCTGTCCATGTGGAAACTTTCGCCATTTATATAACTGCATAGAATTTGTAGAGTAGTAGTTAGTCCTAATTAAATTTGTTACGTTTGTTTGAATTAGTTCTCTCCTTTTTTGTGTTTTGCATCCCTATACTGATTTCACGGCCATTTGACAATCATATGTTTCGCAAAGAAACTGACGGGTTATTAAGCAATGATAAGCGTAATGATAGGTGCATTTATCCAAGTTAAGCAATTTGGCACATTATTATTAACTTAATAATAATAATAATAATTTATCGTCTCCTTTTGTCACAAAGGCGCAATTTAGTTGTGAGATATTATTACCCTAAAATATTACCCATATAATATTATTACCCTTCTAACAAGGGAACCTTTTTACATGTTGGTCGCATCCAAGACCTAGACACAGTACATTCAGTAGTCTTTTAGACCCTAATTAATAGTGTGTAATCAAACTTCTGTAAAACTCATTAATTAATTTTTAATTGACTTTTCAAAATTGGCTTTTCGCCAATTGTGGTTGCTCTTACTTATAGGGTTTCTGTGGTGTTTTAGGACACACCAGCGTAGTAAAGTCGCCAAATTGCCAATGAGCCCAATCGAGTAAACTTCCACTGTTCGCTAAACCAATCTCTCTGACTCGCTACAAATAATAATAAAAATAAATGAAAGTTTCAAAAATAAAAACTGGCTATTAAACTATGAATCTGGCGCTTAGCGAAAATGATATTGGATATAAAAATGATTAAAACACAAAATTTCATCGCAATGATTACAAATGAAAAAGGAATATTCATGGTAATTTTCGATTTCGCACATCTTACGTTTTATTTTGAAGGAAACTTCTTCGACATTTTTCAATTTTCCAGGTTTAAATGCAGCGTAGTCGCATGTAAACCAGGTATATCGTAACATCGGTTTATATTTATGGGACTGCCATTGATTGCACACCAAAAACTGCATTTTAATAATATCGTTCCTATTTTGGATGTCCATTGGCAATTCATCTGTGCCCATCCTTTTTATAATTCTCTTTGTGAATCTTTATATTTGACGAAAAAAATTGACATCGAGTGGTTGAAATAGTGATGTAAGTTACGGTGGAATTTTCGATCTGGAACAATTTCTGGGAGGGTCACTATATATATTGTGATCAGTGAAGATCGTCTTCCTTTTATTGCAAGCAAAAAAGCCGCCAGTCCATTGCCAAAGACTTCGCCAATCCAATTTTGAAAATTGAATTAAAAACCAATTAATGAGTTTTATAGAAATTTGATTATACACTATTAATTAGGGTCTTGGGGACTACTAAATGTACTATGACTAGATTTTGGATGCGACCAACATGTAAAAAGCTTCCCTTGTGAGGAGCCTAATAACTAATAATATCTTAGAAAATAGATGATGATCAAAAAAATGCAAATTTTGTTTGTTTTTTCCAAAGTGGCGCAGGGATATCAAAGGTCATGTTACACAGGAACCTACATTTTTCAGAGGAGCCCGAATTTCTTCTACAAAAGAAATTAAACCCCAGACTACGTTGGGTAGAAAAACGGCACGCGTTCATTAATACTCTCAGGAGTCGAACCCAGATTAATAACACGATGGATGAATACGGTAGCACAATGCTATCGCAGGGTAATGAAGCTATATTTTTCCGAAGAATCTGAACCTCTTAAAGACTAGAGAACCAACCTTTCCGGACTTAAGTAAGCAAATACAGTAGTACCTCGGTATACATCCGCTTTGTTGTAAGTCCAACTTGGTATACGTCCTGTTTAGCTGCGAAAATTTTTGCTTATAGGATACGTTCTTTGTTTGGAATACGACTCGCGTGCTAGAACTTGTATGAGTCAAACATGAGTCACGATACAATGCGCTTCCCTTATTTACCTCTCTCGAGACAAACAGAAAGAGAAAAAACACCAGAATTTCAGATTCCTGAAGTTTTATTGGAAGGGGACTCTCCTTCTAAACAATAACATCTCCTTGTCCTCCTCCTCCTCCCTTCTCAGCCGTCCTAGTAGGCACTCGACTCTTTTCAGCAAGGTAAAATGAGGTTAAATTTTCATTTATTTCACCTAATTGCTTTTGTACTTATGTATTAAGCAATGTTTAAATTATTTGATACAACCCCATCCATGTATAATATGCCAATAAGAATAGGATTTTTTCATGGAAACAAATTAATCATTCTACCTTTATTTCTTATGGGGGAAATTCGTTTGGTATACGTCCTATTTGGTTTACGAGGTGTGATCAAAAAGTAACAGGACTGGTGCTCAACGCTTAAGGAAAATGCACGCAGAGTGAGGATGCTCGACGGATATTGACCGTGAACTCTCCCACGCATGCGTCGAAAGTCACAACGTCATAGCTCCCACCACTTCTTTACAGTAGAGTTTTGAACAAACGTCATTACTGTGTTGTCGTCGCATTCATTATGGCATCGAATATTGAACAGAGAATCTGCATCAAATTTTGCCAAAAGCTTGACGATGCCTATGCTGAGACCAATGCAAATTTGAAGAAAGTTTATGGGAAAAGAGTATGAGCCGCACAAGTGTTTATGAGTGATTCAAACATTTCCAAGATGGCCGTGAAATTGTCGAAAATGACAGACGTCTGGGGAGGCCCTCAACCAGTAAAACTGATCAAAACATCCAACATGTGCATTCAGCTGTGCGGGAAAATCGTCGAATCATTATTCGTGAGTTATCTGAAGAGTACCACATTAGCTACAATTCAGTTCAATCTATTCTGACTCAAGATTTGAGTATGAGACGTGTGTTTGCCAAGTTTGTGCCAAAACTGCTATCTGCAGGCAAAAAAGAAGACCGGCTTTCAGCTGAGCTCGAGCTCCTTGAATGACTAAGCATTAAATTCCCCAGGTCCTACATCCACCATATTCTCCAGATATCGTCCTTTGCGACTTTTTGCTCTTTCCAAAAATTAAGTCCCACTTGAAAGGAAGATTTCAGGATTTCGAGGAAATTCAACAGAATGCGACGAGGGAGTTGTTCGCTATCCCAAAAAATGGGTTCCAGTCTTACTTCCAACAGTTGAGAAAACGCGGGATGAAGTGTGGGACTTTAGAAGGGGACTACTTTGAAGGAGATTAAATGCCAAATCTGCAAGTACTGTAGTTTTTTGTTTAACCCCAGTCCCGATACTTTTTGATCACACCTCGTAAATTCAAAGATCTGGAACAGATTAAAGGCGTATACCGAGGTACCACTGTAATCGGTAAGGTTTATTGGAGGGGGGGGGGGAATTCTCTGGAAGTCGAGCTCAAATTGTTGACACGCTGGGTAAACGCGTGAGCACTACGCCACCGAGCTACAATTTCCCACTGCAACAATTGGCGACAAGTGCTGTTTGTTAACAGCTCCTGAAATGCTACCATCTTCCTTTGTTGTGCCAATGTTGTATATATCGGGGTTATACGATCTGTTAACACCATACGGTATCGTACCTTTTTCCATTTTATCCTAAATTTCACCCTCCTGATTCTTCCCGATGATGGGCAGAACCTTCTTATATCTATTAATGCTACGTACGTATAACTGCACCATATTTCTCCCAGTTTATGAAACACACAGCACTATAAAAAATATATATATATATATACATATAAAAAAATAAAATATAAATTTTACGCTATAAAATACAAACTTTACACTGTAAAATAGAAACTTTACACTACAAAATAAAACTTTACACTATAAAAATTATTTTCTGGATTCACAATTTTTTCCTCTTTCTAGCTCCCTCAACTACTTATAATATTACCTCATTTTACTACGTGGCATACTTACATACAAACAATGCTGTACCAGTGTCGAATTTACTTACAGCACCTTTAGAAACTTACTCGTTGTAGCCTTCTTCAATATCCATTGAGTGTAGTGGCGGCTCATCAGGGGAATTAAGAGATGCTGAGTCTCCCCAGTCAAGTTGAAAAGAATATATAAAAATTAAACTTACAAAATTTGTAATATAATACGAATTTTTTATCAAAATTTAACGTCGTCTGTTGTTTCGTTATATTGTGGAAAATAATATTACCTTGTATGTCTTGTTTTTATTTTCATAGCCAATCGCGCCAGTAACCCAAATACGTGAATCTTGACCAAAAGCCGTAGCAAACTGGAGGTTATGCTGAAGTTCGGCATCCACGCTTGTGTTATTATAGCGTGGTGACTGATGAAGGAGGAAATGCTGTACAGTAAGGGCAGGTTTTCCAGTTATGCCTCTAGTTACGTTTAGTAAGATTAAGCGGCAAAATATATTAGCCTTCAGGCAGAAAAATGTCAGCCTGCAGGCGGCAAAATCGTAAATCCACCTCTTATTACTACACCTTCGAAGGGCATTTGGAGCTAACATAATCACGTTTCTACTAACCTTGTGAATGACCAAAATAGTATGCCGTTTTTCAGCCTGGCCTGGTCCACCCTACAACCCACTACGGCCACCCACCCACCAGGCATCTACGTCAACAGACGCCCCGGCCAGGTAACAACGCTTCCAAGAAGTGGCAACACGGCTTTGTTTACAACTTCCTGAAGATGACCAGCGAAGCCTGGTTGAAATGTGCATTGTGTGATTAAATGTTCGTTTTATACACAAATATAATGGTGTTTAAAAAGTTTTAGCTTTTAACTTTGCGTAGTTTCGACAGAATACGTTTATAAGTTTCTACTATCTTATGCGTAACTTGAGGCTTAAATGTAGCGTACACTGGAGGGGGGGGAGCAAAAAACAAAAACCCAATATTGGGTGGATAAAAATAAGATTTTGCCTCTGCTCTAAAAACTTAAGGCTTATTGCTCCCCCAATTACCAGATTATGCCTATGTTTACTATATCTTGTAGGTTTCAAATGCTGATAGTAATGTTCTGTCTCAAAAGTAGTATTAAAAGTATATTTTATAAATTCGATTGATTAATATAATTTATCAAAATAATATTGAAAAATGAAAGCACGACAAACAAATATGGGAATAAATGTAAAAGGAAAAGAAAAGGAAGAAGGAAGAGAAGTTAAGATTTTCAATTTTTCAATTTTTATTAATTGTGTTTATATGGTAATTTTCATTAATTCTATAATCAAGTAATTTCCTATTACAAAGAGTGAAATTATTATAGGTTTATAATTACGAATTATATATTCAATGTAATAATCACCAATATTAATTCAAATAATATTTGTATATATAAATAATGCAAATATATTTGTATATATAAATAATGCAAATATATTTGTATATATAAATAATGCAAATATATTTGTATATATAAATGATGCAAATATATTTGTATACATATTAATGACAAATAATTAATTATAATACATATTATATTATTTTACTATGTAGATTGAATATATGTCATATATTTATTTTTATAAACACGGACCAATATGTTCACAGATATACAATTTTATGTGTGTGTATTTTCGCATGCAAAGGTCTATATTAAATACCAATCAGTCCACTAAACTACATGATACGTGAGAGGGATTTTCAACATGCGTTCCACGTTATGCATGTAAGAGCGCGCAATAAGCAGATAGATGTAGATCATGTTTTAGTGCGTGACGTAAATTTTGTTTCTGAAATTTCTATACTGAAGTGCGCATTTTGTCTTTGTTTTAAATAATTATTCTTAAAGTGATTCTTTTCATTTTTAAAATAATAGGGACGCGCCTAAGGTAGTTTCCATCACGATTCTTGCTTAATTTAATCCCTCCTTCATTGGCTCTCTCATTGGCCTCCTTATCAAGGGGAAGGGGAAAAACGTACCTTTAAATTATATAGCAATTGACGCTATAAAAAAAACAGAACATGCAATAACAGAAAAGCAGCTGAATTATTATCGATCACCGCCGAAATTCGGGCTTCTTCACTAAAATCTAGATGTAGTTACATACTGCAAAAAAAGAAACCGCACTGAACCAAGGCTTTGGAAAGGATTTTGCCTGAATATCTGAGTAATGAAAACAAAATTAGTGTTTTTAAAAGAAAATTAAAATCGTTCCTTCCTTCCTTCCTTCCTTCCTTCCTTCCTTCCTTCCTTCCTCCCTCCCTCCCTTGTTGTAAAAATAATAAAAATAAATTAAAAAACATTTGAAAATTTGAATTTCCCGCATGATCAACAGAATAATTTGGAATGGGACAAAACGCGGCGCCTGAATCTGTTGTGGGTGTTTTGGAGGCTTACGACGAATGCAGTGAGTTTTTCTTCCCTAATATTAAGAAATTGATTGGAATTTTGGCTGTGATCCCAGTAACAACTGCAAAACCCGTACGGGCTTTTTCATCTTTAAAACAAATTGAAATATACCTAAGGAACAGAACCGGCCAACAGAGACTGACGGACCTTACTCTGGTGGCAGGTCATAGAGACACCATCATGTCTTCAACGGAGATAATTGATACATTCGTTTCTCGCCGGAAAAGGCTCAATTTGATTTTATAGTTTTTTTAATAAATTTATTTTAAAAATCTTGTTTTCGAACCCCATCTTATCACTACATAGCTATGTCTGAATTTTGTATATTAGAAAAGAATTTTAATTTTGTTTCGCCTATACCGGGGTGAGGGGGAATAAGATACCTAAACAAATCAGTTGCAATCTATATCTACGTGTATAGTGTATAATATATAATAGAGCGTTAAGTGGAGCTCGCAAACATCTAATAATTTAACAGAGCCTCAATATCCTGGTAAGATTTTAAGAGGACAGCGATCTTTCAAACTTCGAGAACCACTGCCCTCTGACATTACACTTATGACTAATTCAACTGTAAATGAAATAATAATACATGCAGTAGATAATGTAATTCTGATTCTCAAGGAATCATTTCTGCTTTTTTTTGATCGAATTAGGTATTTCTCTCTTATTTAGTAATATCGCTTTCCAGCCCACACGTGTTAACGTTTCTCTTCCGAAGTAGAGTTTACATGAAAAAGCAATTAATGGCCATCGAACAAAAGGAAAATAACTCAAAAAATTTCGTCTTGTTCCGAATTGAAGCTGAATAATAAGCTTCGGCGAACTTCCCGGAAATAGCATTGTAATTAAGATCTGTGATCTTTTTCCACCACTTTTTTTTTCCACCTCTAGAGACCTTCCGCAAGAGTCCGCTAACAAGTGTCTCTTTTCCCAGAAGCACACACTCCAAACCCCACATGGTTCAACTGCTGCTATGTCTAAACCCCTTCAGGGTTTCCTATGGGGCAGAGACCTTAGATTTCATCAGGACCAGAATTAACTTGATAAAAACACAATATTCTCCGTTAATTAGATGAAATGTAGGGTTGATGGAGTACGCTACAAATGGGACAACGAAAAAGGGAAAGAAAAAATAAGCAATTCGGTGTTTAGATTGAGAAGACCACGGTTGATGAAATTCGATGGGTTTTTTTTTTGGTTTTTTTTGATGGACTATTCGGAACGTATATATACAGAAATTCTACAGAGTAAGCTTCAGACATCAGGAGACATAGAAATATTAGGTGTTTTCCGTCTTCAAGTGGTGGTAAGTCTGATTTTATCTTTCTGTCTGAGGAATAGCATTCAAAATATTTCTACCTATATTTCTATTTCCAATGTTATGGAAATTCAGGTCAAAATATTCTCCTTATTTTAATTTTTCTTTCTAAGAGATTTGTAAAAGATTAATATTTATACTCATTTCTTCTCCCTAATCTATTGCTATCCATTGCAAGATGATGTAAAATTTATAATTTACTTTTAAAGTAACATATAGTTATATAAAATATCATATCAGTTAGGAACAAGTTGTAAAATATATTTTTATTACGATAAAAAAAAGAAAGATGAAAAATATATTTATAGGAAAACAGTGTCGTTATATGTGCCTCTCTTTCATATTCAAAGTTTTAAACCGTATTTAATATATTGAAACTAATCCTAAACACTAAAATTTTAATATCCATTATCAATATTGAGTAAATTTCATATAAAAATCTTTAAAAAAAATTCGAATCAACGAAGTATATTTCCGAGTCATTGCATATATATATATACTGACTCTATAACATAACCATATTTCTAATAACAGAACATCTTCCTTTTTTTCAAATTTCTTCGGAACAAAATGCACCTTTTCCTTCCGCCTTAATAGTTTGCAGAG
This sequence comes from Dysdera silvatica, assembly GCA_006491805.2. Classification (NCBI taxonomy): domain Eukaryota; kingdom Metazoa; phylum Arthropoda; class Arachnida; order Araneae; family Dysderidae; genus Dysdera; species Dysdera silvatica. Next base: position 104,382,328 of record QLNU02015360.1, read on the forward strand.
ATTTGAAAACTTTTCCCAGTGAGTTAAATATTTACCATGGGCCACATTACTATCCTTAAAAACTCGCGCGATAAGTTGCTCTTCCCCATCTAAACACTTTCACTTGATCATAGCGTTTAACGGTTCCAGTTTTTATCATCGCATTGCCATTAAAAAATAGACAGTTCTGAATAAAATCTTTGCTGCCATTTTAAATTTTTCTGTAAGCCTCAGGAAGAATAGAAAACGAAGCCAGTAATGGTTTGATAAAAGCAAAATATCCGAGTGACATTCGTTAAAAATTAAATGAAAATTTTTAAAGATTGTGTTTTCTTAGCCTTCATTCATTCTTCCTTTCATTCGTTCCAAATTTTTCCCGCTCTCTATTTAAAAACATCGACTCGCGAACTTCAATAATTAACGCATGCAAATAAAGGAAAATTTATGCAGTATTCAAAATAACGCGGGTATTTCTTTGAAAGTTTTAATATTAAACAGCTAGTATTGTTGAAATGTCAGCTACCATGAAAATATTCAAATTTAATGCTGTCCGAATCTGTTTATTAAATAGGGAATATTATAATTTTATTTCTTAAATTTTGCTTCCCAGAACATTTTTCTTCGCTATAATTAAAACTATATATTCTTTTCTTTGACCCTTATTATATGCTTCACATATTCTGTAAAACGGAATTCATTATATGTTATATCATTTATATTAGAATAATCTTTTAGTTTTAGACACATTTTGGTAACACTTCACACTAAATAAAAAATCTCTTTTGCGCAATATGAATGCATCTGAACGCAAAATACATTTTGCGTTCAAATGCTATCAATGAAAACGCGTCGGGACCAACAGTTTAATGTAAGAGTACAGCAATAACAGAAGCTTTGGCTATCGCGTGCCAAGTTTATAAACAGATCTCGGTGTACTACGAAAGAATTTGGAGAAATCGTGATATTTCAACATTAGGCAATTCAAGAGCATAACCATCTCGACTCACGTGACATTTCGCAATGTTAATGTCCTGTCTGCCCTTAAGTAGGGTACTTAGAGGCGAAAACTCTGCAACAAGGGAAAACAGGGAAGTATAATGATGCTTTCAATGTAATTGTTCTCAAATCCCTCCCTTTTGCTAGAATCCGAGAAAAAAACACGAATACTACGTGTTCAACACTTGACAGTAAAGCAAAAAATGTCAACTGCAAAAATTACTACGAAATGGGGGCTTTTACTCATAATATTGTGATTATATTTATATTTGTACATATATTTATATGCATACAATATATTAAAAATTTTGCCATAGCTTTCAAGTTTACGAAAGATTAGGTTTTCTTAAAAAATAAGGAGATCATGGAATAATTAATCGTTAATATTAAGTGTAACACTCCACGTTTGATGGTTCTAATTATGCGATTAATATGGGAAATTATACTTATACGATTAATATTGAAAAGTATACCTATACGATTGGTATGGGAAATCATATCTATGCGATTAATATTGGAAATTATAACTATACTGTTAATATGGGAAATTATGCCTATACGATTAATATGGGAAATTATATCTATATGATTAGTATGGGAAATTATACGGATAAGATTAATATGGGAAAATACATCTGTTGTTGATTCTATTTGCCTAATAATAACGCCTATTGTTGGTTCTGTTTTCCTAATATTAACGCCAATTTTTAGTTCCATTCTTCTTGTATGCCTAGTTTGAGCCAAGCCTGCATGTGTAGCTGATTTTATTTTCTCTGGGTATTACTAGCCAAGAATAAGTTTGAGTTTAAGTCTTAAGACATGAAGGGTACCACACTTAAACCTAACTAATTGGAAATTCTAAACTGTCTTCACTATTACGAATTTTTGATAAACGTATGCGAATCAATTAAACATCAAGATTTTATTGTTATTTGTTTTCTAATATCCTGCGTTTAATGTATTATATTTTATTGAATCGTTTTCTGATTAAGGCTTTTTTATCTTGTTAGAGACCCAATACAAATTTTGGCTGCATTCCTTACACTTCACCTTAATACACATACATTCCCCGTTAGCAGATAATATTTTAAATTTGATAATATTTAGAATCTGAACTAAATTTATAGTACAGTTTGCATATTGTCACCCATAAATGCTTGTCTCCAGTGCTCTTTCTTAAAACCGAATTAATAAACAGATTGATTAATCCAATTAATTATACATATTTTTAGGTACTAAAATCTACAAAATGTCTAGACAAACGATATTGGTTTTGGTTTTGAGCGTCGTCCTCGTGCTATCTTTCAGGATGGCAGAATCCGCAAGAAAGCCACCTTTTAACGGCAGCATTTTCGGCAAAAGATTTTTAAGAGACGCAGGTAAGTGATATTGCGAAAAATAAACCACGTGTACGTGCCTACTTCATTTTATTGCGCTTCGAAGCTATTGCTGTTTTTACAAATTTAATGTTTGTGGCAACCCAGTGTCCAAGAACTCTATCAGCTTCAGGTTACCATAAACCGAGTTTGCGGTTTGTGGCAAAAAAAATGCTGATAATATATAGGGTGTTCGTCCTCGTCAAACGAAAATTGGCTATTTGCTTCCTGTTATATAGACACGGGAACTAATAATTGATGGCTGAGGTATTTTTAGTCTATTTCTTGAGAATATTTCTTACAAAATCTAACAGAGGGAAAGGGAAAATTCTTTATGGGCATTGAACTTTTCACCAATATATCTATTGCGAGCTTCTATTATGCAATTTTTAAAAAAGCAAATTATATATACATATACAAACACGAAATGCTTAAAACATTCCTTCATGAACAGTGCTTATGATTGGCCAATTTTTAGTCCTTAATATGTAAAAAAATATTTATTTATGAGTAAATGCAGAAAACTTCGTTCAGTGATATCTATAAAACATACTTCATTTTAGTAAATTATACAACGAATAAATAACAATAATAATATAATAAATGAAGTATGCCTTTAAAGGAAAACGGCAAAGATTTTATGTTTTACCGAAACTATGCAAATAAAGAGTATTATTGAATTTAAACTTAACTATACGTTAATTTCATGTGCGTTGAATTTTTTGGCTATGAAATTTGAAATTTATTAAAAAGTATTCGATGTCTCACAATTTCACAACTTTAGAATTGTTTTCAATAAACAAGTCAAACTATGATAAATTGATTTGTAAGATACTCGTGTGTGTGTATATATATGGCCTGCAAAAGGGTTGCTGGTATCTAACTGGAAGGAGACCCACACGCTGAACGTATGTGACGATGTGTGGAACCGGCCAGGCCAGTAACCTAGTGTCCTACCCCGCCTTCAAGTGGTGCAGGCTGGGCTTTCTATTTATGAGGCAAATTAATATTTGCTACACGGATAGAAAGGCGGAAGGGGAGGGCTAATTCACCAACCCGTCTAGCCAGCGTGGTGAAATTATGGCTAATTCCTCCATTATGTTGACACACCAGAAACCATGGCCCCTAGTCTCCAGGTGCTGGAGTGCTCCTGATCAAGGCAGCGGTCAGTGTGGCATGAAAGCAGGGGGTGCTAAGAATCACTGGAATGGCCCAGGCTGCCGTTTGTTATTGACCTTGGCTACGTTTAATGGACGATCCCTTGCTTCTGAAGCAAAACTTCAGGAATTGGAAGAGGAACTTGAAAAGATCAAATGGGACATTATAGGACTCAGTGAAGTCAGAAGAAAAGGTGAAGAGTTGGTGGAACTTAAAAGCGGACATTTGTTTTATTATAGAGGAACGGAAACTGGAAGAACAAGTGGTGTTGGCTTCTTAATCAACAAAAGAATTAAAGACTGTCTTCTGGAAGTTGAAAGTACATCAGATCGAGCAGCGAGGCTTGTTGTTCAACTAACCCAGCGATACCAACTTCAAATAGTACAGGTATATGCACCAACATCAAGCCATACCGACGAAGAGGTTGAAGAATTTTATGAAGAAATCAAAGAGTTACACACCAAAGGGAAACAACATATCAAGCTCATCATGGGGGATTTCAATGCAAGAATTGGACAACAGGAACAAGGAGAGACATCGGTTGGTAAATACGGATATGGGGAAAGGAATGAACGTGGCGATCAACTCATCGAATTTGCAGAAGCTGAAAACCTTAGCATCATGAATTCATTTTTTAAGAAGAAACCGCAAAGAAAATGGACATGGAAACACCCAAATGGGGGAACTAGTGAAATTGACTATATCCTGGCAAACAAGAAATCAATTATTGAAGATTGCAGTGTACTGAACAGATTTAATACTGGAAGTGATCATCGAATGGTGAGATGTAAAGTGCACTTAAATACTAAATTAGAACGACAGAAGCTCATTAGGAAACAAGTAAGTAAGAGGGTGGATCTAATGAAACTGAAAGTAAATACCGAGGCATTCAAGTTGGAATTAAAAAATCGCTTTTCTGCACTGGAAGGACTTATTGATGAAAGTGATATCTCAGAAGCAAATGAAAACATTGTTAAGACAATAGTTGAAACTGCTGGGGAAATTGGTGGTGTAACCTGTAAAAAGCACAATAGCAAATTATCTGAGAAGACGAAACAGCTCATGAAAAGGCGAAGAGATATGAAGGTGGACAATCGAAATACCAGTTCCAGGATTGAGTACATAGAACTTTGTAAAACTCTGCGCAAAAGCATGAAAGAAGACATAAGAAAATTCAACTGTGAGCTAGTAAGGAAAGCCATTGAAAATAACAAGAGCCTTAGGGTTGTTAAAGGAAGTTTATCTGTTGGGAAGAAACACATCATTGCATTAAAAGGAGAGGATGGCACCGTAACAAGAAATAGGGAAGAAATACTTAGAAGAGTTGAAGAATTCTACAAAAATCTATACGAAAGTAACAGTGAATTAAACGAAGACATTGAAATAGTCGAAGGAACAGCTCCTAAAATCTTAAAAGAAGAAGTTTCATTTGCAATAAAAAATATGAAGAAAGGAAGAGCCCCTGGTGATGATGGTATTACATTAGATATCCTAAAAGAAGCTGGAGAATATGTAGAAGACATACTTGCAAAATTCTTTACCAAATGTCTTAACAGCGGTAACATACCAAACCAATGGGATTCTGCAACAGTAATTCTTTTGCATAAAAAAGGTGATAAAGAGGATTTGAAAAATTACCGACCAATTAGCTTGTTACCTGCTATTTATAAAATCTTCACAAAAGTGCTAACACATCGCCTGCAGAAAAAATTAGATGCAGCTCAACCAAGAGAACAAGCTGGATTTCGAAGTGGATTCAGTACAGTGGACCATATTCAAGTATTAAGAGAATTAATTGAAAGAACACATGAATATGAACTTCCATTGTGTGTGGCATTTATTGACTATGAGAAGGCCTTTGACTCTATTAAAACATCAGCAGTCATCAACTCTTTAAGATCAACAGACATTGAGGATGTGTACATTGACATGGTGAAATGTGTGTATAAAAATGCAAGTGCAAAATTTCGGTTACATAAAGATACCAAAACTATTAAAATTGGTAAAGGTGTGAGGCAGGGAGATACCATTTCTCCAAAACTTTTTACTTCAGCTTTACAGATGATTTTTCATCAAATAAATTGGAATAACAAAGGAATAAAAATAAATGGTGAATATTTAAATCATTTGCGGTTT
>QLNU02015360.1:104394596-104404856 GCA_006491805.2 Dysdera silvatica
TGTACCTAAAAAGCTAGCCCAGGCAATAAAGGCGATGAAGAGACACAAACTAATCTACTGAATACCATTTCTCCAGTTAAACTTTTAAAAAAAAATACTACCTTGCGTGGTAAGGTAGCAAGTATTTCAGAAATGCTGAATTCGGAAGAGAATATAAATAACCAGAAACTTAAGAAGACAAAAAAAAATGAGTAGGCCAAATCAAAAGCCTAATCTGCCTAAACCTATGATATCGAAAACCAAACGAAGAAAGAACAACAACTCATTAGTTTTGGACGGATGCTCGAATAGTGGTGTTGTATACGATGATAGGCCTAGCGATAATGACCTAGACGATTGGAATGAAAATGAATGCGCTAGGAGTAGTGAGGATTACAATGCAACTACTAGCAGTGAAAACTGGATACGACATACTATATGTTGCCGTTGTTTACATGAGAACTGCACCAAATATGCCAATAAATGTAACCTGTGTGAAAGGGCGGATCCATCGATGGGCGGAGGGGGAAATCGCCCCCCCGTCAGGGTTAACAGGGAAAAATAATGTCGGTGAAGAATATTTTATGTGTTGTTTGTTACTACCGTAATAAACTAAAATCTTACACAGGCGTCCAAAGTCTCTAAGTCTTGGAGAAATGCGATCAAGACGTTTTTCCACGAATCTACAAGCTACTCGTCTTTCAAACTGCATTTTCAGTAAGTGTTGCTTCAGCAGAACGTAGTTTTTTATCGTTGAAGCGCCGTTAAACTTGGCTTCGAACGCGGATGACAGAAGAGACTTTTAATACACACTCACAGAGATCTTCATATTGATGTAAATAAAGTGATTGACAAATTTTCAAAGAAACCAAGATGGCTAGACTTGTTTTATATAATTACATAAATCAGAAAAGTAAAAACATTTAAGAGTCATCCAAAAGAACCATTAGTATAAAAACATTTTAGAAAAATTCGTGGAAATTTTGAATGAAAAGGGGAAGTTGAAGAAAATCAAGTAAAGGTCATGGACATATAATAACAATTAAATATTCAACTGAAATACTATATCTATATATATAGAGAGAGAGAGAGAGAGAGAGAGAGAGAGAACCGCTTAGCCCCTTATTATTATATCTCTGATCTTGAAGAAAATATTTTTAAGTCTGGCATCCGTGGAATCCCTTTGGGTAGTGGAGAAGAACTGGATATGTTAACGTATGCAGATGACCTGGTATTATTAGGGGATTCGGCAATTAACTTGCAGACTAAAATTAATATTTTAAATAATTATGTGAAGAAAATTAATTTAGAAATAAATCTGAGTAAGATAAAGGTAATGATATTTCGAAACGGTGGATGATACCCATTGGGGTACCGTTTCCTTTTGGATAACAGGCTAATTGAAATTGTTCAGAAGTACTGATACCTGGGAACGGTTTTTGCTAGCAGTGGTCTTTTCAGACAACATAGTACGTATGGGATAGCAAGAGCATCAATGACGTTAGACAGAGTATGGACGATTTTAATGAGATCAAAAATTAGTGAGGTGAAACCTACATTTAAAGTATTTGATGGCCTGGTAAGGTCTTTTTCATCATATGCTTCTGAGGTTTCGGCACTGGGCACTGGAGCATTGAGAGAGTTCAATCTATTTTTATTAAAAAATATTATGCCTTGATAGGTCGTCATAAAATTATTTGCTCAGATTAGAATGCGGGAGAAACCCATTAGCCTTAAATGTGTTTAAAGCAGCTATCAAACTATGGATAAACCTTCTTGAAATGCCGGATTTCAGATATCCGAGGCATGCATTTGATGAACTTCTTAACTTTTGCTCCGGAAGGAAATATGACTGGTATACCCAGTTGAAGAAGATTATTTCTCATCCAGGCTTTCAGGGAGTTGGACATAATAGGATGTTACAGTTGTTATGTCAAGCCTTGATATTATTGTCGAGAATTTTAAGAATATTGGCATTCAAAGAGACATTTTTGGCTTCTCCAACACTAAATTTTTTTATTATTATACTTCATCACATGGTTACACTACCCAACCTTATCTAAAGACTAATATCCCTTTGAAATTCAAACGTGTGCTAGCACAGCTTAGACTTTGCAGATACTCGTTTAAATTTAATAAATCAACCCTGATCTATACCAATGAATCATGTAAAATTTGTAACTCAGCCAGACCATTTGGATTTTGAGATCTACTATTTGAGTGCCCTATTTGTTCATCTGTTAGACACCAATAGCTCTCTCAGTTCTTTGTGTCTGGAAATTATTACGTTAACAATTTGTTCAACATGCTTAACAACCCGAATACAGCGGTTTCTCGAAGTTTATATAATTTTTTTATAATGTTATGAAATATATCGACTTCTTTGGAGACTATATCCGAGGGAATCTGTGATTTTTAAACGTAAGATTTTTATTAAGTATAAAATATTTTTTAAACAGAGCACATAATAATTACTTAATTACAGTTGAAGTTTTACTTGGAATATGAAATTGCAATATATCTGGAAGTGCACTGAAGAACAACTTACATTAAATTTTTATAACGGCTTACCTGGCAAATTACGTAGATGTTCTAAACATAAATTTTTATGAAGTGAAGTGGTAAATGCAGTCTTGTCTGACTTTTGCCATGTTTCGGCTTCAGTGTTGTTTAGAATATGTATAACGTATCTACTCATATTGGTATATAGGTATGCTGTGTACGGTTTACCGTATCTTGTTTATATTCAATTTAACGTTTCCATGTGTGTTCGAGTTCCTTTGATGTTTTTTTATATCATTATTGTAATATAAAGTGTCACGATGTGATTTAGTAGCTCAAAAAAAATAAAAATAAAAATGATTTTGCCAACCTTTGTAACAGATCCAGGCCCATGCAAATAAAATGTTATTATTATATTATTATGAAACAAATATTTAACTGAAATACTATATCTTGTTGGTTCTTCGAGTGGTGTTGCGAAAGTAAGTTTCGTCATTTTATTTCACAGGGAAGCTGTATTGAAAGGTGAGAAAACACATCACCATAACAAAAGACAAACCTTTGGTTATTTTTCCACATAATCGCCACCGACATTGATACAATTTTCGTACCGTGAAACCCATTTCAAGAAAGCGTCCTGGTGAAACTCGGTGCTCAGCAATTTCAGGAAGTTCTTCACAGCTTGTTGCACCTCTTCGTTTCTGCCGAAGTGACGTCCAAATAGTGCTGACTTCAACGCAAGAAAAAGACGGAAGTCTAAGGAGCAAGATCGGGGTGCTGTAGGCCGGATGATTGAATCTCCCCCGTCTCAGGCGACGAATGTGTTCTGCAGTGTCCCTTGCTGTGTAGGGTCTTGCATTATCGTACAAGAAAAAAAAACCTCGACTTCAGCGAACCTGGTCTCTTGCGCCGAATGGTGGACTTCAGTTTGCTTAGTGTGTGGCAATAGCGCGACGCATTAACGGTCCCTGCCGTGAGGAAATCATGCAAAGTGACACCCTTCGCGTCTCAGAAAACTGTCAGCATAATCTTCCCTGGGGACTGTGACACTTCGAATTTTTTGTGGAAGGTGAACTGGGATGTTTTCGTGTCATTGAGGCGGACTTGCTCTCTGGAGTAAAGTGGTACACCATGTTTCATCGGCTTTAATGATCCTGAACAAGAAATCATTGCCGTTACGCTCTTACCGCCACAAGTGTTCAAGGCTTATTGCCATTCTTGCAGTCTTGAGATCAGGCAAGATGGGTGAGTTGAGTACCACACCCATCTTGCGACCATCTTCCAACAAGTCGTGAATCATGCGGTGGGCTTGAGCACGTCCAACATCCAACGTGGATGCGACATCAGACACAGTGAAGCGCCTTTCTGCTAACCATTTCCTGTACTCTGTCGACATTTGTTACAGTCGTGGACGTAGAGGGGCGCCAAGATCGGTCTTCATCTTCCACACTCTGCCTTCCTTCACTGAAGGAACACCGGCGCCCAACCATTTGACAGGACATGACGTTGGCTCCATAGACGCTCTGTAGGCATTGATGAATATCTGAAACACTAGTTCCACATGCCCACTCATAACGCACGACACCACGCAATTCCATTTGTAACCACGTTTTCTGCATCTTTCTGCCATACTGGTTTGCACTCGAATGAGCTCGGTCACGCCGGTCTTTTACTTCTCTCTCTCTCTTCTTTAGCATTTAGCATACATGTCATTGCTCCTCTGCTCTCGCACCGACCATCAAGAATTCAGGAAAGATTTTCTTTTGATATGGCAATGTGTTTTCACTGCGTAATACAGCTTCTCTGTGAAATAAAATGACGAAACTTAATTTTGGAACACCCCTCGTAAGTTATTAAAAACTTGCGGTAAGTGATCAAACTGAATTTTTATCTTTCAATTCATTAACTTCATATTTCTAAAGCATTCAACTGAAATTTACAAATCTGTGATAGGCTGGGGAGACAACTTTACAAGTTTTATAGCATGAGTGAGACCTTGCAGATGTTCGTACAGTATTTAAATATATAGAAAAATCTGAACTCAACATAAATGCAAATTTCTGTGGATGTTGATACTCCTGTAAAGCAGGAAACTAGTTAATATATCATAGAAAGATCTGAGCTGCTCAGTGCAATTACGCACTAAGGAAAGACCTTAATGTTAACACGATTCTTATTTAAAATTGGGATGTTTTTGTTTTATCTATAGAAAATTGATAAGTTGTCAAACAATTCAAATAAATGGAATTTAGTTTTGAGATCTGATTTTGTTTGTATTTATTAATCGTGGCAACCACAATGCAGTTATATCAGCTTTCCGTATAAATTTCAAAGCAGATTGTCATTTTTGGTGAACTTTTCTCCTCTGAGTCTCATGTTTGTAACCTGTTAACTGATTATTTGGTTGTGTATGTGTGTCATTTCCTTAGCCGCCCTTAACAGTGCCACATCCCATTTCTCATGCGGCCGTCCGCTATCAGACTCAGGTGCCTCCTCCTCAGAGCTGGGCAGTATCGAAAATACATGTATTTGAAATACGTATTTTCGATACATTTGTATTTTGTATCGAAAATATATGTATTTGAAATACGTATTTTCCATACATTAGTATTTTGTATCGAAAATATATGTATTTGAAATACGTATTTTCACATTTAGAGCTTCGTATCGAAATACAGATTTCATCGTATTTTGTATTTTTAAAATACATTTTATTTGAAATTACATTCAGTTTGTAATTTTAACTTCCACTCCTATCCATATGTCCATAGGCGTAGAGTTACATGGACCCGTGGGGCCCGAGCCCCGCCCCAATAAATTACAATAGGGGTTTGATCCCCCCAATAATCTGCTAATATTTTCAAAAAATTGCAATTTTAGTTAAAGAAAATGCTTTTGATGAATTTCAAACTCTTTTTTTTTTATCCTGATCACGCACTGTCGTTCTTTCTTCCAACCAAAACACTAACATAATTGATTGCCGACTTCTCGTTGATGGCCAGCTGCAACACTCATTCTGCATCTTATGAGGGTTCAATCGTATTCACATAAGACCCCACCTCCTGAGGGAATCCTAAGAAAGAAGGGGGTAGGTTTTGACCGAAAAGAAAAGAAATAGCCGTCCAGAGATACCTAAGGCGTGTGTGGACATGTAAACATAGGCTTAGAGTTACAGGGGCCCATGGGGCTCGAGCCCCTCCACCACCACCACCAACACACCCCCGGGGAGATGCGGAAAAAAAGAAAATATGCGCTCTAACCACTAAGTGAAAAATCACCATATGATTTTGGAGATTTCTGTGATTGTATATTTTGAACTGCTCACTCTTTCTCTCTCTCTCCCCCGTCCTCTACACGCAAAGGAATGGGTTTCCCCCTTAAAGTACGATATTACAGATTTATCCTAATATTTCAATTTGCTAACAATCAGGCTCTACTTAATATTAGATGGCTACATATCCCGATTGAACATATAATATTAAAATTGCGATTGATGTGATACACTGTGCAAAAATAGTAGATAAATAAAACATAATACTGTTGCAGTTGGAAATTGCATAATTTAATGTCGTGACAGCTGTTTCAGTAGCTTCTTGATACTTTTTTCAAACAAAATATACAAACCAAAAAAACTGTTGATTGGTAATGATGGTCACGGTTTTCATTATACGAGTTACAAGTAATGCTTCGGAGAAAAATAACCGTTTTTCACTGGGATAGGAGAAACATCTCTGGATACAACGCCGATCCACGAGACGGCGGAAATGTTCAGAAAAGCAGTCAAAATTAAACTGATGAGGATTTTAAATACAGTTAATGGGGGAACAGTTTTTTGTAGCATTCTGGGAAAAATATGCTTTCACTAGGATCGTTGATAGCTCCATTCCCTATTTGAAATATGTGGGAAGCTTCGAAGAAATGAAGGTCCGACGGACAGTGAACGCGTTCGGGCATTATGGAAGGAGAAACGATGGTTTTGATTCCAACAGTGCTGGGTGATAGAAGATTTAAGCAATTCTTGTTTTCATACATAATTTTCGTGTTTCTTGACCCTAAATCGCAGTGCCTTTCGTGTCTGGCCCACATAACATTTTTCGCAGTCTTGACAAACAATCTTGTAAATACCGGAGTTGTTAAAATCCGGAATGGGATCTTTAAGCTAGGAAATTCCAATTGTTCTCATATTAAAGTGTTCTCATCAATGTAGAGTTTTTCAAAATTATTGAGGGGGTGGACCCAAGCACATGTTATGTACATTGTGTTCTCAAAGTAGAGTGTTCTCATAAATGTAGAGTTTTTCAAAATTATTGAGTGGGAGTACCCAAGCACATATATTATATAAACTCATGTTTGTAAAAATTGCAACACCATGAAGGAATCATGTGATTGAGCTGAAACTTTCAGGAAATGCAAATTAGGGTATGCTATTCAAATGATTAGAATTTCAGAGTCATCGCGCATGCGTGGGCTGAGCAGCGCCCTCTGAACTGCTGATGGATCCGTATAAATAGAGGGCTGTAGCGGGGCGTGTATGGTTATCTGCTAGTGGTAAACGTTACATGAGACGTCACTATGCCTCTACGACGAAAGAGGGCGACATTTCAGCAAGTTACGGAGTTTGAACGGGGACGAATGATCGGCCTTCGTGAAGGAGGGTTTTCTTATCGTGCAATAGCAGCTCGTATGGGGCGTAACAGCAGCACAGTGATGCGAGTGTGGAAGCAGTGGGTTCAAGAGAACCAGACAACTCAGAAATCCGGGAGTGGACGCCGAAAGGTGACGTCAGCACGGGATGATAGACACCTGGTCCGCATGGCGGTGACGGACCGTTTTGCTTCATCTGGACAGTTGGCAGAACGTTGGTGCACTGCTACAGGTGTATCATTGTGTGCTTCATCAATTCGTCGGCGTCTACTGCACCGTGGACTGCGTGCAAGAGTTCCTTTATACAGGATCCTCCTGACGCAAAACCATCGGCGCCTGCGGCTACAATGGGCTCATGGACATAGAGACTGGCGTGCTGATTGGCAACAAGTGGTGTTTTCTGATGAATCCCGCTTTAATTTGGGGTACAGTGATGGCCGCATCCGTGTTAGACGCTATACCGGTGAACGCCACCTTCCGGAGTGCATTATCCAACGTCATAGTGGACGAACCCCCAGCGTTATGGTCTGGGGTGCGATTGCGTATCATGGACGATCTCAGCTGCTACGAATTGTGGGTAATCTTAACAGCAACCGGTACATCAATGAAGTTCTGGAGCCCGAAGTTGTTCCCTTCCTTCAAGGCATTCCCGGAGCTGTATTTCAACAGGACAATGCCCGCCCACATATTGCCAGGAATGTTCAAGACTTCTTTTCATCACAACAGATACAGCTTCTTCCTTGGCCTGCCTATTCGCCGGATATGTCGCCGATTGAACATGTGTGGGATTTCGTTGGTCGGCGTCTCGCTCGTGATCCTCGTCCCATAGCTACTACAGATGAACTTTGGGGTCGCATACAAGCAATCTGGAATGCTCTTCCTCAGGCACACATTCAACATCTGTTTGATTCCATGCCACGTCGTATAGCATCACTTATTGCAGCGCGTGGTGGCTTCACCAAATACTGATTTTCGACATGTAATATTGTTTTTTTGCTTTGTAATTTTAATCGTTTATTTGTATCAACACAGGTCGTTTGTACATTAAATTTCATTCAATTCGGACGAGTCCTTCATGGTGTTGCAATTTTTACAAACACGAGTATACATCTATATATTACAATATATCTAAAATTTCATTTCAAATTATGGGGGGCGGCGGCTCGGGCTCTACGAACCCATATAACTGAACGCTTATAAGGATATGTTTAATCAGGATATATAGCCATCTAATGGCTGTAAGGAATTTATATCCCTCGATTTATTTAAATAAGTACTTAGAAACAAAATGTGTAAGAAAGGTATGGCCCTGCGGTGATAATGCATTAACCTGGTATGACGTTATCCCTGATTCGACTCCCAATGGTGCTAAAAAAAGAACGCTTACCTTCTGCTCATTGTAGTCCAGGGTTTGGTTTTCTAGGCAACAAGAAGTTTGGCTTCTTCAGAAAACTACCTCTGGCGCAGCATGACCCTTGCTGTTCTTGCACCGTAAAACAACTAATCAATCAGTGAGTGCTGCCTTAGACGTTTTCTACATGAATTGTTCACGTGTTTACTCATCAATATTCAGAGAGCAAATAAGAGTTAGCTCGCAAGTAGGCGAGTTACAGTTTTATCGTGAACAGTTATTCACGATATGACAGTGGGAAGCGATAAAATGGAAATGAATACAGAAATAAAATTCATGTTAAAGGAATCTTGGATAAAAATGACCGTTGGATGCTGGAGGATGAATCAGGCTTGGGTATAGGGACTAGGATGGTGGTGAAGGTCAGCTTGCGGTCCAGACAGATGATATCACAAAAAGGGAGCCAGGAAAAAAGGTATTGAACAATAACGTAGCAATATAAATATCGACGGTGCGCCGGAGTAATATATCGTTAGGCCGTAAAAATCGAAGAGGAAATTTAGGGAAGGCGGGACGAAGAAGGAGGCTCCGTAGGGTCGAACGGGCAAATGAAACCGCAGGTCGAGTGGTCGGTGAGATAGGAGGAAAGGACGTGATTGGAAGGGAGAATTGATCAAACCTGAGATTGGCTAAAAATAGGTTGATGGACATGAAGGTCGTTTATGGATGAGGAAGGTGATGGGAGATTTTTAGAGAGGATAAGAGATCTGATCCCCGCTGAGAAAGGTCAGAGGGAGAAGAGGGTCTGATCTCCATTAGAGGTGGTCGGAAAAGGAGCGGATCTGCACTTCGAGGTGAAGGGTCGTGATAGAAGCCGTTGATGAGAGAGAATTGGTCGGTTACGAGTAAGATTGTTTAAACGAGCGAGGGCCCTAAAGTCGCAGTTAGAAGTGGGGAAACGTTGTTCCCAGACCCAGCGTACGAAGGTTTGTGCATATTTGTCTTTGGCTGCCAAAGCTGGAGCAGTAGCATCCGAGCCGTTTTTTCCGGCGCATAAGAGCGAGCAGACGATTGCCTAGAGTCACATTTGCCGGACCAATTCCCGAGGAGATTTCCTGGAGCCACATTTACCGGACCAGTGCCTGAGCCGATTTCCTGGAGTCACATTTGCTGAACCAGTTTCTGAGACGATTTCCTGGAGTTACATTTGCAGGTTGTAGAGTCAGGCCTCGAGTAAGATAAGCGCGAATCAGGGAAGATAGTGTTAGAGTTTTTTTTTTAAATAGTACAGAAAACCCTTTTATTTGTGTAAATATTTGTATTGCATTTTGATATTGCAACAATATGGCATATATCCATTAGGTGAAATTGGTGTTTTACAGTAGGTGTTTATCTTAACTGTATCGATTTTAACGAGCAATCACGGCTCAAACCCATAAGAACGGTGCTGCCATGCAATGAACGTGAAAGCCTTTGTATATTGTAATTACAGCTCCTGATACATAGAATATATCAGACGCAGTTCATTATTATATCCCAACGTTTATTTGCATGCTATGCGATCATGCTGGCGTTTCAATAGTAAGATTACATTAAAGATTGTTATTGTTTTCAAGTAGCCTTATGTCTATCTTAGCGCCTGGTTATTCACTGGTTGTTTACAGGTAAAACGCCAGCTAATAGTATAATCGTTTATACCACAGTCGTTTAATGACTAGAGTGAACTAGTCATTCGCGATAGTTTACATTCAAATTTTTATTTGCCAACTTCCAATTATCCACTC
>QLNU02015360.1:104416604-104454156 GCA_006491805.2 Dysdera silvatica
AGACTTAAGGTATAGAAATTAACGTCACTTTTCTAGCCTGAGGTGACGCAGTGGTATAGCGAGTTCATCCGGAATCGACTCATGAGTGGGGAAAAACAAGCACTTACTGACTCACTGTAGTCCGGGGTTTGGTTCTCCAGGCCTTAACAGGTTCGGATTCCTCGGGAAAATTCAGGTCTACTGCCGTGCGATGGATCACGTGCCGCTCTTTCTGCCGACCAAGAACAGGTTTCCGTGGCAACAGGGATTGTGTTTATCGAGAAACTGTAGGTCCAGGAACAGCCTGAGCCCTGCTGTCCTTGCACCGTAAAAACACACGTCTCTTTTTGTTTAATGAAGCTTCTGCTCGTCTCTTCAAAGCAGCACCGCAGCTAGATGATTTTGCGCCTCTGGAAAAACAGTCCAGATTGCACCCCCAGCCACGGACGTCCCCACCCCCGTCAATTATTTCAGCCGCTTTACGCCCCTCATCATCACCTGCAGCACCTGGTGTGGGCCTTCCACGCCACCCTATGCTACGGCCCTGTTTGAAAATCGTTGATGGGAGATATTACTGTATAAGTGTAAATGCCAATGAGAGAAAAGCAATTCTAATTAAAGGAAAAGAAATGAAGGCCGGCGTCATTATCGTTGGCGAAACTGTAGCGGATTAAGGCCCCCCCACCCCAGACTGGAAGGTAATGGGCCCCAAAACGGACCCCAATATTCAGTTGTTAAATCACAAGTTTTCTTGGAATTCCAGTATCCACCGGCCTGTAGCCCAGCTGGGGTGTAATCCCAGTTGTCCCATCGAGCTATATATATATATATATATATATATATATATATATATGGCCTGCAAAAGGGTTGCTGGTATCTAACTGGAAGGAGACCCACACGCTGAACGTATGTGACGATGTGTGGAACCGGCCAGGCCAGTAACCTAGTGTCCTACCCCGCCTTCAAGTGGTGCAGGCTGAGCTTTCTATTTATGTGGCAAATTAATATTTGCTGCACGGATGGAAAGGCGGAAGGGGAGGGCTAATTCACCAACCCGTCTAGCCAGCGTGGTGAAATGATGGCTAATTCCTCCAATATGCTAATACACCAAAAACCATGGCCCCTAGTCTCCAGGTGCTGGAGTGCTCCTGATCAAGGCAGCGGTCAGCGTGGCATGAAAGCAGGGGGTGCTAAGAATCACTGGAATGGCCCAGGCTGCCGTTTGTTATTGACCTTGGCAACGTATAATGGACGATCCCTTGCTTCTGAAGCAAAACTTCAGGAATTGGAAGAAGAACTTGACAAGATCAAATGGGACATTGTAGGACTCAGTGAAGTTAGAAGAAAAGGTGAAGAGTTGGTGGAACTTAAAAGTGGACATTTGTTTTATTATAGAGGAACGGAAACTGGAAGAACAAGTGGTGTTGGCTTCTTAATCAACAAAAGAATTAAAGACTACCTTCTTGAAGTCGAAAGCACGTCAGATCGAGCAGCGAGGCTCGTTGTTCAACTAACCCAGCGATACCAACTTCAGATAGTACAGGCATATGCACCAACATCAAGCCATACCGACGAGGAGGTTGAGGAATTCTATGAAGAAATCAAACAGCTACATACCAAGGGGAAACAACACATCAAGCTCATCATGGGAGATTTTAATGCAAGAATTGGACAACAGGAACAAGGAGAGACATCGGTTGGTAAATACGGATACGGGGAAAGGAATGAACGTGGCGATCAACTCATAGAATTTGCCGAAGCTGAAAATCTTAGCATCATGAATTCATTTTTTAAGAAGAAACCGCAAAGAAAATGGACATGGAAACACCCCAATGGAGGAACCAGCGAAATTGACTATATACTGGCAAACAAGAAATCAATTATTGAAGATTGCAGCGTACTGAACAGATTTAATACTGGAAGTGATCATCGAATGGTGAGATGTAAAATGCACTTAAATACTAAACTAGAAAGGCAGAAGCTCATTAGGAAACAAGTATGTAAGAGGGTGGATTTAAAGAAATTAAAAGAAAATACCGAGGCATTCAAGTTGGAATTAAAAAATCGCTTTTCTGCACTGGAAGGACTTATTGAAGAAGTTGACATCTCAGAAGCAAATGAAAACATTGTTAAGACAATAATTGAAACTGCTGGGGAAATTGGTGGTGTAATATGTAAAAAGCAGAATAGCAAATTATCTGAGAAGACGAAACAACTCATGAAAAGGCGAAGACTTATGAAGGTGGACAATCAAAATACCAGTCGCAAGATCGAGTATGTAGAACTTTGCAAAACTTTGCGCAAAAACATGAAAGAAGATATAAGAAAATTCAATTGTGAGTTAGTAAGGAAGGCCATTGAAAGCAACAAGAGCCTTAGGGTTGTTAAAGGGAGTTTGTCTATTGGGAAGAAACACATCATTGCATTAAAAGGAGAGGATGGCACTGTAACAAGAAATAGGGAAGAAATACTTAGAAGAGTTGAAGAATTCTACAGAAAGCTGTATGAGGGAAACAGTGGATTAAACGAAGACTCTGAGATAGTCGAAGGAACAGCTCCTAAAATCTTAAAAGAAGAAGTAGCATTTGCAATAAAAAGTATGAAGAAAGGAAGATCCCCTGGCGATGATGGCATTACATTAGATATCTTAAAAGAAGCTGGAGAACATGTAGAAGACATACTCGCAAAATTCTTTACCAAATGCCTCAACAGTGGTAACATACCAAACCAATGGGATTCTGCAACAGTAATTCTTTTGCATAAAAAAGGTGATAAAGAGGATTTAAAAAATTACCGACCAATTAGCTTGTTACCTGCTATTTATAAAATCTTCACAAAAGTGCTAACACATCGCCTGCAGAAAAAATTAGATGCAGCTCAACCAAGAGAACAAGCTGGATTTCGAAGTGGATTCAGTACAGTGGACCATATTCAAGTATTAAGAGAATTAATTGAAAGAACACATGAATATGAACTTCCATTGTGTGTGGCATTTATTGACTATGAGAAGGCCTTTGACTCTATTAAAACATCAGCAGTCATCAACTCTTTAAGATCAACAGACATCGAGGATGTGTACATTGACATGGTGAAACGTGTGTATAAAAATGCAAGTGCAAAATTTCGGTTACATAAAGATACCAAAACTATCAAAATTGGTAAAGGTGTGAGGCAGGGAGATACCATTTCTCCAAAACTTTTTACTTCAGCTTTACAGATGATTTTTCAGCAGATAAATTGGAATAACAAGGGAATAAAAATAAATGGTGAATATTTAAATCATTTGCGGTTTGCTGATGACATTGTTATTTTTTCAACGAACCCATCAGAACTCCAAGACATGGTACAGGAGCTCTCAACTAGAAGTAAAGAAGTTGGACTCAAGATGAACCTACAAAAAACTAAGATCATGTTCAATAATTTCGTAGAGGAAACAAAAATACAAGTTGACAACATTGAGCTAGAAATTGCTGATTCATATATTTACCTTGGCCAGCTGATTTCAATGGATGGCAACATTATGAAAGAACTCAACAGACGTATTAAACTTGGCTGGAGTGCATTTGGAAGAAACAGTTTTATCCTGAAGGGGAAATTGCCTTTGTGTCTAAAAAGAAAGGTCTTCAACCAGTGTGTATTGCCAGTCCTCTCTTATGGATCAGAGACATGGAGTCTAACAGTTGGAGCAATACGAAAGTTACAGACAACGCAAAGGAGCATGGAGAGGTGCATGCTTGGAATAACTAGGAGAGATCGAAAAAGAAACACTTGGGTGAGAGAGCAAACTAGAGTAGAGGACATCATTGTTAAAGTAAAAGGGCTGAAATGGCGATGGGCTGGGCATATTGCAAGAAGAACTGATCAACGATGGACAACAGAAATTCTGAACTGGATTCCAAGAGACCACCGAAGACCTAGAAAACGTCCTCAAACTAGATGGGTGGATGAAATAAGAAAAGAGGTTGGGGTGACGTGGAAACGAATGGCCCAGGATAGACTTGTGTGGAAAGCATTTGGAGAGACCTTCATCCAGCAGTGGATAGATAATGGTTGAATATGATGATGATGATATATATATATATATATATATTGCAACAAACAAGATACACCATAATATAAAAAATAATTCTAGAGAAAAATGGTTTCAAAAATTATTTCAGAACACACATGGTTATGCGTTTTTATAATATAAATACCTAAAAGTTCCATATAGTTTTAATATGCATGTACAAAAAGCGAGATTTAAATTAATGAGTTTCCCAAACATTGTGCTTTTTAAAGCTCTGCACTAGTATCAAAGCAAAGGTTTTAATGCAATCTTCTAGTAAAATGTTGCATCGTGTTATGTGTATTTGTGGCTGTTTATTTTCTCTTGTTTCCTTAAATAAGATATCCTTTATATATTTATATTTAATTATAGTTGTATGTATATATATACCCACTCTCTTTCCATTTTAAAGATTTATTATGATTTTATAGGTGAGTCTTACAACCTTGGGTGTCCTGTGATCTTCAGAATAACTGATTCGCATTATATTAACAAGTTTGGCTGTCTTCGGTTGATTTCAGAAAAACATAAAATTCATTCCCATGAAGATTTTTTATAGGTCTAGAATCGCAGTATTAAGTTTAAATTTTAACAACAATCATAAAGTGGTCTTTGTGCTTTGTAACTACTATATAATATATTCTCAATCAAGAGGACAAGAAAAGTGATTCGAAATGGTAACAGCAGAGTAGAAGAGTAGAGCAGATCAGATTCAAGTACTACGGGAACTGATTGAAAGAAAAAAGGAATATAAAATTCCATTGGGTGCGACAATTGTTGAATTTAAAAAAAGCAACGAGCCGTTTTGAATATTTCAAGACATGGCACATAGAACTCAATCAGAAACAGAGAAATTGCACTCAAAACAAACTTCCAGAGTTTCCAATTCGTGTCAAATATTGCAATACGAAATAAATACTTATTTTTATATATCAATAATAAAAAATTATTAATTAAATAATGTAATTTATTAATAAATGAAAATTTAACTGTAAGATATATATTTGAGTTCATGAGAGTAAGTCGAAACAATGCGTTGACAAAGAAAAA
Organism: Dysdera silvatica; assembly: GCA_006491805.2. NCBI lineage: Eukaryota > Metazoa > Arthropoda > Arachnida > Araneae > Dysderidae > Dysdera > Dysdera silvatica. The sequence goes on from QLNU02015360.1 coordinate 104,421,682, forward strand.
AAGAATCTTAAAATTTCACTAAGTTAGCTCGAGCAACGTCTGATATACATTATGAATTACCATGTTTGGCGCAGTATAGCCCAGATGCTCTTGCGCCATAAAACATCCAAACATTATGAATTCTGTTTTAAAAGCACAATATGGTGATCTTTCTGAAAAGCAGTGACTTCCTTGTTCTTAATGAAAACTGCACATGATATGTTTCAACTCTGCTATAATTAGTGAACAAAAAATATAAATTCATTTGACTTGCTTTAAAGTAATTTTGTATTTAAGTTATTTTACTGGGAAGACGCTACTACACCATTATATATTTTTCAGCTTACTTTCGGACGAGATATTAAATCCTTACATTTCGTATCACAATATTTTTGTTGATGCATGAGTACCTAACCCTAAAAGAAAAATATTTTTTACTAAAAGTCAAATTTAACTAAAAGTCAAACAGCAGGTGTATGTCATCCCATCCTAATGTCTTTCACTCCTGTTAGTTTTGTGTTTTTGCACATGTGAATGTTCGACCAACTTGTGTTCTTCCATGCGTGGACTTGGATCCACCCTGGCTATCACTTTCACTATGCAAGGACGGGGGTGAGGTGGAAGGTAAAATACCTACCGAAACATTGTAGTTTTTAATGTCTGAAATACATATTTAGTAAAGTTTAATATTCCATGTTTTCCTATTTTCATTCAAAACACTCTGACGCTTGCTCGTGTTCTTATATGATATCTCTTTTTATAAAGAGAGTCCCTTGACATTACTTGCAGTTTATATGCTAGCATAGAATCGTTTTACTCTTGACGTGAACGTCTTGAAAATTATTCAAATTGAGTGTACAAATGTGATTAAAGGACCAAACCATGTCCCATGGCGGCGTTAGTGTCGCCGTAAATTTTCGTCAGTTAACAATCGACAAAGCTTCGAGTGTTTTGAATATTGTGCGATATATTCTCCATAGTCCGTGCAGTTCATTCTCATCGTAATGTGTAGTCTTATAAGTAAAGCAAATCTTGCACAGCGCTCGCAATCACCTTTCATAACTCTGTACATAATTTTATTACGTAGCTTCTGTATTTATGAACGCATTTTTCGCTTTGCCTAGTCCAAATATTTTATGATTCCACATCCAGCATGTGTCAATGAAAGTAATATGTAAAATTTAAGTTTATAAGGCTATATATTATATCTATTTTATGAAGAGAAATTTCACTTCAAATGTTTTATGATAGTAATGATAGTATGATAGTTCTGATAGTAACGTTCAAGTGTGCATTCGAAGGCGTTTAAAATTGTCTAAGTTAAACTCAAATTTGCAGTATTTATTTTTATTAACATACCTTTCTCCCTAAAGATGCTAATTAATGGCCCGTTTTTACATGATAAAAATTGTGGTGAAAAATATACATAATATAGTGTACAGGTATATTTTCTAATCGAAAATTATATGCATAAAACATCCATTTAAATAAGCATACACAATTCATAAAAAATACTTGCATATATATCAGAAGAAGAAAAAAATAAAATTGGCCTACTAAAAAGTATTTTTAAGTCATTTTAAAAAACTTTACAAGTAAACAACAACAAGTTGCAACAAACAAGAAACCAAAACAGAAAGTTTATAATTGCCCTCTTTTTTTTTCCAAAATAAATCATGAAAATTTAAAGCGATTAAATGCATTGCTTTCCATATGTGGAAGTTTCTCTAAGGAGACTTGAAATAAGTAAACATCGAACAAATATTGTTGAAAATAAGCGCCTAAGTGTCGTAAGGATGTTGTGGTACAACGTTATGCTTTATATACCAAGAGAGAAAACAACAGTTAATTATACATTAATTATTTACTAGTTTGACAGAATGATGTACAGTAGTAGTTAATATACATCCTACGTTCCACGCAAAACCAACATTACATAACAGAGTTACACACTTAGAAAACTTAACCAAACAAAAGCATATGTTCAGTTATTTATTAAACATAAAAAACGCGTTGCCATTATAGAGAATCTACACTTCGGTTTCAAAAAGCGATTTAATATTAACCTAGAAAACCCAGGAGATTCCTACCTATTCATAACATTATCAATAATTTCTAAACGCCAATGGTAGAGAAAAAACCACCGATAATATTAAAAGCGCTTTTATAAAAATTGCTTTTTCGGTTCTTTTGACTTTAACATTTTCTATTGGTACAGCTATTTTCAAGAACCTGACGCCTCCCAAATGCAATCCTCAACTAAACTTTAATCTCGAGTCAACAGCTGTCAATCTTCTCATCGAAGCACAAAGCTCTGGAGGAGGGTACTTGGTCAACGGCTGAACGTTGAGTCGCCAACAGATCTACCCCTACGTGTCTTTAGTGCAAACCACAGTCCATTAGCTTTTGACTCCTGGATGTTGTAGTTTTGCTGCATCGGTGTGTCACATACGTTTTAAGAACAAGATTCTGAGAGATTGACTCACTTAACATTAGGTAGTGATTCATACCATCGCGGATTTTTCTCCAAAAATTACCAGTTGCCAGTACTCTTATTAGATGTTGAAATCCAAAAAAAAATTTCATCTGTGTTGTATCGTTCACATTTTATGACCTGTTAAAGGTCATCTTTACAAATGAAAAAAATCTGTGTTTTTTGAGATGCATTAAAAATGTTTTTGACCGTACATTGTTAAGGAAACAACTTGCCATCTGCCTTTTTTCTGTTACAGGGTGTACTAACATGGGCTTGTATAAAACACAAAAATTTCATGGCAAGTTATATGCGCAAGGTCATGCGAGATCACGCAATGTCGTGTTTTTAGCGATTTTTCCCCATTTCAACCCTAAATTACATCTTGTGCAATCCATTTGCCACTGCAAACAAGGTGTCATTAGATAGAGCTGTATTACAATACTAAATAATATATAAAAGATTAAGACAAGTTGAATGCGCTGGTTGTTATTTGGTACCAAAATCCAAAAATTTCAGAATTTGGCAATGGATAGGCAAGATGTAATTCAGGCTTGGAAATGCGGAAAATCGCTAAAAACACAACATTGCGTTAACTTGCATGACCTTGCGCATTCAACTTGCCATGAATTTTTTTTATGTATTATACAGATCCATAGCGCACTCTGTAAGAGAAAAAAAATTAGGTGGCAAGTTGTTTGCGAAGCCCTGTACAGACAAAATCATTTATAATGTATCTCAAAAACACAGATTTTTTCATTTGTAAAGATGACTTTTAACAGGTCATAAAATGTGAACGATATAACACAGATACAAAAATTTGGTTTACGCAATCTAGTATATGTAGTAAACACTGGTAATTTTTTGGGAAAAATCGGAGATGGTATGAATCAGAGGTGGGTCAACCTCTCAGAATCTTACTCTTAATTCATACGCATGTCAGTGTATGTTTCTGAAGTCGGCAATGTACTGTGCATTCGCGCTCAGTTGGCGCGTGATACCGTTAGCAGACGGGTTAGTCCATTGCAGTTTAGGGAAGGCCGTCTTGGAGGAACTGGTTTTTCCCGCGCGAAAAACCAGTTTCGGCAAGACGCCCTTCCCTAAACTGCAATGGACTAACCCGTCTGCTAACGGTATCAGGCGTCAGGTCTGCGCGAACGCACAATATGTATCCAGGTGCCGTCTGCATTTCACTCTCGTCGTTTGATTCTTCACAGTCCGTCGTTGGTTTCTGCATTAGAAGGCTGCTCTGCTATGTTGGTCACTTGTAGATAATGGGGCTAACATCAACCGTATGTTGGTGAGTGCGTTGCTCATCATCGAATCTTTCATGCCTCGTCATTAGTTTCTGTCCTAGGGGGCTGTTTTGCTAGGCTATATACTTGTATTTAATGAGGAAATTTAATGGAAAATAAGAAAGACACACTTGAGCAATAAAATTCACAAGCAACGAAACTTGGTTAAGTACCGTATATTCCGTTTTACTTCTGCTCACTCTCAGCCCTCTTTCCTCCAGGGCCTTCAGCTTTGTAAATATATAGCTACTTGGACAGCAAGTTAAGCCGTCAATCCCATTCATGTATGTGTAAGGGCGTCGTCCGTGTTTCGCCTTCGTCGCTTGATACTTCACACTCCGTCATTGGTTTCTGTCCTAGACGGCTGTCCTGCCATGTTAGACACTTATATATAATGGGGCTAACGTCAAACATTTGTTGGTCAATGCGTTGCTCATCCTTGAATCCTTCATGTCTCCGTCCTAGAGTCTATGTTCTCATTGTTTCTGTCCTAATCGGCTATTTTGCTAGGCTAGACACTTGTATTTAGTGGGGTAACGTTATTCGTATGTTGATCCATACGTTGATTCAGCCCTTTCATGGGATTTGTTACCTTATATTTTCATTCACAAGTTTTTGCCCTCTGTTCATTGGTCTCCGTTTCCTACGTTTCGCCGATATTCAAATTCATCTCAAAGTTTTCTGTATAATTATCCCCCATTCTCTTTTCATATTCCTGCTATCTCAGCCTTGACTTTTAGGTTATTCGACGCACCTGTTATCTTTGTTATCCCACTTATTTGTTCATATCTAATTCGCTACTTTCGTGTCACTCCACAAATATACTTCAACATTCTAATCTGTATCGCTTGCACCATTAACATTGGATTTCTCGAATGGTGTTGTCTTAATTCTAAACATTATTTTCGGTCTGACTGACCACAATCTTAAATAGTTTCCCTTGTAATATAACTCGAATCTTCCTCTTCGTCCCAGAACTCTCCGAACATTTCTTTCTAATTCCTCCAACATGCATTTCAACGACAGTTAATTTCCCTTTCTACATCCCCACTCTCCTCCACTACTAATCCAAGATATATGAAGTAGTTAACTCTCTTAGTTTTGTTGCCATATTTAATCACGTCATTTTCTTCATTGTCTTCATGGTCTTCTTCCTTAGATAGAGCCCTCTAGTAGTGCAGTGGCAACGCGTTAGCCTAGTGCACCGTTATCCGTCGAGTTCGTCTCCCAACAATACCAAAACAAAGAACCGTTAGTGAGTAATTGCTAGCTATGCGCCTAGAGTTGATTCCCTAGTCCATAAGAGGTTCGAATTCCTCGGAAAACTTGGAAAAACTTTCCGGCGCAGCATAGTCCTTACTATTCTTGCGCCGTAAATCTCACAAGCAACGAAACTTCGTTAAGTACCGTATATTCCATTTTACTTCTGCCCACTCTCAATACTTTGTCCTCCAGGGCTTTCAACTAACACTTTAGCTTTGTAAACAAAACTTTGCCCTTTGGACTCCGTTTCCTATGTTTTCATCGATATTAAAATTCATCTCAAATTTTCCTGCATAACTATCCTACATTTCTTATAACATATTCCTACCATCTAAGCCTTGACTTTTACGTTTTTCGACGCACCTGTTATCTTTGTTATCTCACTTATTTGTTCATTTCTGATTCGCTACTTTCGAGTCACTCCACACATCTACGTCAACATCCTAGTCTCTATTGCTTGCAAGCTTAATATTGGATGTTTCAGTTCTAAACACCATTTTCGGTCTGACCGCAGTCTTACAGAGTTTCCCTTGTAATATAACTCGAACTTTTCTCTTCGTCACAGAACTCTCCGAACATTTCTTTCTAATTCCTCCAACCTGCCTATAAACGAGAGTTAATTTCTCTATCTCCATTCTCGTCTGCTACTAATCCAAGATATCTAAAGTGGTTAACTCTCTTAGTTTTGTTTCCATCTATAATCCTATAATCAGGTGGTCTTCTTTCTCAGATAGAGCCCTGGAGTGGTGATGTGACAACGCATTCGCCTACTGCACCGTTATCCGTCGAATACTTCTCCCAATGGTGCCAAAACAAAGAACGCTCAGTGAGTAATTGCTAGCTGTACTCCCGATGTTGGTTCCCTAGTGCATAAGACGATCGAATTCCTCGGAAAAAGTTTCCTCTCAGCATAGTCTTTACTATTCATATTCCGTAAAACTCATAGGCAACAAAACTTCGTTAAGTACCATATATTCCGTTATACATCTGCTCACTCTGTCTTCTTTCCTACAGAGATTTCAGCTAACACTTCAGCTTTGTAAATATATATAGCTATTTGGATGGCAATTTACGCCGTCAATCCCGTTCATGTATGTGTATGGGCATCGTCTGCATATCGTCTTCGTCGCTTGATCCTTCAAATACCGTCATTGGTTTCTGCCCTAGACGGCTGTCCTACTAGGCTAGTCACTTGTATATAATGGGGCTAACGTCAACCGTATGTTGGTCATCGTTCAATCCTTCATGTCTCGTCATTAATTTCTGTCATAGGCGGCTGTTCTTCTAGAATAGGCACTTGTACTTAATGGGGCAACCACAACCGTATGTTGATCAAAGCGTTGATTCATCCCTGCCGTAGGATTTATTCTCCTATAACTTCATTAACTAGTTTCCCTTCTGTTATTTTACCTCCGTTTCCTACGTGTTTGTCTGTATTCAAGTTAATCTCAAATTTTCCTGCATAATTCTCTTCAATTCTGATTACATTTTCCTACTGTCCAAGCCTGGACTTTTGCGTTTTTCGACAAACCTGTTAACTTCGTTATTCACTTATTTGTTCATTTCTGATTCGCTACTTTCTTATCACTCAACACATCTACTTTCACATTCTAGTCTCTAGTGCTTGCATACTTGACATTGGATTTTTCGAATGGTAGTATCTCAGTTCTCAACATTATTTTCGGTCTGACCACAGTCTTAAATATTTCCCCTCCGAACATTTCTTTCTGATTCCTACAACCTGCCTTTAAACGACAGTTAATTTCTTTCTACATATCCATTCTCGTCCACTACTAATCCAAGATATCTTAAGTAGTCAACTCTCTTAGTTTTTTTGCCATTTGGAATCAGGTCCTCTTCTTCATCGTCTTTTTCCTTAAAGGGAGCCCTGATGTGGTGCAGTGACAACGCGTTCGCCTACTGCACCGTTATCCGTCGAGTTCTTATCCCAACGGTGCCAAAACAAAGAACGCTAGCTAGAGAATGCTAGAAAAGTAATTGCTAGCTGTACTCCCGGTGTTTGTTGCGTAGTCTATAAGAGGTTCGAATTCCCCGGAAAACTTGGAAAAAGTTTCCCGCTCAGCATAATTCTTGGGCCATAAAATTCACAAGCAACGAAACTTCGTTAAGTACCGTATATTCCGTTTTACTTCTGCTCGCTCTCAATCTTCTATCCTCCAGGTCTTTCAGCTAACACTTCAGCTTTTTAAACATATAGCTACTTGGGCGGCAATTTAAGCCGTCAAACCCTTTGATGTATGTGTAAAGGCATCGCCTACATTCGCCTTCGTCGCTTGATTCTTTACATTACATCATTAGTTTCTGCCCTAGGCTTCTGTCCTGCTAGGCTAATCACTTGTATATAATAGGGATAACGTTAACTGTATGTTGGCCAATTACTTGCTCACTGTACAATCCTTCATGTATCATCAATAGCTTCTGCCATAGGCGGCTGTCCTTCTACAATATGCACTTGTATTTATTAGGGCAACCTTAACTATATGTTGGTCAATGCGTTGATTCCGCGCTGTCGTAGGATTTGTTCTCTTATAACTTCATTTACTGGTTTTTTCCTCTGTCCTTTGGCCTCAGTTGCCTACGTTTTAACCGATATTTAAACTCATCTCAAATGTTCCAGCATAACTATCCTCCATTCTCATCACATGTTCCTACTCTCTCAGCCTTGGCTTTTACGTTTTTCAACACACCTGTTATCTTTTTTATCTTACTTATTTGTTCATTTCTGATTCGCTACTTTCGTGTCACTCCACGCATCTACTTCCACATTCTAGTCTCTATTGCTTGCATCCTTAACATTGAATTTCGAAAATGGTAGTGTCTCAGTTCTAAACATTATTTTCGGTCTGACCAGAGTCTTAAATATTTTCCCTTGTATTATAACTGAAATCTTTCTCTTCGTCACAGAATTCTCCGAACATTTCTTTCTAATTCCTCCAACCTACCTTTAAACGACAGTTAATTTCTCTTTCTACATCTCACTCCTCGTCCACTACTAATCCAAGATACCTAAAGTAGTTAGCTCTCTTAATTTTGTTGCCATCTACAATCAGGTCCTCTTCTTCATCGTCTTCTTTCTCAGATATTGCCCTGGGGTGGTGCAGTGACACTCGCGTTCGCCTACTGCACCGTTATCCGTAGAGTTCGTTTCCCAACGTTACCAAAACAAAGAACGCTTAGCGAGTAATTGTTAGCTTTACTCCTGGGTTTGATTCCCTAGTGCATAAGAGGTTCGAATTCCTCGGAAAACTTGGAAAAAAAGGTTCCGGCGCAACATAGTCCTTACTATTCTTGTGCCGTAAAACTCACAAACAACCAATCTTCGGTGCGTATCGTATATTCCGCTTTACTTCTGCTCCCTCTCAGTCCTCTTTCCTCCAGGGCTTTCAGCTAACACTTCAGCTTTATAAACGTCCGGCGTCTTTTGATTCTATGTAGAGTAAGATGTCATCTGCTTACATCATATTCCAGGGTGTGTATTCTTCTGTTTTATCTGTAATCACGAGAAAGAGCGAGAATATAATACATTTAGCATACATGAAATGAATTATTAAACGCAAATGCAGTTCATTACGGCAAATATGAACAAGTCAGCAAAAATTCTATAAATTTAGCACTGACTCAAAAATGCACTAACTAGAGGTGTTATGGTATTTACGAACAGCATTATTTTGAGCTCAAAGGGTTTCTTTCAATTGCCAGTAAATATTGATTGTGTATAAATATATCGCTACTTGGACAGCAAGTTAAACCTTCAATTCCATACTAGGTGACCTGTCATATTCTCCTGTGACAGGAAATGCAAACATTAAGTCTATCTAAATCAACTTGAACGCCTTTTATCTCTCTCCCTATTTCTCTGGAGGATCCTCGTTCTCAGACGTTTCAAATGTAATCCTATATTTTCAGAATTTATGCCAGAGGGAAGCGATAAATTGTAGGAAATATATTCTGTTAGCAAGCATACGTATTTAAAATCTAATAAAATAAGAGGAACTTCTACGAATTTGGAAAGCATTGCTGTAGTTCATAAACTTGAACAAAAATTCCACTATACAGACTTTTCATATATCTATCTTATATCATAATTATTAATAGTATAATAAAATTCACAACCCGCTAAGTACTATGTTTTGATTATAGGCTCTGTTTACAAAATTTCAGGACATACATTTCGATATAAGAAGTTCAGTATATTCCCCCCCTCGTTCCTTATACTTCTTGTTTTACCCGCCTGTTCTTTTACGTTTGGATTCATACACTGTCAATAATTTTGAATTTTCCTTAGTAATAAAAATTTTAAATTCTATCTAAAATATATTCGATGCGTAAATCGTTAAACATGGCTTTAAAAAATTCTCTTAAACTGAAAAGTTTTAATGGCTTAATAATTTAAAAAACGTGATACATTTTTTTGTCAAATTTAATTGAAATTATAGTCGAAAAATTGCAATTCTCCTTTAATAAAATATTTGTATGCGTTATTTAAATTTGACGAACACTCTCAGATTTTTTAGCCATAAATCTTCACTTGTTACAATGAAATATTTGTTCCAAAAGAAATAATCTAGTGGCTCCTATTTGATGACACGAGAATGCAAATAGACCATATAGTTAAAGGGGTCCAATTTCATGAAATTATATTAGGATATGAAAAGTACCTTCACTTTCGTTATCTCCATATATTATTTATTATTTATTAGCTAGTTAGCTGAGTAAATTAATCTTTTTAATGTGTAGTTATGTTAGTTTGGCATTATAATTTGTTAGCAATTTGAAGGTTTTGAGATAACCACTACCATTAATTTATGAATTGGTAACTAAGCATTTACCAACCACTAGCATATTGAAACACAATGGGCATATAAAATTTTTTTGATGAAATTTAGAAATCATTTTACGTGCTTGTATTTATTTCGTTACCCAATTAAAAACGAAATGCTTGCATTAAATATCTTCCTTTACAAAACAAATTAAGAAAATGTTCTGCTTATATTTATGAAATAAACTATACGACTTTTGTTGTAAGTTAAGGAGAATAGTTGTTTTGGACCTATGTGTTGCGGTTTATTTAAAATAAGAAGAAAAGTTTTAAAATTCCGTAATTGCAGAAATTTAGGTATCTAATTTCTAACTTAAAATAAGGGAGATCAATCCTAATATATTCCGGCGCAGCATGACCATTGTAGTCTTTGAGCCGTAAAACCACAAAACAAACAAACAAACAAACAATCCTAATATGATTTGGTATCGCATTGTCCGCCTAATTCATTGCTGCAGATTTAATTAGCATGCTAATTATTGCACAATTCTGTTGTTAATTTTAATATGCTATCAAATGAACAAAAAGCACTTCCATAATTATAAGCACAATCATGATATTAACTATATTCATATGTAGTATACATATATAATATTTGTTCTAAGGAGTTTTGATTATTTATATGATTTGTTCTAATATTTTTGTTCTAAGCAGAATAGGTATATTTTGGACCTATGTGTTGTGGTCTATTTAAAATAGCAAGAAAAATTTAGAATCCTTAATTACAGAAATTAGAAATCTAATTTCTAACTTAAAATAAGGGTGATCAATCCTAATAAAATTTGGTATCGCAAGTTAATTAGCATGCTAATTATTGCACAATTAAGTTGTTAATTTTAAATATGCTATCAAATGAACAAATAGAGCTTCCATAATTATAAGCACAGTCATGATATTAACTCTATACATAAAAGCTGTAGTATATATTCGTATAAAAGTGGTTGTTGTCAGTGCCAGATGTTCTTCTCTTCTTATAGAATCTTGTATACAGACTTTTTTCTAGTAAATTTCTTGTCGGACTCTAGATACTAACGTGTGTTGTACAAATTTGTCTTCTTGTCTTATATATACTGAAAATGCATATAAGTATAAATGTGTATACAGTGGCAAAGAAAAGCACTACAAAAAGAATATTCTTCAACTGATCCTGTTTCCAAGTACAGTACCCAATAAAACCCAAAATAATAAGAAACTTTAAGATGTGTGTATACAGGTATGTGTTGATTATGGAACTTATAGCTATGATTCCGGTGTTTACGGAAAAATATTTTCTTCGTTTTCTGTTTTCTAAGTCTAGAAAAATAATGGTAGATTTAAGTACTTACAGTATACATCATTCGCGTCTGTCTTTGGAACCTATTAGCTAATCGCACGTTGGAATTCCCAAATATTGCCCAACTCTATAAAATTGAATTTGAAATTTGAAAACCAATTGAAATATTAATGCTGTATATCTACGTGGTATATTTATTATAAAAGCATAAAAGTTTATATTAATATAATTATTTCAGGTAAAAATTAAACATAACTTATACAAAAGTTACTTGTCTTTTTGTTTTATTAAGAAAGAACGTTAAAACAACTTTTTGCAATACAGACAATTCCTTTTGAGGTAATCTTCGGCACATAGAAAAAAGACCTTTCAAGATAGTCTCACAATAATTTGTGCTTTTTTAAGATCCTCCTCTATTTTTAATCTATCAAATAAAATCGAAATTTTTCTGTATTAATTCAAAGTACAAGACTTAACAACGGTTCTCAACCTGTGACTATGCAACATCTATAAAAAGTTAAATAAATGACAACTATTACGATTATTTATTAAATAAATTGCAAAATTATGTCACCAGCTCCTCGATAAAGCAGAAATTAAAGAAGATCGGTATTAATTATAAAATTTTAAAACGAATAAATATAAAAGTGATTAAAATAACAATAAAAGTAAGGAGATGGGCCTTGGGATGAAAAAAAATGGCTAATATGTGTCCCCTTTTGAAAGAAATTCCTTAAGGATAGGATTCCGTTTGTTTCCTTTAAGCTTTTAAGGTGAAAGAAGCTATTGAATAAGTTGCCCTTGCTGTACCTAAGACCTATATTGACAGGGCACTTTTGTATTAGTTTTGAAGTTGACAATAACTGTAAACTGATAACCCAGAATTCGTGCTGTTAAATTTAACATTTGCTAAACAAATTCTCTTTTAAAAGATTTTAACAAAATCGATGTCATAGGAAGGAAAAGTTGTTTTTATTTCTTACATAACTTTCGAAAATTACATAGACGTCAACTGCAACTAAAAATTTTGAAATATACAAAAACGTATGAATTAGGAAGGAGAAGAGAAAGAGCTTAACGCCGTAACAGTTAATGTTAGCATTTAAGATCTGACATAGTTAAAATATCTAGTCAGAAGAATATGATGATTAAATAAAATCACACAAATAGACGCCTCATAGTTTTAAAACAAAACGTATGAATTTTCCACATTTTCTCCCATAAGGAAAAGTAAATGCTCTCTCCACACTATTTTCATAGTTTCTTTATACGTTTTCCTTGAGTCATGAAACTCAAACCAACCAAAATCCTTGTACTCGGCCATTTTGTACATATCAAAATTCTCATGGAATTTCAATGAATTAAATGCTTTATTTTCACATTTTCTATGATAATATTTTTGCGGTTAATATATTGATTTCAGTATGCCAGAAACAATATAATGATTGCATCTTTTCTCAATGGACAATGGGTTTTAAGCATTTCTATGGTGCTAATGATACAGAGACTTGGAAATAGTTATTAAATTAAGGAAATGGGAAATATTATCATCTCTGCATTATTGTATTTCTTTTCTTCGCCACATATGTACTATATTTACATATATAATATATATATTCGAAAACATACAATATTTGTTATATAATTTTTAGTACGTGCCGTTCAGTCTGTCTTGTTATTTAGAAGACTGCGGGACTAACGAGAGAAGCAGAAATATACTGAAAGTACTAGTGCATACCTTTTACTAATATAGTTATGTGTTGCCTCTCACTTTTCGATGTCTAAGGAAAGACTGTAGCTCTCGTTGTTCTCGGAAGGACTGCATTTTATGTAAGTCTGTTTCTCGTTAATTCCATAAAAGAGCTTATAAACAATTCGCCACAAGAAGCCACAGTATATTTATAGCAAAGTGGCAAAAATCTTGATTGTTCCGGGTGCTATGGGTGTTTAATTTTTCGCTGCAGTTTCATCTCTGCTGAAACTGCAGAAATTGATTGATATGCCAGATTGGTGTACGGAATTATATTATTTTACTTAATCGTCGTATATAAATATGGCAAAGTGTCCAGTGTGCTCTCCTTTCACTTAATATCTGAGAAATATTACGTGAAAAAGAATATTTGCTGTTAAATATACTTTTTTGCTTGATATCTGAGAAATTATAGGTGAAAAGGAATATTTATTGCTGAAATATACTTTTTCACTTAATATCTGAGAAATATTGTGATAAGGATATTTGTTGTTGAAATATACTTTTTTACTTAATATCTGAGAAATGTTAAGTGAAAAGGAATATTTGTTTCTTAAATATACTTGTTGCTTTAGCTTTGTAAGTGTTATATCATTATCCTTCTTGTCTGCAGCAAAACATCCAGTTGACATATTCTATATCTAGATTGGCCGAGATTATTTGGCTTTAATTTGCGATGGATTTCACACCATATTCTTTAATATCTTTATACTTTATTAACGATAGAGTGATCTTTTTAAATATTGAAATAACACTCCTGAAATGCCTTTTAAAATCCACAAAAATCTATTATTTACAGTAATGTTCTTGTATTGCTGCAGCTTACCAAATCGTTAAAAAATTAAACTGGTAATAATTTTAGTTTCATTTTCTTTTCTTTTCACTTCGACTTATTTTTCTTCTCCTTTTTCTTTCCTCCTCTTCTTTTCCTTTCTTCTTTATCTTTTTCTTTCTTCCCTTCCTTTTCATCCTTTTTCTCTTCCTTTTCATTCCTTTTTATATTTCTTTCCCTTTTTTTCCCTTATATTTTATTACCCTTCTTAAACTAATTTCCTTTTCTCTCCTTCAATTCCTCTTTTTTTACTTTTTCTCATTTCTTCTTCTTTCTTTTCCGTTTCTTCTTACCACTTTTATCTTCTCTCCACTCTTTGAGATTTTACACAATTAAACCATTTAACCCATAGAATAATAATACCAATTAATAATACTCTTATACTTCCCTAAGACGTACTTAAATTTGCTTGTATTTATTTTTTGTTATTTTTAATTGCTATCATATATTTTAAATGGAAAGGAAATATTGTAAACTTTTTCCCGCTGTTCTGTTAATAAGTACTCTGGTAGTTAAGACAAACTGAAATTTAAAATTCGATTGATTTCAGTTTCAAATATTGTCAAATTTTCTTGTTTTAAACACTACCTCGCTGATAAGAAGCTAACTTTTCCGATTTAATCAGAGAAATAATCAAATTTATGCACGATGGTATATAAAACTGACCTAAGCAATTTCCATTTCGAAAGAATTTTGTGAAAGTACCTTTTAAAATAATATTTGATAATGTAATTAACAGATTTTTGACTAATTTACATTACTAATCTAAGTTCTCAAGCGAATACAAAGCAAGCTATACGTTTCTAAAATTTATGTTCGAAATTGTGTCACCTGAATAATTTAGGTCCACTTCTCATTATTTGTATAATCATGTGGACTGCCGAGGTCCCATGATTTGGAATCTTCTCCCAATAAGCCTAACTAATATTCAGAGCGATCGTTTGTTTAAGTCATCTCTAAATAAATACTTGTTTTCCACATGCTAATATTTAATTTCTAGTATTGTGTTTTACATGTCAATGTTTAATTTCTTTTACTACGTCTTATATGTCAATGTTTAATCTCTTTTCTTACGTTTTGCATGTCAATGTCTACTAGAGTGATATCTAGGAATCTACTTTAGGAGGGGATTTCAAAATTTAGGTAGGGACGGGGCAAGAATAGTATTTTAATCTTTTTCTAGAGATCCTCGTTCTGGAATGCGAATCCGGCGATGGGGTTTCTTTAGCTGCAACAAAGATAGAATTTCGATCACTATTTCATCTCTGAGGATTTCCCGTCCTTCCATAAAAACACGCATACAGTGACAGAGATTATCTACACCAAACCTTTGGCGAAGATAATTGAATAATCAAATAAGAAGTGAAAACACTGGCTCCATATTAGCAGTAGATAACAGGTATGTCAGTACAACCTTTGCAAAAAGCACAAAGTTTGGACATGGTTCATTCTCAACTACAGCATTTTCCTGGTATGCCGCTAAATTTTGGAACACCATACTAGCGTCCAGTTTACTGTTCTTCTTCATAGTACATAGGTATATAAAATATATTGGCTATTCCTTCATTAGTTCCTCTTTTTGAACGCCTAAGGATTGAAATGTTTCAGCGATTTCAGACATCTCCTACTACATTAGTTCAGACCCTGTGCTTGTAGTACTCCTACTTGACCAACGGCTACTGCAACTTGAACTTATGAATCCATGTCAAAATAAAGCCGTCGTAACTTTACGATTGTATTTCCAATTTAAATTCTCGAACACATCATAAAATTCACGATAAATAAAAAACCTGAAATTTCACAACACGTAATGTACAGTCACTTTACGGCCAAAACACATATAATCTAACGCCATATTTGCGACCACAAGCAATAAAAACTTTGAAGAGAAAATAAAAGTGTAATCGGTAAAAACTAACGGGAGGGACAGGAACAGAGAGAAAACAAAATAGAAGTTCGTAGTTCAACGATCACCTGTCCACATCCGATGTTTATTGACTCACTAACCGGGTTACAGTTACTGCTTGTTTTAAGCTTCCCAAAATAAACTGATAGTGGCCGAATGGCCAGCGTACCCACGTTTTGTACATTATAAAATAAGGACGTTAAACAAGCTCGATTTGGAGCTAAAAACAAATAACCGAGAGTGGTGAAGCTAGAAATAATAATTATTTAGAATTAAACTTGTATGTTTAATTCTAAAAAAAAAAATTTAAATTTAATTTTTCTACGATTTTTAAGGGGAACTAAAATTGACTTTTGGGGGTTTACCCCCCCTAAACAATCCTGTATATCACACTGATTACTACCCTCATTTATGGTTTTCATGGCGTTGTACATTTATTAATTTAGTATCCGTGGTGGGGGGACTGGAACTCGTCAAGTTTAGTTTTTGTCTGCTTTTTTTCTGGTCAACCGTTAAGCACATTCCAGTATTATATCATTTTTATACAATTTTTTGGTTGCCTGTACAATAAATATTATTATTGCTATTGTATTGCCTATCTTTATTCCCAACCTTTTGTCAGCTATCAGGTAACTTCGTAATTCCATCCTCCCAGAACTTCTCTTCTTTTCGTTTTTGGCTACAAATTTTGACAGATGCATTTCGTAGGCCTCCAAATAATACATACATAGCGTTTCTTAGAGTATAAGACTTGGGAGTGGTTAATAGGCCTGATCTTATCATACTCAGTGACTTTTTCGTTCCAGATTATTATAAACAAAAAATTTCTCATCACAACCGATTCAAAAACTGTTGGTTATTACAGCGTTTTAATGATGAATTGCAAGCTGAAATTCGATCGGCTAAAATTCCTTCACTCAAATTATGTGGAATCCAAACATAGTAGCTGGAAAGCATTCCAAGTTGTTAAAAATGGATTTCAACTCTGAATTTCGATACTTTCAATATCTCAGCAATCCGCCATGTTGTGCAACGTGAATTACAATACAATACTGTTTTTATTTCCAGCTAAAATTACATTTCGGTGCACGGAGGAAGCATAGCAAAACAAAAAAAAAGGTTATTATTCTAGTTCCCTTAATGATCAGTGTGACTATTGTATTTTTGATTTTATATTAAATATATTTTTAATTTCCTTTGAAATTCGCTTTTCTTTCATAATTTTTAACATATTATCCGGTAATTTACTCCTTTTATCAATTTTGTAATAATTTATATTATTTTCCACTTGTTTTATTTTTCCTGTTATTAAAGTGTTATTTGATCTTGTATTTATTGTATTTATATTTTCATCTATATTTATAGCTTCGTCATATTTATATTTGAAATTCCTCAATATATCATTATTAATATTTTGTAAGTGTGTATTTCTTCTATACTCATTATAATATTTTCTATTTTATTTGTTTTATACTTTTATTATTTTCATCCTATACTTTTAATAATCTATCAATTACTGATTGCAATTTTTACTTCGTTTACCCTACCACACACAACATTTCCATAAATTATATGACAATATATTAATGAAAAGCAGAGTGTTATTTTACAGTGGTAAGGTATTAAGGCATTCAATCTTGTAATTATATCTGCATTTTTTCTCACTTTTTACAAATTTCCTTTATGTGTGTATTCCAAATTATGTGTTCGTTTATTTCAATTTCTACAAATTTTATTCCATTTGTTCCACCTATAATTTTATTGTCTAGTTTCAATGTTTCCCCGATATGCATTTTTCTGCTTATATTGTGAAATAAAACATATTTATTTTTGTCAGTATTTAAAATTAGACCATTTTCCTTAAACCATTTTCCCAAATTTAGTAATTTATTTCCTGCCTTTTCATACAAATCCTGTCGTGTTTGTTCTCCAAAAATCAATCCAATATCATCAGCCAATAGATTTATGTTGCTGTCTAATTCTACTACATCGTTTATACATAGAATGAATAAGAGTGGATACAAAATTAACCCCTAATGGACTTCATAAATATTTTATCTGTTCTTTTGAAGAACTATTTCCAATTTTTCCAATTTGTTTTCTACCTTTTAAATAACTTTATATTAATTTGTATATATTTCCACGGATAATATATTCTTCTAGTTTATTGAGGAGTATCCCTCTAACTAAGACATCAAAGGCCTTACTCAGATCAAAATATAATCAAATTGCAAATATTCCATTTTCGATTTTTTTCTGTATTTTATTTATTGTTTTTATCAGTATATCTTCTGTGATTTTACCTTTTCTAAATCCATATTGATTTTCATTTAACATTTCATTCTTTTCAATAAAGTTTATTAGTTCATTATATAATAATTTTTCAAATACTTTTGAAAAGATTGGTAAGATCGATTTTGGTCTGTAGATATTTTTATCTGTTTTTTTCCCCTTCTTGCATATAGGTATAATCTTTGCTATTTTCATTTCATTTGGTATATTACCGCTTTCAATTATGAGTTGATATATTTCGAATAGTGGTTTTGCTGAATTCGTTACTTTACTTACGGATTTTTGGGTTTAAAATCCGCCCAAATCCTTCAGATTGTTTTCTTTTCTTCTTCTAATTATTTTTTATTTCATTTTGGTGAAAGTTCCTAAGTACATAATATTAACTACGGGCTGTGGTAAATTACTATATTAGTTTCGTCCTGTATCTCATTTATAATATTTTTTGCTAAGTTTATGAAAAAATCATTTAGTGTATCTACAATCCCTGTTTTATCCGTCTGGCATGTTTATTTCTAAAGTAATTTTATTATTTGAATTGTTTTTGTCCTTTCCCGATAATTTATTAATGTTTTGTGCATTGCGATATAGTATCTTTGTTTAACAGAATATCATTAAAGTACGCTACTTTTTTGTTTATTATTTTATTTAATTTGTTCCTTTTTTTATAAATAATTTCCAGTTTGATTTTGTGCTTTTTTTCATAAATTTTTTATATGCGTTATTTTTTTATTTATCCATTTTTTTTACAATTTTATCAAACCACGGCTTTTTTTGTTTTTTTATTACTCTTTCTTCTTTGAAACAAATGTTGTAATGAGTTTTTATAATTTTTATAAATGTATCATATATTTTTTCCACATCAGTGTTGAGACCCTCCAAGACTTTCCAATCTGTGTTCTGTAACATTGTTTTACATTTCTCTATATTTTTCTTAGGGTAATTTTTTGCAGTTTGTTTAATTTTAGTTTTGCTTGTTAATCTTATTAATATTGGCTTATGATCACTTACATGTATCTCCAATATAGTTAGGTCCATTGGTATATTTGTAAAACGTAAGTGAATAGTACTGCTTGAATTTAATGCTATTCTTGTGGGTTGTAACAATTTGTTTTCATATCCCATGGATTCCACTGTCTAAAACACACTTATCACGAATTTTCATTACCTACGTTAATATTAAAGTCTCCAATTATCATTAACTTTTTTATTTATGTTTTGAATATAATTTATTTTGTTTTCTAGTATATTTAAGATTAAATCTACGTTTCCTGAGGGAGGGGTCTATATAGTTCTATGATTATATTACCATCTGTTTCTGCTCCTTTTATTTCAAGATCTTCCCTCAAATATTCTATTGCATCTAAAATTTTTATCACAATATTTTCTTTAGAGTACATAGTAATACCTCCCCCTCTTCGAGTTTTCCTATATATAGCATTTTCGTTATATCTATTTAGACTTGTTTCACAATCATCTTTTTTCCAGGTCTCCGTAATTATGACGATTTCAGGATCCTGTTGTTGTTCGACGATATTTTCAACTATCTCTATCTTATTGTTTGTGCTTTGTGCATTCATATAAAGTATCCTTATATCAGCATTCTGTTCTTGTGTCTTTTGGTCCGGTTTTTTAAGTCTTGTTTTTTTATCGTTTGTTTGATCATCCCTAGTTTCTCAGTTTTTGTGTTTTTGTTTCTTAGATAGCCGTTAATCATTTTAAGTCTTTTATGTCTTGTAATCCCTGGATATCATAAATAGTTGAGTTTTCATTTTCTCTTAATTTTATTTTCCCATTCGTGGTCCAAACGTATTTTCAGTTGTTTTCTCTTTTGAATTTTAAACTTCATTTAACAATTACTTGTTCTAACTGGTTAAATGTTCACTGAAGAAAATTTTTTCATGTCCGTCGTATCCTATTTTGTTTATTGTAATTCCATTTCTCCTTTTGTTTCAAAACTCATCTCATTTTTTTTTACACTAGTGAATCTTTCTCTTATATTTGTTTTTTTTTCCTGATAATCTATGAAATGTTCGTATATAGATGATATCCCATACTTTAATATACAATTCTTTACCGATTTTTTTTTTAAATTACTTCCCAATTTTCATCTTGTTTCTAAGGGATGCCATCAATTATGATGTTGTTTCGTCTTATGTATTGATCAATTTTATTTAAATCTGAATATATATCCTGGTTTTCTACCCGCATGTTTTCCAATTCGTGTTCTTCATGCTCCATCCAATCCGCTGCCTGTCGACTTAACCTCTGTACATGCATCTCTAGTACAGTGAATTCGCGATAAGTCGAATTCCTGGGGACCGACTAAACACGTCGAGTTATCGGAAGTTCAACTTAACATTTGTCGTTGATTGGACTTGTATAAAACGTAAATTACTTATCGTAAGTTAGACTTATCGTTTTATACAGTAACTTCGTTTCCAAAAAGCAGAATATTACATTAAGAATTAGAAGTTATTCATTTTATGTACTGTATTATTTATTGGTAAATGCAACTTTTGCATTACCTAGCCATATTTTGAACACAGGAAACGGTACTTACATTAATTATGTTTTCTCAAAAAATCGGGGATTGTTTTTGAAGAAATTCTAATTTTATGAAATTATTTACCTTTTATAAAAACACGAACAAAATTTCGTCGACGTTATCTTTACTTTCAAGATACCGTAGCGCTATAGATACCGTAGCGCGATAGATACTGCGTCGCGAAATTTTGCCTTTTCGCTCTTCATAGTCTTAATTGGACGCATATTTTCCTTCGAAGTCCCGAACACAATGTTGTGCCTTGTCTTGAATTTCTCAAGCCATCCAGGACTTGCGTTGAAGCCCTCCACTTTCAACAGACTTTCAAAGTCCATAACTCTTACATGTAGCATCGTACCACTAAAGAGGAATCTTACCATTCTGGCTCCTGTACGATTTAAAACACTTCAAAAAGTGGATTCAACATCAGGAAAAGCATGGGCGTTTAGTCTCTTATATTTCGGATCAACATTGCACTAGCGTCTTTTCATTATTTCCTCTTCACTCACCAACATGGTCAATAACATGTTGGGTGGAATGCCATATTTCTCTGCTGGATCCTTTTCCCTTAAGTTTGGATTATGCTCAGTATTATTTGTTAAATCCACTTTTTGTTTCAAATTAAGGATATTTTCGTTTACATATCTTAAAACCCTATGCTTAAACAAAAATAAAACACAGTATTCACTAACCGCTCTAACAAACGACCACAAACATTTTATTATTTGCAAAGTCACGTTTGGAAATGCAAGCAGGGAGCTGGAAAGATTCTGATTGGTTAAAACTCTTACGGCGTGTGAAGACGCGGCTGAAGCGAACTTCGAATTAAAGAATGTCCACTTCGACTAAAGGAAAATATTTACGTTGAATTTTAATAGATGGGGCCGGAACTGCGTAAAATCTTCGACACACAAGAATATTCGACTTATCGCGAATTCACTGCATATCACAGTTATTTCTTTTGTTTTCTTTCAATATATTTCTCAATTCCTTCGCTATTTCTCTAAACGCAGATCGCATTTCATTTATCGCCAATTATTTTCAATTAAAGCGGCTTTTTGGTCGTTACCAATCTCGATAAGCCTACTGGGGCATTTGTTGTTGGCCAGGCTAAAATCTCTGTCAGGAAACTTCTTAAACCGCTTTTCAACCAAATTTTTTCGTTCGTTTACTATACCATTACCCAGCACATAGAAAATATTTTTTTCCACGTTTTTCCTTTTACAGAAATAAGGAAAACCAGTAATTACTCTAAAATACACCTTTTTACCATATATTTCAAAACAAATTAAATTAAAGGTAATATCACCGAACGTAGTAATATTTCACTTAACCATATGTTAAAGTATGACCTTTCAGAATATATAATTATACTATTTGTTAGGAGCAAGGCTTTGCATTAAAAAACGCTAAAAATCCACCTAGTACAGACATACGACATCACCTTTTTTCTACCAACCTAATACTATTTACATGGCGCTTTAGATTACTTGCCTGCTTTAAAAACTGCTAACATTAAATTTATTATTTGTTTTAAAAACGTCATGTCAGGATTTTGAAAGAAATGCAGCACACATGTCGATTTTTGTAATGTAAAAAATGAACAACATAAATTTATTTTCTTTTTAAAATATTTTAGTAATTTGCTTAACAAACATTTTTGTATTGTTTCTAACCTTTATATATATATATTATAATAATATTTATCTTTTAATTTTACTTTATATTTATTTTATTTCAATGTCGGCGTGATAATGCACTTTATCGCATGTCCTCTTTAACTAGTGTTAATATTATCATATATATTTAATATATATTTAGATATATTTTAATTATATACTGATATTATTTATATATATACGAAAACAGAAAAAATTTGCTTTTATTCGTTTATAAGTCGAAGTAAATTAAAATTTCTGGATTTGTACATTTATTTACCTACTTTATGCAGGTGTTTGCGTATGGCTATGCGCGTGTAAGGTTACACGGAAAGTAAAAGAAAGGAAAATTTATAATTGGTCAGAAAATTTATCTAAATTTAGGGATTACGAAATGATATGTCGATTTAAAAACCTGATCACAAAGAATTGAAATATTCAAACACTGTCGTAGATTATAACAAAAAAAATATTTTCAATTTTTTTTCGAAAACTGTCGTTTTCAAACTATTGTTTTCTTTATTTATTTTAGTAGCTATGGCTCTAAAATTTGTATATCATCTGTATAAAGACTGCAATACCAGCAATTTGTTGTGCGATTACATTTGTTTTTACACTTTTGTATTTTTCCTAAAATTGTGCATAAAATAAGAAGTTTTGCAAAGGTAGTATGGTGATTAATATTTAAATGTGTAAAACAAATATACTGAATGTGTAGATAATTTAAGGTTTGAATTTCGATGTAAAGTATATAATTTATTAATTTTTTTAATTTACTAATCATGTAAAAGATCAGGTTTTCATTATCAGAAAATGAGATTTACAATTGCTTTCGACAAATCATAAATTCATGTATATTATTCAAGGTGTTCTAGTTAAAATATAAATGCCCGCAAAATTTACTGTGACACTGATTTTCAAATTCTCTCGAGTTCTTCATCTACTTATTAAAACATATGATTCTGTTTATCATTACACTTGCTTCATATATCATCATGTTATTTCATTAAAGGAATGATTTTAAGGCTTTTATTTTTACGACGAAAGATATACCATAATATTATGTAGATATTCATTGGTAGTTTCAAGTTAAATAATCTTTTATATAGTATGTAAAGTCTGGTATTTGTTATGTTACTTGAGAGAGAATTTGGATATCATAACTAACCATACAAGAGTTTTTCTTGATTTTGCTTACGTTTTCTTACTTCACTCTAACGGCGAGAATGTTTATGTAACATGAATATCATTTATTAAATCTGTTAATAATAATTTCCAAAACGTGTGTGTTGTCAAATGCGAGGATTATGTTTCGCATGTTACCCGTAGTCCTGAAGGGCTATCGTTTGAGCTTCGCAGCCAACACGGTTGCGGTAAAGGAAATATTGTATTGAAATTCACAGTGAGAAATATTCTTCCATGAATTTGCTATATGTTCTTCGTTATAAAGTATTTTGTCATATATCT
Source organism: Dysdera silvatica (assembly GCA_006491805.2). Lineage (NCBI taxonomy): Eukaryota > Metazoa > Arthropoda > Arachnida > Araneae > Dysderidae > Dysdera > Dysdera silvatica. The sequence goes on from QLNU02015360.1 coordinate 104,445,252, forward strand.
TTCCTTTGTCAGAGGCTATTTAAAACCTTGTTGTTGTTGTTGTCATGTAGCTTGTTATTTATTTTAATGCTTTTGTAAATAAAAAATAAAAAGACAAGTTTTTGTATTATTTCTTCTCGTTTTAAATCAATAAGATCAATGACCATCGAAATTTAAAACCTTTTGTAAGAGCATGTCCAATTCAGGGATAAAAACTTAGAAGAAAAGGATAATAAATATTTTCAGTGATAACCGAATTGAAAATGTTTATTAATGTACACGACAAAATTTTATTTTTGCATTGATTAGAAACATTTAGTTTAAAAATCCAAGTTTAAGAAGCTGAAAATATACCTTTAGCTATAAAAATTAATTTCCAAATTCTAATTCTCCTAAAAGATAAATGGGGCTCTCTTACTTTACTTCCGCCCTTATTCTAAATGCTGTCATTAAAGACAGTAGTTCTCTCGCTGAAGCTAATCAATATAGGAAGATTAACCTGCAGCTATATGAAATCAATCTATGTTTTTATACCTAGGTTTCCAAAGGATTTCACACACGCTTATTTATAATATTAAACAACTTTATTTCATGTAGAATATGAACATTTACACATACATATGAGAGAAGACAGATAGTATTGTTACATAACAGTTGATTTAAAACTTTCGTATATAATTACTTCGATTCATGTCTACCTAGACAGCAGTGGATAAAGACCATATCTGACGAAGCCCATGCTGCCCAAGAATAAAAGTTAGTCTACGTAACAATCATTTAAAATATAATTGTCAAACAATACATAAACGCGCTATATGTAAATCAATAGGAAGCAAAAAGAAAAAGTATATATATGACTAACCCGAGAATGATATGTCAAAAATTAAGCTAAAAGACAGACTAAGAGAACAGATCATCAAGAAATTCGAAAAAATTAAATTTCATTGGAACTAAAACATTTTTATGGAAAAAAAACACTATAAGAGCATATATTATTTAAGTAATTTTTGGTTCATACCGATACCTTGGGCTGTATGTTTTTTTTAATTTATCAAGTAAAATGTATCGTTAATAAGACTAGATTGATAAATTACTGTCCCCGGTTATGAGTAATTTGTGAACTTCTTATTTGAAGTTGTTATGTGATATAATGGATTTTATAAACTGTGGAAGAAAGTTCCACACGTTTGAAGAAGGGTACCCCATTATGTACCATTACACACAAATACCAAGAAAAGGTGTCATTCACTCTGTCTAATACGGGCACCCTTACGGTTTAATCGGTTATGCTCTAGCATCTGCTTCAATAATGCAACAGTTGAATAACATTTTTGTTTTCGAAGTCGAGGATCAATTATTGATAATTAATTACGACCCTTCATTAGAAATCATCGGAGCCAGGGACCCATAACATAAACAATGCAATTCTTAATTATCTTCCATAATTAAAAGCTAATATTCAATGTCGTTGTTCAGTGACGTCATTGTAATTAGCAACCAAACATATATGGCCGTTTCACCCAGTTGGTCAAAAATCTTTTCACGTGGAGGCCCTGCAGTTTTTATTGTAGCAAGAAAGTCATTTCACCTCGAAAATTTTAAAACTCTTCTAATGAGAAATCATAATAATAATATAACGCTAATAAAATAATATTTACAGTTCGTTTATTTTATGGGGGAATCGCTGGCTTACCCTTTCACATAACATTTTGTCTACTTGTTCGCACATACAGATTTGATACTTTTTAAAGTATGGGATGTAGAGAGAAGAAAAAATAATTGAACATGAAAAAAATAAAGGAAACTCCTATATGCAAAAAAATTACCAGTATCCCACTTGTCTTCATTGGTATGACCCTCTAATTCTTAATCGCCACACAAGGATTTGGGGTGGTTGAAAATCCCATTTTCAGAGCACTGAAATGCCTCCCCAGCTAATGCGACCATATTGCTCTAGTGACAAATCGTAAACGATATTTTCTGTATTTGGTTGTGTTACACCTTCTTTCGTACTGATTCTTACAATTGCTTTCTCGTGTACCACATTTTGAAACAATGAAGTGCCTGTTTGCAGACAATTTCGTTGCAATAGTTCAGATATTAGAAATAATTCATAAGTATACAACTTATATATTTTTACAGTTGCTGTTATTACCACAATAAATATCTGTATTCAATCCCCCTTTTGCCTTATTTCTCTTTCCTAAAATATTATTTTTAAATTAGTTTAATTGGTCCTTACTTTTACATCATCGATAAATCAAAAGTGCTTCATACTTTATTACTTTCGATATATTTGGAGTAAATTCCTTTGTTACAATCGAATTCAATTAATATCCTTGCATAAACCTATGCAGAGATGTGTATCAGATATACAGTATATTAACCAGAAGGTTTCTCGAAGTTTAGCATCTTGTACGTAGGTTTAGCATTCAATATCACTAACCCAGTTAAGATATTAAATGCTCCTTTCAAACAGTTCATGCGTACGAGTGTTTTATAAACTTTCCTCAATTTAACGTTATTTAAAAAGGTACATGTTAAAGGCAGACATTGTTAAATAATGCTGCATTTAATACGGCATATATCAAAATCCTCTCTTGTTAAATAATCCTGTATGTAATAAGACATGTCGAAAAATATCTTGTTAATTACGCTGCATTTAACAAAATACATGGAAACATATTTCGTTAAATAATGCTGCATTTAACAAGAAATATGCAAAGAATCTGATGCGATTATTGTTGTTCAAGCTATGCAAAACTCTTTGTACTGTTCTTTGGTTAAAAAAAAGCAAAAGTTTTTAATTCATAAATAATCATCATCAGCGAAATGATCCTAGAACTCCGTGGTATGAAAAAGTGCCACAAACCTAACATAAAACAATGAGGTTTGATATCAAAATCTTTCAGTAAGTATAAAAATATTCATAGTATTCATTTCCGATACCCACATTATTTTATTTGAAAACGCCTAAATATAATGTCGTTGAATAGTTAAACTTTCTTCCCCCGATTCACTATAAAGTTCAATGAAATTTTGCTTGTTATATGTTAAAATTCACTCCCCACATAATTTTCACTGTTTTATCTCGTCCCTTTGTTCTTTAATTTTTGTTTTACTTTATTACTTCAACATAAGTATACTTCTGCTACGCTTCTTTTCTATTCTTTTGGTTTGTTTCTTTCGTGTTTTATGACGTAAGGATAGTTGGTATCAGGCTGTTCCAGAATTTATAGTTTTCCGAGAAATCCAAACTTCTGATTTCTTACTCTCTCACTCATATTTTTCAATCACAAGCAAAATCAAAAACGTTTAAACATTGAAAATGCACTACTGCTTATTTGCTGATCAACTTGTTGATTATTTACTAAACAACATGATCTCAACATGATTAATTACTAAAGCCTTCTCTATACTTAAGCCTCGTATATGTTTAGAATGTTCTCACGCATTCGAGTGATTGTATCGACCATCTTCTAACCCACCTCCGGATTCGGTTGTACTCCTTATAAGCTAAGTTGTGCATAGTTCAGATGTTACGTTAAACCGTCTGTCTCGTGTCATGTGATCCGTAGACCAGTCTTCTAACCTAAAATACCCAAATACTAATGGTTGTTTGTTTGTTTTTTGGTTTTACGGCTCAAAGACTACAGTGGTCATGCTGCGCCGGGACCTACAGTTTTCCGAGGAATCCGAACCTCTTAAGGCCTGGGGAACCAAACCCCGGACTACAGTGAGCAGTGCGATCTTTTATGAGATCTCTGAGTAAGCGTTCTTTTTGCACTGCTGGGAGTCGAACCCGGATTAGCCGCGCAATAGGAGAACGCGTTACCACACTGCGCCACCGCAGGGCACAAATACGAATTTGCTCAGTCCATTTGAAAGTTTCATTATACTTTACGTCAGGGGCGCAGCCATTCAAAATTTATGGGGGAGGTTCAAGTAGCTTTTAAAATGATAAAATGATTCGGCGAATAATCTCCTTTGTTATCCAGTGGGGGATTGAGCCCCATGAGCCTCCCCATTTCCTACGCCACTGCTTCCTTTACATGCGAGAAAGTATTTTTCCGTATTTGTTTGATATTGCATTTAGAAACTGTTCGATCGTTTGTGGGATAGAATCAAGGACAGAACGTGACATCCGAACAGTGATACATTTAAATGCATCCATGTTTATTAGTATTTAAATCATGAAGGCAATCGTCAAACCAGGAATCACTGGGTCATTGGCGCTGAGTGATCACAACTGTTGGCGCGGCAAAAAATGAAAATCTGAATTGGAACATTGTCTGCTGATATTATTTATAAGCTTTTTTAGACATGCTTATCCTTTGAAAATTTTCAAAATGGTTTAAAAAAGGAGTGAAACCAAATTTATGATGCGTCCTGTTACACTAGGGAACAATTTTACTAAGAATGAATCCATAAAATTCATTAGGTTTCTCATGCAAAATTTCTCACCGAATTTCCTAAATTTCTTGACAAATAAATTAACGCTTTTAACGTTAATATATTTATTTTTAGTTTGATTTAACATCTAACTTTTTCATTTTGTTTTCCCCATTCTCCTGTCTTTAAAGTGTCATTAACTTAATTCCCGCGCAACTGAATGGTTCATTAATCAAATTAAATATAATGCTCTTTCCTGCTGTCTCGATCATCCCAACAAATCAAATAAATTAGATTTTCTGTGCTTCGGAGAAAAGCTCTCTAATTGTGTTTTATTTCATCCATTGTTAACACTCAATCTTTTAAGTATTTAATTACGTATTTTTTATTCTTTTCAGAAATTGTCGTAAAAGAAGCAAAAGCCAACCAGACATATCTGAGAATAAACGATGTAGCCCTGTTCAATAAATATGATTAACCTTCGTTAATTTCACTCGTCAATTTCTTCATACACAAAAACATTACTAAAACATTTTAATAATTTCTCAACTAAACGAAGAATCTATTGTTTGGAATACTACTATATACTTGATATTTACGACCGTTTATTTCTTCAAAATATCCAATAGGAATTTAAGTCCCAGAAAAGCAAACAACTTCCACTTAAAACAAAACTAAACCTACGCAGAGGTTTATCAGATATACGGTATGTTAATCAGAAGGTTTATCGAAGTTCAGCATCTTGTACTTAGGTTTAGCATCACTAACCCAATTAAGATATTAAAAACTCCTTTCAAATAGTTCATACGTACGAGTGTTTCATACAACTTTCCTCAATTTAGCATCATTTAAAAAGGTATATGTTAAAGGCAAAACTTGTTAAATAATACTGCATTTAATACGGCATATATCAAAAGCCTGTCTTTCCTTAGTTAGAAGAGCCCAAAGATTTTTAATTCATAAATAATCATTATCAGAGAAATGATCCTAGAACTCCGAATAATATTTAACAACTTCTAGATTTTGAGCCTTTAAAGTTGATGATTAAAAAAGTAAATTCTTTTAAGAAATCTCATTAAATCCGGCCTCTTTAGCTATTTAGAGTAAGGCCACGAACAAAGGATGGGCTTTTGAAGATTGAACTCCCCCATTTGTACATTATTATTAAATATAAAATAAAATGTCTTACAAGAGAAAATGCTATCTCCATTAAGACCCCACATTTTCATCAGAAGCACATCCTTTTTGAAAGCCTGTGCACGGGCCTGCTCAAGAGAAAAATTGCCTTTCATCAAACCGTCAAAAACTTTTTAAATTTCAAAATAAATTTACAAAATTATTTGACAACAAATTTCAATACTTGAAAAAGTGACGGACAATGCCAGTCTGCAATTGCAAAATAAAATATTTATTTTATATCAGAAAAATGGTTATACATTAAAGCTTACTTAAAACGTATCATGCATGTCGATTTAAAATGAATGTAGGAAACGAAAGCATCGTCGTTTTGTAAATAAATGTATGAAAAGGTAAAAAACAACCGTAAAGGGCAATAAAGCAAACGATATAACTTTCAATGAAATATTGAGTATTATATATTAAAATTCATTTATCACATGATATGCACTGCTTTATCTCGTCCCTTCTTTCATAATTTCTGTTTTACCTTATTACTTCAACATAATTATACCCTACTGTGCTTCTTTCCTAATCTTTTGGTTTGTTTCTTTCTTGTTTTATGACGTAAAGAAAGTTGTTATCACGCTGCTTCAGAATTTACAGTTTTCTGAGAAATCTGAACTTCTGTCACTGACGGAATCGAACGCCCGAATCATGAATGCACAGTTTTCAAAACTATTAGAGTGGGTGCAAACACATATTATGTACATTTATACATTGCAATATATGTAAAATTTTAATTTATTTCAAATTATTGGGGACTTCAGCCACAAGGGCCCATATAACTCTACGCCTATGGCCCGAATAAGGATTGGATAAACAAAATGCAAGTACTAATTGTAAATAGCAGCGCAATTCGTTCCCGAATTTTTCGTACGCTGGACAAGATAGTTAATTTTATGCTACCATGCAGCACAACCTTCTGAGGAAGACTAATACAAACACGTCGAAACCTTGCTATAGGTAAAAATATAAAACACTCCAAATATACTCAAAAACGTTTGTTTATATTATTTTTGAGAATTCGTTAAAAACTGGTTTTCATTTAACTTTCTTCTCTGAATGTTAGAGATCAGAAATATTGGAATGGACCCTTTCTGTATTCCGAAACATTTTAACATTTCTGGATTTCATATAACTAATAATGTTTACATTGTTCACTTACTATTATTATAAGAGGGTTATGGTCCACATCAACCCTTCCGTACGCCTATGCCTTGATCCATTCTGAATTATGACTATGAGCGCCGGCAGGGGGCGCAAAGCTTGGATTTCCATTTACTATGGAAAAAATTTAATACGGAAAAAGTCAATGATTCGCTTCGTAAATGGCTTGCGTACTTCTCGCCAGAAATTGGCGACGGCGAAATTTGGGAAATTAAATTCAAGTGGTAGGTCAAACTTTCAAATACAAGTTTCACTGGCTCGAAATTGTTAACTCCCACCTTCCAGAGATGCACAGCTAATAAGATACCAATTTCTTGATAATACAGCCCAGATGCAGTGTATTGGACAACTAAGTGCATTATGGGAGTAAATTTTCTTTTTCATCCAGTCGTGACTTGTTACTTGTTTATAGCCATAACTCTATGGATATTCTTTCCGCCCTCCATGTAAGGGGTAAGGGTTCATTATGGTCCATTTTGTACAAAGATCATGGCTATATACTTTTGATCCGATATTTTCGGAACACCCTGTATACAGAGTGTTCAAAAAACACCTCCCTAACTGTATATATATTTTCGTAGTCCTTGCACCATACCGAGCAAATTTGAAAATGGTTACCATGACCAAAAATCAATATTTCATAAGATACTTTAGATAATATGCTGACCAATCGTCATAGGCTAGCTGCTCTAGAAAACCTATTGAAGTGTTAATGTGGATTTACTAAAGCTTGTTTTGTTGGTTCGCAAAGGCTTTGCTTCCGATCTTATTAGCAAGTATTGCTGTTTGCTTAATTTAGCATTGATGATTAGTGATAAGCCCTCATCTCCGGAGTAGACAACAGGCTTGGTAGAAGAATTTTCTAATGATCTATAAGTTCTCTTATATTTGTGCGCACGTTTTGGTGACGTTAAAGTTATATCCCCAAGAACATATGCAGCAGTACGTTCTCCTGATTTTCTCAATTGCATCTGAGTTGCAAAAGACAATTCTTCGAGACCTTTCTCACTGGATATGTCCCATGGCTCACCTATTTTTCTTCCCACCTCGGGTGGTGGCAAAATGCTCTCCTATTGCGCCGCTAATCCGGGTTCGACTCCCAGCAGTGCAAAAAGAACGCTTACTCAGAGATCTCATAAAGATTGCACTGCTCACTGTAGTCCGGGGTTTGGTTCCCTAGGCCTTAAGAGGTTCGGATTCCTCGGAAAATAGTAGGTCCCGGCGCAGCATGACCATCGTAGTCTTTGAGCCGTAAAACCAAAGAAAGGAAGTTTTCTCTCAACCATATTTTTCAAATTCTTTTATTGGGCGACTAAATTTCAACGTACTTGGCTCACAAATACTATCATCTGAACTTTGTAAAACAAATAAATAGTTTAGCTATGAAATATATTTATGTTTAAATGCTGTCATGTTGCGACTGCAATTTTTCCAACGAATTTCAACGTTTTTTTAAGAATTTGAGTACTTTATCTTGTACGATACTTTCGGCAGCATCTATTTTCTTGACCACGAACAGTTTTAACTGCTCACACAATTCATCCCTTTTCAACTGCTTATGTTTATGCTATTCAATGAAGAGTTCCAAATGTCTAATGAACTGGATACATCTAGAAAACATACCATAGTATGTGATATCGCGCCCCCACGCAGCTTGCGTTTTCTACATATATATTTCGATAATGTCATAATCGACATAAAATAATATCAAAACCTGCAAATTCCCGCGTTTTTTTGTAAGTCATAGAAGAAAATGTCGATGGTAAAAAAATATACCATTGCATTGTATCTGAGAAAAAAGTAGTTAAAACATGATATAAGTTAACAAAATTCTAAACATACCTTCCACAACGTTTATCATGATAGAACATGGAAAAATAATATGCACAGCTTGTATAAACATCGTCAAAGCGAAGTGAAAAATGACGACTGTCTGACTCAGACAAAAAACATATGCCAGTATCTCTAGATAGGGGCTATCGTGCGTCAGTAGATCTTTCTTGAGGTCTCGTCTACTGCATTAGGTAACTGGTTTAAAATGTTTACTACCTGAAATATCTGAAATTGCTTTAAAACATGGAGAGTCATTTTACTGTTTTCGGCTCTAATTATTCAATCTGGACCACTGTGCGGTGGTTTGTTTAATTTATTAATGCCAAGTTCAATGGTCACTAGCTATGCTATCATC
>QLNU02015360.1:104454256-104478057 GCA_006491805.2 Dysdera silvatica
TGGAGAGGTGCATGCTTGGAATAACTAGGAGAGATCGGAAAAGGAACACTTGGGTGAGAGAGCAAACTAGAGTAGAGGACATCATTGTTAAAGTAAAAGGGCTGAAATGGCGATGGGCTGGGCATATTGCAAGAAGAACTGATCAACGATGGACAACAGAAATTCTGAACTGGATTCCAAGAGACCACCGAAGACCTAGAAAACGTCCTCAAACTAGATGGGTGGATGAAATAAGAAAACAGGTTGGGGTGACGTGGAAGCGAATGGCTCAGGATAGACTTGTGTGGAAAGCATTTGGAGAGACCTTCATCCAGCAGTGGATAGATAATGGTTGAATATGATGATGATGATGATGATATATATATATATTTTTTTTTTTTCTGTTATTTCAAAACTTTTTTACGAATCTTGTTAAATTGACTAAGAAAGTGAATCGGTTAATGAAGAGTTCAATCGGTAGAGTGTAATTGCTTCGACAGTAGAAATTCGATTGCATCGATATGTCCTTATAGGAGTCGTCGGTGCTTGTGAACAGCTGCAAGGTTATAATAAATCTGCACGCATTTACACTGCTGGCGCTATATCAGAAAGACTTGTGCAACAATACACCGGCCTGCGCATAATATTCAACCAACTTTGTGGGTGACTATGTATTTCAGTGGTAATTTTCCTATCAGCTAAATGTCCTATTTCAGCTTTTTTTAAAAAATCTGGTAAGCAGGCTTTTTTATTAAGCCATTTAGACTTGTTTACAGAGTGTAATTGTTCCGCGCTGTAAATTAATTCAATTATTCTGTTTCAATTTCAGATTTTGGAATTAAATTTAATTAAACTTTTTTATAAAATGACCTCAGAAAATATCAAAAAACGAAAATGCGAACAAAGAAATAGAATCTTTCAAAAAGACTGCGTAGAAAATTTTGTTTTTATTGACAATAATGGAAAGTCGTTGTGTCTTCTTGCAAACTGCAATTTCTGTCGACATTACGAAGTTAGTTATCCCTACTTTTCAATTCAATATCCGCTCAATTCAAAATGGCTAACAGAAAAACTTAAATCCTTGCAATCTGGTCTTCTTTTAGTTGCGAAGATGGCAGAGCAAACGAAGCTAGTTTTGTGATAGCTTGGAATATTGGTCGTGTCAAACGTCAATATAAAGAACGGCAAATTATTGAAAGAAACTTGGAAGAAATGGTTAATGTTTCGGATCCAGACAATACAAAACTACATAAATTGATCGCACATGTTCCTATGTCAAACCATACAACTAAGTGCCGTATTGGTGCAATTAGTAAAAATGTTGAAAATAGTTTGATGTGTGATTTGAAAAATTGTACAGAATGTAGTTTAACTCTCGACGAGTATAAAGATATTCAAAATGCTCGACAATTGGCCGTTTTTGTCCGCTATATATCTGCAGGCATAAATGTGAAGGAGGAAATGTTAGAACTAGTAGCTCTTCTCAAAGTAACTCGCGGTATCGTTGTCAGATATGCGTTTGATGAAGTAATGAGCAGGTTTGAATGACCTCGTGATAACCTTTTATTTTATATAAATCGAACACTACGCAGATTAAATCAAACAACAATGTCAATCAATCAACGTTTATTGGCGTAGTGATACCAACGCCGATGGTATGGCGTGATTAGATGGTGAAACGTTCGAAAGAAAATAAATATTTCTGCCTTCGGTGGGACCTGAACCCACGACCTTCCACTTGCCGGGCGGAGGCTCTACCCACTGAGCTACGAAGGACAATATAAAGAAATAGTCTTTATATACGTTCGTAAAGAGATTGGATATTGTCGTTCGTAGCTCCCAGTGATGGAAGGTGGTATTCAGTCCCGATCAGGCTACAGAAATATTCATTTCTTCAGTCCCTACCATATCAATCATAATAATGATTGATGATGTTGATATCTACGTAGTCAGTCGATTATCTCTATATCTTTCGGCAGGCATTTCGATCAATTTAATACCAGTCTCTTTGCAATTTGGTTTAAATAGTAGTCCATGTACTACACCATTCTGCGAAATAACTGGCGTCCGTAAAAATGAAGATAACATATGCGTTTTGTAAAGAGATTGGATATTGTTGTTCGTTGCTCAGTGGGTAAAGCCTCCGCCCGGCAAGTAGAAGGTCGTGGGTTCAGGTCCCACCGAACGCAGAAATATTTATTTTCTTTCGAACGTTTCACCATCTAATCACGCCATAACATCGGCGCTGGTATCACTACGCCAATAAACGTTGATTAATATTGTTGTTTAAACCTTGTAAGTGTTTGGACTGAAAGAGTGCTTGCAATGATAAGGGAAAACAAAGGTTCCATTGGTCTTTTAAACAACGATCCTAAAATTCCAGGTTTCATACCTCTTCACTGCATAATTCACCGTGAGCATCTCATAGTGAAGTACTTCCAATGCTAAAATTTGTGCAACATACATTGTTTTGCAAATTGTGAATTTAATTAGAACAAACGCTAAAACACATCATCAATTTGAGAACTTTTTAGAAGAGTTGCAAGTGAATGACAAAACAGATGAAACGCCCAGTGTGAATCTCCATAGTGTAGTATAAGATGGCTATCAACTTATAATGTTTTGAGCAATTTTGTGGAACTCCTAAACTCTATAATAACATATAAAAAGGAAAAAAAGAAAAAATACTCAGAATTAGAAAACGAAACTTGGTTTTCTGACTTAATGTTCCTTACAGACCTTTTAGAATATTTGCGAATACTCAATTTGGCTTTACAAAGAAAGAAAAAAATATTATTGATTTATCACAAACTGTATTCAGTTTTGAAGCTAAACTTCGTCTTTTTGTGCACGATCTTAAGAACAAAGTATTTAATCATTTTCCACGAGTAAAAGCAAATATAATTATTATCAAAGAAGAAAGGTTACAGGAACACAAAGAAAAATTGGAAGAATTGCAAGCAGATTTCTAACGTAGGTTTGACGATATAAAATCTTTTAAATCTACATTTGCGTATTTTATTTACCCATTTATTTGTGATATTACTAAAAATGAACTTCAAATTTCTAAAATAATACAGGTATCCCTCTATATATGCGATTTCGATCAATGCGGTTTCGATTAACACGATTCCAAACATTCATGCCATCCCTCTATATATGTGCCCTAAAATTTCGATTAATGCGGTTGTGGGGAAAAAAAACTAAATCTAACGGTTTTCCGCTAGATTTAGGATTTTTCCTATGTTGACAATCTGGAGAGCTTTTAATGCTCTGAGTTGGTAACACTTTTTCACGGTAACACACAATTTCGTTCATTGAAGACCACGTGTAAAAAGCTGTGTCTTCAGACCGTGTTTCACGCTCGCTCTGTAAAATTTCACTAAGTTCAAAAGGAAAAGTGATGTGCCAGTGAAATTCAATGAAAAACATCGTAAAGTTATTACTTTGGATACGAAATTTGACGTTATAAAACGATTTGATAATGGTGAAAGCGAAGTACGCATAGGCACGACTCTAGGCCTAAATGAGTCTACGGTACAACAAATTTTGTCAAAATCTAAAGAATATGTAAAACAAGGTAAGTTCGGTTCATTAGCTTTTAGCATGCAGTGCACTAGGAACAGAAATCGTATTTTGATTGAAATGGAGAATCTTTTAATAACTTGGTTGGAAGATTGTAATCAAAAACTGATTCCAATTGGTACCAATAACATAATGGTAAAAGCACTTAGCTTGTTTTCATCGCTCAAAGAAGACAAATTCAAAGTGGATACTACGACGTTTTCTGCCAGTAAAGGATGGCTTGAAAAGTTTAAAGCCCGAACTGGAACGCACAACGTCAAATTAACAGGGGAAGCGGCGAGTGCCGATAATGATGCAGCCGCCAAATATCCTGCATCTTTGAAAAACAAATAACTACGATGACCGCCAAATTTTTAATGTTGACAAAACAAGCCCTTATTTGAAAAAAATGCCCTCTAGAACTTTTCTAACTAAAAATGAAGCTTCGCAACCTGATTACAAAGTCGCGAAAGACCGCTTAACTCTTCTGTTGGCCGGAAACGCTGAAGGCGATTTCAAATTGAAACTCGTGCTAATTTACCGCTCACTAAATCCGAGGGCTTAAAAGGTTGCAACAAAGCATCACTGCCTGTAATTTGACGGGCAAATAAAAAGGCTTGGGTTACACAAGCTTTGTTTGAAGATTGGTTTAAGAATTATTTTTGTCCAGCAGTCGAAGGCTATTGCAAGCAAAATAATCTTACGTGTAAAGCCCTCTTAATTACTGACAACGCTCCTGGTCATCCTGCTACACTAAATGATCTGTGTGAAAACATAAAAGTTGTATATTTACCACCAAATACGACGTCTTTGCTACAGTCAATGGATTAGGCATAATATCAACTTTCAAAACTTATTATCTAAGAAGAACCTTCGCGCAAGCAGTTCAAGTTCTATGGGGGAAGGTACAATTTCATTTTTCGAATTCTGGAAGAATTTTAATGTTAGGCAAGCAATTGAAATATTCATGAATCATAGCAAGAAATTACAGCTACTTCAATGAGAGCTGTGTGGAAATATCTTCTGCCGCACTGCGCAAGTGATTTTTGTGACGTCGAAAATGCGACTGATGATGCTATTGCAGAAATTAGCGTCATTGTAAAGTATCTTGGGTTTGAAGATGTTGATGCCCTCAATGTAAGAGAATGCATAGATTCACATTCGCAGGAACTCACTGACACCGATCTTATAGAATAAGAGCAACAGCGTGCCTATTATGAGAAAGAAGAAATTACGACTGCATGTGAAGAGTGTGTTCAAAAGGAAATTTCTTTAAAGAACTCGAGCAGATATTTTGAAATTTAGAAACTGTTAAGCAACAAATTACAGATTTCGATCCAAATGTGGAAAGAAGCATTGTTCTTTGTCAAAACCTTGAAAAAGATATTAGCTGTTATGGTAAATTATATGAAGATAAAAAGGCAGCTACCGTTGTCCAAACTTCGATCGACAATTATTTTTCTAGAAAGTAGTTTAGTACCGTATGGGCGCACAAAACTTTTTCATTTGTTTTGTACCTTAGGTATTTAATACGTCTATAAATTATCTTTAGCTAATTTGCATTTCATTATTATTTAGTAGTACGTTATATATACATATTGCTATTTGTACACACGGTTAAAACGTAACTTAGAGGTAAAAATTAAGTCTTCTAACGAATGCTCCAAAACATCGTGAAAGAATTTCCATTTTTTCCATTGGTTCTTAACTTCGACATGTGCGGTACACTCGTGGCACAAAATAACGTCATATATCGAAGGGTACCTGTATTTGTTGAAAAAGCAGCTGGGGAATGGGAGTTATTAGATATAAAAGAGGATCAGGCATTGCAAATGCAGCACAAATCTACTTCTATAATTGAATTCTGGGAACTAGTGCCAGAATTAAAATATTCCCACCTAAAGAAAACTGCTTTCTGTCTAATTTCAATTTTTGGTACAACATATTTCTCTGAATCTTTGTACTTCACAATTAAGTTCGTTAAGCCGAAATATTGTTCACCGTTGACCAATCGTCATCTCACCGAATTGATGCGGATTGCTTTAACAAATTTTACGCGAAATTTCAAACACTTGACCAAAGGTCTTTATTAAATGTTGTACTTTTTATTATATTTTATTTTATTATAAAAATTTTAAATAATTATTTTGTATTTTCTTTCTCTTAATTATATTTTCTCATATGTATATTTTACATAGCACTTAAGACTTTGGTACAATATGTAACCATATTAATTAAATTTGTGTATTTAATATGTAACTCTGGTGTGGCTCTTTGTACTTTATTGAAAACTGGTATGCGGCTCTCATGCGTGCCCACCCCTGGTCTAGATGAAGAATTAATGTCTTATTTTAATTGATCTTCCTTATTTAGAAAAATCGATAATCTCACAAAATCTTTAGATGAAAATTCGAGAAAGCACTCTCTCGGCTAAATATAGAAAAGCGTCACCCAAAACGAAGCTTCAAAACAAGCTCTGTTCAATGACTTCAAACGGATGGAAGAGATATGTATCGATAACAGTGAGGTACAAATTACCGAGTCGCCGTTTTACTTCCGCCTTCTGAGATCAAACGCAGGTATTTTTAAAACTCCACAGGGGCATTGAACTCAACCGAACTGCATTTGAAGCATATAGTTTTATCCAGGGGAAAAGTATTGTGTTTGTGCGGAAGAAAAGGTGCTCTGAGATGAAGTCTGACAACGATCTTGGCTTTCCCTACCCCCCTCCTTTTTTAAATCTATATGATGGAATCGAAATTACTTCTGTATTAATTTAATATAGTGGCTCCTAAACATTTCGGCCAGAGGAAACCTGCTTAAGAAAAAATGTGACCGCGGAGCCCTCGATTCTTTTTCGCTTTTAATATATGTTCTTTAGATAGGGTTTATATGTAAGTTAGTAATAAACAGTAAATGCGAAACAAGAACGCTCTACTTTAATTACGAAATGTAGCACCTACTGAGAGGAACGTAGTTGTTTAGTTTTGCATTGTTCGTCAATGTCTGGTTTCATCATTGTGGGTAGCTGCAGACGATGTTCAGGTTGAACGTTGAGGCAACTTCTGTATTTGGTTTTAGTTGCTGTATGGGCAGAAAATCCGGATTCACACAAATAAGTTGTGGCAAATAGGAAAAGAAATGCTTTTGCTCTATCCACTAGTAGTTTAAATTCGTTTTTCAAACATAACCAAAATTCAGAACATGACTTACTTTGGAAGGCAATATTTCTTATGTTTTAATATATATTTGCATTTTTGACGAACCAGGGGGCACCACACATTATTCGAAGATATTTGTTTTGGATTGTTTGTAGTGATTTCATTGGTGTCACCCCATTTGCATACTTTCCAGATGCGTACATGTCAAAATTTGTCCCAGACTCATACCAGATGAGAAAATGAGCTCATAATTATGGTTAATACCATTTGGCGGCACACAAATACAATTCCTTATTTCTATAGTGTATTTTTGTATAAGTGAAAATTTCCATAATTACTTTCCATCACATTTTTATATAGGTTTCGGAATGGAAGCTTATTGCTATTTAAAATTTACATAGATAGTACAGTCAGACCTAGTTAAGACGAATTACTTTTAATACGAACCGTTTTCTGAAGTCCCGTCAGATTGTATAGCATACTATTCTTCCCAGATAAGACGAATTACTACCAATATGAACAGATTTTCTGTTCCCCTTGGCGTTCGTCTTAACGAGGTTCGACTGTATATCGTGCATTATACATTTATAAAGAAAAGTTGCAAAGTAAATAATCAATTTTATTAAAATTGTCAAAAGGAATATAGAATATGTCAGAACTTACTATAAGTTATACGTACATTAAACTAAAAGTTAGAAAACATTTTCCCTATTTTTTAAATTTTAACTTTATAAAAAGAATATGAAAAACTATTCTGAATCATAACTACGTTATGCAGTGGATGCTTTGCTTGGTTCTTTTGAATAGGTATTCAAATAAATACTTGAAATAGAGATACATTTCACTAAGTAAAACAGGCGCTAAATCGCCAAACTCTGATTCTCTTGAAACAGATTTATTTTGTTCCCGTTGTGCTTTTCTTCCCTCACCCACTTGTACGCAAGTGGGACAGTTTTTGACTTGTACGCATCTGGGATGTACGCAAATGGGCTATAATCATTCCATTTCATCTGGACTGAAAAATGTGAAAACAGCGCAGCTGTATAATAGAACCGACCTAACCAAGAGACTTTATACACCAGTAATTGTTATCTCAGCTTTGGCAAGGTATGCATATTTACAATATTTATCAACCTTCTCATAGCTTCATTTGGTCGGAGAAAACAGCGCAACGGATTTAATTTATATTTTCTTTTTTCGAAAATGCGGTGATTTTTTCTAACATGTAAAAATGTGATGTTAGTATAATAATGTATTAATCGTAATGTGATGAAAAATAGTTTTCCAAAAATTGGGATCATCCATTTATTTTTTATTCAACTAGTGGATTAATTTTTCTGAACGTGGTCTTTAATTTTCAATGTTTCCGCTTGTCCCGAGAAGCACCGCAAATCCCTCTGAGCATAGTTTGAGAACCTCTGATTTAATGTGTTGAACTTGTCAATTATTCCTAACGTATAACCGTGTAGTAGATTTCTAAGGCTAAATAAATATTATAATTATTATTATTATTATTTTAATCTTCAGATTAGCCTTAGAGACTTGTCTTATATAATTATATAAACCAGAAAAGTACAAACATTTAAAAGTCCTCCAGAAGAACCGTTAGTATAAAAACATTTTAGAAAATCTGTGGAAATTATAAACTAAAAAGGGAAGTTCAAGAAAATCACATAATGATCATAGAAATATAATAGCAATTAAATATTTAACTGAAATACTGTATCCTGTCGGTTTTTGTATGGTATTAAAAGCTTGTTGTAAGCGATTAAGCTAAATTTTCATCTTTCAGTTCATTAACTTCACATTTATAAAGCATTCAACTAAACTATACAAATTTGTGAGAGGCTGGAGAGACATTTTCACAAGTTTTATAGCATGAGGGATACTTTGCAGATGTTCCTATAATATATACAAGTATATAGAAAGATCTGAACTCTATATAAATGCAAATTTCTGTGGATGTTGATAGCTCCTGTAAAAGAGGAACTAGTTAATATATCATAGAAAAATTTCTCAGCAAAAAAGGGAAGAGCTCATTGAACTAAACATAACCCTCTGAACTCCCTTAATGAAACGATAGATTAAATTTTTTATAGTTACAATATTGAGTTCTTATAAATAATTAACTACTGTTTTTAAAGTGTAGTTTCCTTTCAATAGTTTTGCTAGCATTTATGTAATATAATGCAACCGTGTACTGTAATGTATAAATATGTGCGAATAGCAATCGAATATGCTAATTTAATTACTCTTCACAAATATTTACCTTAAATTTGAATATTAAAAACCATGCCTAATTTCATAAAATTCTAATATCTCATGACAGCAAGATCATTATATAGAAATGGCGAATTACATCCAATAAATGTGTGGAGCATAAAAATGAAAAAATCCGGCTTTTCTCCTTCGGTAATATTGATACTCTCCAACCAAGCACAGATTCATATACTAATAATGCGTCAATGATACAAAAACTGTATTTATCCTTTATTCATATGTAGTCACCAGTCATGCGTACTTTTATATGCAGCATTCAAATCGCTTTGGTTATTTTGAAATGTGAAGAAAATACATTTTAGTGGTGCTACAAAGGTAAAACTAAGGTGTCAATGAAATAGAAAATATGAAAAACTTTTGGTACCAAATTTGAAGTTTGTGGTTTTATATAATTCAATTGTATTTCTGTGGCTTATATCACTTTAATTACCAGTTTCTCTCTCTATATCCGCTATATTCTTGGATTATATAAATGCATTGTTTTGGAGATTTAGATTTGTAAATATTCGTGCTGGCGTGTGATCTGTCGGAATTAGTCAGTTTAACTATGTTTATTAAAATCGAAAACACAAATGATATAAAAATAAGTAAACATTAAAAGTCTCTAAGAAACGAAACAAAAACTTGCAACCAAATTCTAGAAAATAGCCAAAGTATTATATCTTCTAAAATTTTAGAAAATTTCTATAAACTTTAGAAGAACCTTCGCCATGCTGCGCAATAAATTTTTAGGTTAGCTAACACTTTCCTCCCACAACAACGTCATTAATTACAAATGCTATCGGACATAAGGGCACCATATATCGATCTTATCGTGCTTCCAGGAAAACAGAGGTGGCTCAAGCATTTTATGTCTGATACTTTCCCATCAACAAAACCATTTTGTGCATGATATATTACTAAACCTTTCAACAATACCAATTCATCGCGTGAAGGTACCAAAGATGTATCCATAAATTCTGCGAAAATAATTTTTATCTTTTTCACCTTGGCGTTTTTTCACCTTGATCTCAATTTCCATGCATCTGTAAATTTCTATCATCCGAAGTAGGCCAATATCGCGTTGACGTCGGTTTTCAGGTCAATGGGACAGTGGTCAGTTATATGATGGTCACTCCTCTCGTTATTCTACTCCGTTGGGGTTCGATGCCAACGTATTAGCGTTGGTGGCTTCTGCTCGTAAACTCACGGCACGTGTGTCAGGATGGTATAAAACGCGAGAATTGGACACAATTTTGCACAACCTGTGGAATGTTCTCACAGCTGGGCGACTAGAGGAGAGACTATGAAAGATCTTGGGTCTTCACCATTTTTACGGTAAGAGAAATTCTCGTCTTTCAAATTCCTCTGTTTCTTAACTTTTTCACTGAGTAATTAAATAGAAGTCTTCAGTGGAATTTTCCAAAGAAAATTAAAGTAAGAAAGCCAAAAACGAATTTTTAAAAACGTTCATAAACTTTATCAATTCTTTTGGAAAAGCTAATGTGTTTTTATATATTTCCTTATAATACTTTTAAGAAAATTTTTTTTTTAAAAAATTTGTACAAAATTATGGAAGAATTTAAAAAATTATTCGAAGATCACTCTCATTATCGGAATATATAATAAATCTAAGACACACAATGTGTTTCAATTTTTAAAATATGTACTACGTTGTACTTAAACTTCCTCCATGAAAAAGCATAAAATTATCACTAATTATCATAAAATATTATCAACTGAAACTCGACATTGATACACAGTATTATTGCTTAGCCAATGTAATTTATAAAATTATATGGACGTTCGTAATTCATATATATAATTTCAGAATCGAAGTATCATATTTAAGTGCATGTTTCTATCAAATATTTCTTTAGTACGTTTTATATTGTTTATTAAAAAATTCCTTGATTTTTGTTCGAAAAAAGCAGTTGTAATTATTAAAAACTTCTTCAAAATATATAACATCGCATCTAAGAAGCAACGTAGTTTCAGCAGCTTGATATCTCTCCTTAAACTTCGATGTATATTTTAGAGAATTTTCACTACATCCTATTTCTCTTTGGAATGTTTTTCTATTCTTGTTATTGATGCTTGCTCCATTACTCAGAAAAGACTTTCACTTACTTTATTTATTGCTTTAATTCCTTTCTTTTTCCTTTTATTGCAGCGGCACCTGCTGATGAAGGAACAATTTACCAGCATAGAAAGTTACATTTCTCTCAAAACTGTCAAACCCGCATCAATTACTAGATCAGTTGCAAGCGTTGTCCGATACTTTTTCCAGGAACGATTGGTAATCTCTAAATAACAGGCATCGGTGTAGTAACAGCAAATTACCAAAGCAAAGGATACGACTAGCTTGTACGTGCCGCAATGAAAGGTGAGTCATGGAATTGGGACAGATATAAATGTCTCTCTTAGTATCAAACTAAAAATTATGATATGCTTCTATAATTGATTTTAGTTCCAATAACTTTTCATGTGAGGGATAGTAAAACGATTTATTTTGAAGATTTTAAGAAATTCTACAATTTCTAGGCATAGTTAAAAATTTTCGAAAACATATTTTCATTTTTTTTTATAGTTTTTGTCGGCCGAAAGATTTTATCATCATTCATGCACCAATTTCTGAAGTATAATAACATTAAATAATTTAAATCACTGACCGGATTAGATTTCTTTAAAATTTTGCATCAACCATATAATGTAAATTTTTTGTATTTCGGATTTTAAATATTTTGTAATGTACAGGGTGTTCTTAAACCGTTTGAAAAAATAAGACGGGTGATAGAATCCATCACGGCAAACAATATTTACTATGGAACCTACGGTCGAATTCCCTTTACAGTGCCGGAAAAATGCAAGTTCGAAAAATGTCCAGCATGAACAAATATTTACAATCAGTGCAAGAGAACCAAAAAATACGATGTCTTGATCGCCTTCATACTAGATCAGCTGACCCGATTTGTATTTTGTGCATTTCATGCACAGCTAATAAATACTTGTGCCTGCTGGATGTGTTTCAAAGTATTTAATCTTTTCTGTCACTCTGAGTAAAACGTGACCCTAGGTTCCATAGTAAATATTGTTCATCTTGATGGATACTATCACCCCTCTTATTTTAACAAGACAATTTACGAACACCCTGTATATATCACCTGAAGAATATTGCACGTATAAAGACATTGAGCTTAATATAATGGAAATAGTGTTCTCCCTGTAAGTACCAAATAGAAAAATCCAAAACTCTCACTACAATAATTCTGTAACATTATTAATAATATTTACTTTCCAGCTAACATATGCATTTGAATTGGGCAATTTTATCATGCAAGCTTTATAGCCTTTTAAAAACATTGCCTAATAAAATAAAATTTTAATTAAAGAAATAATTAAAATAATTTTTAAGACTTGCTTGAGCTAAGAAACTTTAATATATATATGCATATTATATATATATATATATATATTGGCTGTATAATCTTTATTTTATTAAAATTTAGAATAAGGTAATTAAACCAGTTGATGTCTGTAAATATATTTTTATATGGATATATTAAAACTTTAATATCACTCTTCAGTTTTTTATTTTCTCTCTTAATCATCTCTATCTTAGTCTTCTGAAGCATTTTTTGCATCTGCTTCGCAGATTTGCAACTAAAATGGGCCTTAAGTACATCGGTTTATAGAGCAGACGATATTGTTATTATAAGTAGAAATGTCTGTAGCTAACGTAAGCAAAATAATGGACTTAACATTTATTACTATCCATTAAAATAAAATACTGTTCAAAAACTTCGTAATTTTATTAATTATGATGCTGTGTAAGCTTTTGAATTTGAAAGGATTGAAGCACAATGGAATCTAAACAAGGCTTCTTTTCAAATTTAATATTGATGCATATTTTTTGGATACTAGTATAGCATTAAAACGTATATATACATTTCACAATTTATATCACGTAATTCATATATATAACGTATTTTCAAAACGCTTAAACTTTGAGAATGTACATGCGTTCTCGCAGAGAATAAAAAAAAGTTTTTTATTAAATATTGAGCCAAAACACTTCCCTGGAAAGTTTTGGTAGGTTCCGAGAGTAAAGGTACGAAAGCCCATGAAGTTAATTTGGGTGTTATTATTGCACAGGCAAGAAACGGTCGATGGCGACAATTAAGCGAGTGATATGTACATGTTTTGGAAAGACTACATGGATATGTACATGTTTTGGAAAGGAGACAAGGTGAAACACCCTATTTCTACTTCTAGATAGACTCATGACTACTAGCTGATGTTTTGCTCCATTTTCTACGTTCGGTTGCTGCTACTTTTTTTATTCATCGCCATTAAAATAATACATGCTTTTTATCTATTAAATCTGTGATAATAAATAAGTTTTTAATAATGCTTTTCAACGATAATACTTTTTAATAATTATATTTTTAATAATTATCGCTTACTATGACATATTTTAAAAGGTGCTTTTAAAAATTATAATTTTTAGTGAAATTGCATTTTAATAAGTTTGGTTTCTGGAGAATACTGTAAAATGCAATATTTGTTATCACTTTAAAACGTTTTAAATTTGAAATCTCATCAAAATGCACGCCCTGTGTATTTTTATTGAAAAGAATTGTTTTACCCACAAAATATGATCTATTTTGCGATGCAACAGTTTTTCTGAAAAAAATATATGTATGCAGTAGCTTTCAATGATTCTGATTAATACTTATGTGTACTCGTTTAATGTTGCACAAACAAGCTAAATAAAACGAGACTTCCCAAAAGCGAAAATCAGAAAATGAGTGACTGAATATAACGATATATGAAACCGCATGCTTATAGTTTAAAATACAATGAAAAAATTTGCTTTCAGAAATAAAATTGGCAAATTTTAAAGAAAATTTGTATACACGTACATTTTATGCAACTTTTTGTTTATTATTAAACCCTCTCTCTCTCTAATATATCCTAAAAATATACACTAAGATATAGCCTAATATTTGTGAAAATCAATTTTGTAAATTATTTTAAGTGTAGGTATATTTCTTGTAAAGTCAAATATGTTTCTACTTCTATTCTTTCTCACAAACAAATTAATAAATTTTTGTATTTTTATTCAAATCAATAGTACCTACTAAGTCACGTTTTATTAATATATCAATAATAATAAAATTTATTGATCAATAAAATGATCATAAATTGTAACTACTTATCTGTTCTAATTATAATGATATTGATTAAATCTGACTCTTCACTTTTTCACGGTTTTTATTGGGACTTAAATTTTGCCTCATAACAGCCAAAATAAAGAAATTTTTACCCATAATAGCCAGATTGAGGAAAATATGCTTCGCGTTCGGGATGGATTAGAATAAGCGATTCCTGGATTACTTTTCCAATATCTTGACCATTGGGCCACTGAGCAGCCATGCGCAACTCTCTTTTCATATATATAATAATAAATATATACTTTACTTATTCTTCTTTTGTGTCTTCGTCGTGTCATTGCTCAGGACTAGAGTATAGAAAATTTGATAAGATGACAATAAATGACAACATGACAATACAAAGAAAGATTTCAAGAAAATATCAAAATGGTAGCCTATAACAAGCTTCGAAGCTCACATTTGGTACCAAAGAAATCTTCTTACGTAATTTTAAGGAGGGCATGGGGAAAATAATCACTACAATATTGAGTTTACCTCTCCACTTTTTCATAATTCATACTAGATCCTAACTTTTGGTTCATAATGACCAGGGAAAAGAAAATTGGCCTCGAAACCACTTGAACGATAACTAAGAGGTCACTGGTTCGTACCCAGTCTAAATGTGAAATCTGAATACTGAATAGTACCTTAATATACAGAAATTTTCAATATGAATCCAATGTACTTAATATCATTACCGTTCATAACATGTAAACATGTTAGTGACATTTATGTTAAATAAATATTATTAACTTCAAAATCGTTTTGCTATAATTTAATGCCATTAATCATAATTTGGTCATTATTCATAATTTAGTCATTGATCATAATTTATTCATTAATCACAATTTAGTCATTAATCGTAATTTAATGACTTCTTCTGATTCCTCTATTAATGACCACACCACTTCAAGACTATTAGTTTTAGTTTAAAAAGATTATATTTACACTTGTACAGCGTTTTTTCCGCATGCAGCTGAAAAAAAATGTATAAAAGAATGGGATATTGTTAACAATGTGATATTGTAATAATGTGATAGTGTAACGGGAAGTGCCGTCTGTATTACTTATATATGTTAGGTTGTCGAAATTAAACTTCCTCAACTCAGAAGGCTGTGTAGAGCGTTTTATGGGTCATAGAGACGTGAAATTTGGACAGCAAACACTGCAGATCATGCGCTCGAGATTTATTAAAAAAATATATTTAGTACAAAAATCACCGATAGACGGCGCTGTAACACTAGTGAAACGTGATGTGCAAAAACCTAGCCTCTGTTCAACCTATGCAAATGACGAGTCCGATAAAAGAGGAAGACAGGCGCTGCATGAGAAAGAGTTTCCAGTTCGCTGATGCACAATGCCGGCTTTGAAAAACAAAGCTCTATTAGTGAAGCTTTTCTACCAGAATGATGAGAACTCATCTGCTGCAATAAAAGCATTCCGCAGGCAGAAGAACCTACGCCGAGGACCGAGGACCACGCGCGCCATGATGAAAAAATTCGAAACAACCGGACAGCTTGGAATTTTACCATTTAGAGGACGAAAACCTGTAGGCTCTGCAAGCGTTTAAGATGTGGCTACGGCGGTCGTGGAAGCAACTAGCCAAGACCCGCATGGTGTTGTGAGTGTACCAGCTATTTCTCGTGCTGTTGATATGCCCTATTCCACCGTTTGGCGATGAATTGTGGGTTATTATCCTTACAAAATCCATAGTCTTCACCAGCTGTATGACCGGGACGCTGAAGTTCGGCAAACATTTGCACTGCAGTTCCTTACACGAATGGCAGTCGATGCCGCTTGGCCATGAAACATTCTGTGGACGGATGAGGCGCACTATTAACTGAATGGAAAAGTGAATACGCACAACTGCTGAATTTGGGCAACAGAAAACCCACGCACAATACATCAAGTCCCCTTGCATGCTGCAAAAATTACGATATGGTGCGGTTTCACTTCAACGTTCATCATTGGGCCTTATTTTTTTAGGAGATGACTCCAACAGGGTTTAAAACCTGTTCCGTCAATGGACAACGCTATCGGGACATGTTGACAACTTTTATGATCCCAGAACTTCAGTAACGTCACCGCGTCCAGGACACTATTTTTATGCAGGACGGTGCACCTCCCCATATTCATCGTGGCATTCAATAGGTGTTACGGCAAACTTTCACCGCTGCACGGATGATCAGCCGTTGTTTTCCAACAAGTTGGCCACCTCGCTCACCCGATCTCACACCATGTGACTTTTGGTTATGGGGATTCTTAAAGGATCATGTCTACCGAGAACAACCCGCAACCCTGTCACATCTGAAAGACTGTATTCGTCTCCATGTTCGTGGACTTCATGCGGACTCACTGCGTTCAGCTGTAGAACACACTGTTTTGCGATTGGGCAGGGTTGTGCAGAGCCATGGCGAACATATAGAACAACTATAGAACGTTTTGTCGCGCTGAAGCGCCGGCTATCGGTGATTTTTTGTACTAAATTTTTTTTAATAAATCTCGATAGCATGATCTGAAGTGTCTGCTGTCCAAATTTCATGTCTCTCTGACCCATACAACGCCCTACACAGCCCTCTGAGTTGGGGAAGTTTAATTTCAACAACCCTCAAGTAGATGCATTTCGGCTCAAACACCTTTGGGCAGCCTGCATAAGAGAATTGCTGTCCATTTCAATCCCATCTTCCAGACAGCTGCAATAGAAGACTGGCTAACGACGGGTAAAACATACCTCATCATAAAGGAGAAAGCAAAAGGCCCCATTCCTAGCAACTTCCGTCCAATTCCTTGTCTACCTACAACCTATAAACTTCTTACTAGTACTATTGCCAACTCAATCCATGAATACTTGTGGAAACATGAACTCTCCCCATTGGAACAAAAAGATAATTACAAAAACTCGCGTGGAACTAAAGACCAATTGCTTATAGATAAAATGATTCTCAAAAATGTTAAAACGAGGAAAAGAGTCATCTCTTTAGCAAGGATTGATTATAAAGAAGCATACGACTCACTCCCACATAGCTGGATTGTAAAATCTTTAGAAATGCTTGGAATTAGTTCCAGCGTTCTGAAATTAATAAGCCATATTATGAGTAAATGGAAAACAACTTTGTGTGGAAGCAATGAACTCTTAGGGGAGGTAAAGATCCAAAAAAGGTATATTCCAGGGGGAATCTTTATCACCCCTTTTATTCACACTTGCATTGATCCCATTAACAACAATCCTGAACAATACAAGAATGGGATATGAAATATCAAAACAAAATGGAAAGGTTTCACACTTACTATATATGGATGATCTAAAACTATTTGGAAAATCCAGAATGGAAATGGAGTTTTTATTAAACACGGTGAGAATTTTTAAGAAAGATATCAAGATGGAATTTGGCCTGGATAAATGTGCCACTATCGCAATAAAAAAGGAAAGTTAAAATACACAGAAGATATGATTCTAGGCAACGAACAAGTAATATAATAACATGAGAAGGTTTATACAATGTTTTTTGATACCACAGACAAAGCAAATGGAACACAGGTTTTTATATGTTCCAGAATCTTTGAAAAGTTCCTTGTTTGTCTTCCGATTCTTTGGCTTGTCTTTTGATATTTGTGGCGTATAAATGTATAAAATTAAAGTCATAAAATTCCTTATTAAAATTCGTCTCCATATAGTAGAATAAATTATAATGGAAAAAACAATAATCACAGGTACATATCATAAATAACTATAGTCAGTTGAGATTTGTAGCGTATTTTTACAATGCAGTTAATACTATTAACTAAGAATATAATAATTGGGAATTGACGAAATTACTAAGAGCATTATTTGATTATATCATTATATACTGTTGCTATTGTTACAGTTGCCTCTAAAATGTAATAGAGTTGCAAGCGATTTAATAAATTCCAAAGCGACCTGGTAGCAGTAGAGAATCTTGTTATGATTCGACTGAGATACCTGATTAGGATCTGGAGAAAAATAATTTTTGAGAGATCAAAACCAATAGATATATTATTTTTAACCAGTATATGTTGCTTTTTATTTTTCCTGAACTCCCTTAAGATTACGACATTTTCTTTAGTTTTTAATATATATACAAATATAAACATAAATGGTCATAAAATAATAAAATAACACAATGTTAATTAATTTGGCCTTATGTAGTCATACAATATTATAACATGACTTTAAACAATACTACTATATTAATATTATAGTCTTTTTTATAATATTATTATTTTTTTTACTAAAATGCAATATAAATTTTAAACTATTATTTAGTCATACTATGTGATAAATATCATAAAATACAAAGCGGTTAATTGCCATTTTTATTACATTTATATATGCATGTAATAATTTCATGTGATTTCTAAGCAGTTACACTAGTTCATTTTGGCATTCCAGTAATATCTTTATCGTTTAGTCAGATAACCACGATATAATAATTGGTACATCACCTTCTGTAACACTTTATCTTCGCTTTTATCCACAGTGGAGGGAAGCACGCTTAGTATGTGGCTTAATTTATTATTCAATGTACTATTGTCAGAAAAATTTATATTTTAATTATAGCTCTAATAATATATTTCAAAATCTTCCTGCCACTGAAGAATAGATGCCCTTAAATATTTCCAATAGCAGCCTTTTGTAAGCCTTCTTGCAAGCTATTATTAATAATAAAACAAAATCTATTAATGATTATAATGTAGTATAATAGATTAAATATTTACAAAAAGTAGTATTAAAAGTTTCGATAACCATGCAACGATACATATAGAGATGAAGGGAATAAAAACGTGTTCGCAGGGGGAGGGGATTTGGAAGGATAGTCGCCATTGGTTGCGTTATAATCCCAGAGAAGGGAGACTAAAAACTTCATAATCGGAGTCCACGTAAACAATCAGCACATGACAGCGAAATGGTGCAAAAATGGCATAAAATAACTGAATACATCAATATCAAATTGTACACTGTCGTAATTTAAAATCACGGTGCGAACGATTCTCCGTGAAGTGGAATGTTACTACCTGTGAAAGGATGAACATCGATAGCATACATAGATGTTGAGATGACAGAATATCGATGAGAGACCATCAATATTGAACATCGCTGTCAACAGCGACGAAGTAACATAGACATTTAAAAAACATTAGTCTTTAAACATCAATTTTTAAAAGCATCGATGTTGAATATCGATGTCAACGGTGACGAAGTAACATCGACATTTAAAAAATACCAGTCTTTAAACATCAATTTTTGAAAACATCGATGTTAAACATCAATGTCAACAGCGACAAAAGAATACTGATATTTGAAGAATATCAGCCTCTAAATATCAATCTTTAAAAACATCGAAGTTTTAAAATTTTTTGGTTATGACTTAAAATCATCGCTGTTTTAATTTTAAAGCACTTAATTACCTTTTCTTCATTAAAAAAGGATATTTGTAAACTATTGGTTTCTCTAAACATTGATGTTTATAACCAAAATACTCGGTGTTCCAATTTAAAATATATTGAATTTTTGTGTGTGTGTGTTTAACTAAAAATAATGGATACGTTTAATGATTAATGAGGTAAATAAGGTCATGATTGCAAGCCCAATATTACTAAATAAGTACAAAATTATTAACTATTAATTAAATTGAAAATTATTAATTATTTATTAAATTTGGGGAAAAATAACAGTTTGGTGATTATTTCTAAATTGAAATAAATTACAAGGAAGTAACAAATATTATTGATGGACCAAACTGTTATTTTTGAATAACCTGTTCCAACGTTCCTGTTCCAATCACGTAACAGGTTCCAATCACCGGTGATTTCAGTTACCGGTGACTGGAACGTATGCGTTATTTCATAGGTTTTTGGAATTGAGGAACTTACGGATTACAGATTTCAATGCTCAATCCGTAACAGAACGTTGTATCAACTCCATAAAAATAATAAATCCTTTGGAAAAAAATACACACATATGAAGTACAAAAATAATGAGAAAAAATGAGGCTTTAAAATACTGAATTTTAGATATTTTAAAAAATACACGATTTTAAAAATCAAAGAAAGTTTAAAAAACTAATTCTAAGTAATGAAATACAGCAAAAAATATTGACACTGCTGTAAATTAATTGGTAAAACATACTGAAAGGTTACAATGTGGAACTAATTAAACATGATAATGATACAAAATGTGTATTCTCAGCTGATGTAGTTATACACATGTATGTATTCAGAATTTTTCATGTGTAAAGCTCAGTAATGTAAAAATATTAATACTTGTACTAATTAATATACATGGATAAAAAATCTATTCCATTAAATATGAATTGGCATTTAGGAACAATAATCATTCGACGTGAGGAGGCTCCAAATGATTTCTTTCACCTGTTAAAACGTTACCAGCCTTTTAGAAAATTCTTTCACAAGGCACTGATGCTGCCATAAAGCTGAATTTTCTTTTCACCAACTCGGATAGATTTGGGTAGATTAGAGCATGGGATCTCCGCCCTGACAAAAGGATTTGATTCTTCGACAAGATAATTTTTTTTAATTATAGTCCAGATAGCGATTGATATCGCTACTTGCTATTGAAGTAGGAATACCTATATAATCACATATTAACTGAATTTAAACTTTAAGTAAATTAAATAAAAATAAATCAATTAAAACAATAATTAATAAAAAAATTGATTAATTAAAACAATATTCGGTTAACTATAACAATATAATAATAATATAATATCAGATGTTAAACGGGGAATTAGCGCCAGAGCCCTGACGTCAGCGAGACAAACTATGCCGGATGTTGTGATAGCCCGTTATCTCAGCGCGTTTCCTGTGTGATGGAAACGGAGGAATATGTTCCTAGAAGAATGGTTTCTCGGTCACCGGTGACTTTCAACTGTTACTTCAAGTAACTCCTATCCCTAATCACCGGTGATCTAAAATAACAGCTGTTATTTGAGAACAGGGGTTTCAGAGGAGCATACTGTTCTTTGAACAGTGTTTAGACGGTAACAGGTGATTTTTAACAGTTACCTTAAATAAATCCCATCTCTAACAAATATCTATCTATCTATCTATCTATCTATCTATCTATCTATCTATCTATCTATCTATCTATCTATCTATCTATCTATCTATCTATCTATCTATCTATCTATCTATCTATCTATCTATCTATCTATCTATCTATCTATCTATCTATCTATCTATCTATCTATCTATCTATCTATCTATCTATCTATCTATCTATCTATCTATCTATCTATCTATCCATCATCTGTCTGTCTGTCATCTGTCTGTATATATATATGGCCTGCAAAAGGGTTGCTGGTATCTAACTGGAAGGAGACCCACACGCTGAACGTATGTGACGATGTGTGGAACCGGCCAGGCCAGTAACCTAGTGTCCTACCCCGCCTTCAAGTGGTGCAGGCTGAGCTTTCTATTTATGTGGCAAATTAATATTTGCTACACGGATAGAAAGGCGGAAGGGGAGGGCTAATTCACCAACCCGTCTAGCCAGCGTGGTGAAATTATGGCTAATTCCTCCATTATGTTGACACACCAGAAACCATGGCCCCTAGTCTCCAGGTGCTGGAGTGCTCCTGATCAAGGCAGCGGTCAGTGTGGCATGAAAGCAGGGGGTGCTAAGAATCACTGGAATGGCCCAGGCTGCCGTTTGTTATTGACCTTGGCAACGTATAATGGACGATCCCTTGCTTCTGAAGCAAAACTTCAGGAATTGGAAGAGGAACTTGACAAGATCAAATGGGACATTGTAGGACTCAGTGAAGTTAGAAGAAAAGGTGAAGAGTTGGTGGAACTTAAAAGTGGACATTTGTTTTATTATAGAGGAACGGAAACTGGAAGAACAAGTGGTGTTGGCTTCTTAATCAACAAAAGAATTAAAGACTACCTTCTTGAAGTCGAAAGCACGTCAGATCGAGCAGCGAGGCTCGTTGTTCAACTAACCCAGCGATACCAACTTCAAATAGTACAGGTATATGCACCAACATCAAGCCATACCGACGAAGAGGTTGAAGAATTTTATGAAGAAATCAAAGAGTTACACACCAAAGGGAAACAACATATCAAGCTCATCATGGGGGATTTCAATGCAAGAATTGGACAACAGGAACAAGGAGAGACATCGGTTGGTAAATACGGATATGGGGAAAGGAATGAACGTGGCGATCAACTCATCGAATTTGCAGAAGCTGAAAACCTTAGCATCATGAATTCATTTTTTAAGAAGAAACCGCAAAGAAAATGGACATGGAAACACCCAAATGGGGGAACTAGTGAAATTGACTATATCCTGGCAAACAAGAAATCAATTATTGAAGATTGCAGTGTACTGAACAGATTTAATACTGGAAGTGATCATCGAATGGTGAGATGTAAAGTGCACTTAAATACTAAATTAGAACGACAGAAGCTCATTAGGAAACAAGTAAGTAAGAGGGTGGATCTAATGAAACTGAAAGTAAATACCGAGGCATTCAAGTTGGAATTAAAAAATCGCTTTTCTGCACTGGAAGGACTTATTGATGAAAGTGATATCTCAGAAGCAAATGAAAACATTGTTAAGACAATAGTTGAAACTGCTGGGGAAATTGGTGGTGTAACCTGTAAAAAGCACAATAGCAAATTATCTGAGAAGACGAAACAGCTCATGAAAAGGCGAAGAGATATGAAGGTGGACAATCGAAATACCAGTTCCAGGATTGAGTACATAGAACTTTGTAAAACTCTGCGCAAAAGCATGAAAGAAGACATAAGAAAATTCAACTGTGAGCTAGTAAGGAAAGCCATTGAAAATAACAAGAGCCTTAGGGTTGTTAAAGGAAGTTTATCTGTTGGGAAGAAACACATCATTGCATTAAAAGGAGAGGATGGCACCGTAACAAGAAATAGGGAAGAAATACTTAGAAGAGTTGAAGAATTCTACAAAAAACTATATGAAAGTAACAGTGGATTAAACGAAGACATTGAAATAGTCGAAGGAATAGCTCCTAAAATCTTAAAAGAAGAAGTTTCATTTGCAATAAAAAATATGAAGAAAGGAAGAGCCCCTGGTGATGATGGTATTACATTAGATATCCTAAAAGAAGCTGGAGAATATGTAGAAGACATACTTGCAAAATTCTTTACCAAATGTCTTAACAGCGGTAACATACCAAACCAATGGGATTCTGCAACAGTAATTCTTTTGCATAAAAAAGGTGATAAAGAGGATTTGAAAAATTACCGACCAATTAGCTTATTACCTGCTATTTATAAAATCTTCACAAAAGTACTAACACATCGCCTGCAGAAAAAATTAGATGCAGCTCAACCAAGAGAACAAGCTGGATTTCGAAGTGGATTCAGTACAGTGGACCATATTCAAGTATTAAGAGAATTAATTGAAAGAACACATGAATATGAACTTCCATTGTGTGTGGCATTTATTGACTATGAGAAGGCCTTTGACTCTATTAAAACGTCAGCAGTCATCAACTCTTTAAGATCAGCAGATATCGAGGATGTGTACATTGACATGGTGAAATGTGTGTATAAAAATGCAAGTGCAAAATTTCGGTTACATAAAGATACCAAAACTATCAAA
>QLNU02015360.1:104478157-104490383 GCA_006491805.2 Dysdera silvatica
ATTTTGTCGAAATTTTGAAATTTTTCGAAAAAATAAGCCAGGTCTAAAACGCTTTATTTCGGTCTAAAAAACATTTTTACCTCAACACAAATTTTTCGAAATTTTATCGAAATTTTGAAATTTTTCGAAAAAATAAGCCAGGTCTAAAACGCTTTATTACGGTCTAAAAAACGTTTTTAAATCACCGAAAAATTTTTCAATTTTAACCGAAAGATGCAAATTTTTCGAAAATATCAAACAGGTCTAAAAAGCTTTATTTCGGTCCAAAAATCGTTTTCCGATCGACAGAAAATTTTCTATTTTTTACCGAAATTTCGAAATTTTACGAAAAAATTAAGTATCTCTAAAACGCTTTATTTTTGTCTAAAAAACATTTTTACCTCAACAGAAATTTTTCGATATTTTATCGAAATTTTGAAATTTTTCGAAAAAATAAGCCATGTCTAAAACGCTTTATTTCGGTTTAAAAAACGTTTTTCGATCAACAGAAACTTTTTCCACTTTTTAAGGAAATTCCCAAATTTTTCGAAAACATCAAATAGGTCTAAAACGCTTTATTTCGGTCTAAAAAACGTTTTTGGGTCAGCAGAAATTTTTCGACTTTTAACCGAAAACACAAAATTTTTCGAAAATATCAAATAGGTCTAAAAAG
Organism: Dysdera silvatica; assembly: GCA_006491805.2. Taxonomy (NCBI): domain Eukaryota; kingdom Metazoa; phylum Arthropoda; class Arachnida; order Araneae; family Dysderidae; genus Dysdera; species Dysdera silvatica. Next base: position 104,478,810 of record QLNU02015360.1, read on the forward strand.
CTTTATTTCGGTCTGAAAATCGTTTTCCGATCGACAGAAAATTTTCTAATTTTATCGAAATTTTGAAATTTTTCGAAAAAATTAAGTATCTCTAAAACGCTTTATTTTTGTCTAAAAAACATTTTTACCTCAACAGAAATTTTTCGATATTTTATCGAAATTTTGAAATTTTTCGAAAAAATTAAGTATCTCTAAAACGCTTTATTTTTGTCTAAAAAACATTTTTACATCAACAGAAATTTTTCGACTTTTCACTGGAATTCCCAAATTTTTCGAAAAATTAAGTATGTTTAAAACGCTTTATTTCGGTCTAAAAAACGTTTTTAAATCAACAAAAATTATTTGACTTTTAACCGAAAACTCGAAATTTTTCAAAAATATCAAATAGGTCTAAAAAGCTTTATTTCGGTCTGAAAATCGTTTTCCGATCGACAGAAAATTTTCTATTTTTTACCGAAATTTCGAAATATTACGAAAAAATTAAGTATCTCTAAAACGCTTTATTTTTGTCTAAAAAACATTTTTACCTCAACAGAAATTTTTCGATATTTTATCGAAATTTTGAAATTTTTCGAAAAACTAAGTCAGGTCTAAAACGCTTTATTTTTGTCTAAAAAACATTTTTACATCAAAAAAATTATTCGACTTTTAACCGAAAACTGCAAACTTTTCGAAAATATCAAATATGTCTGAAAAGCTTTATTTCAGTCTAAAAAACATTTTCCGATCAACGGAAAATTTTCGATTTTTTACCGAAATTTCGAAATTTTTCGAAAAAATCAAGTGTGTCTAAAACGCTTTATTTCGGTCTAAAAACCGTTTTTGGATCAGCAGAAATTTTTCGACTTTTAACAGGAAACTCAAAATTTTTCAAAAATTTCAAATCAGTCTAAAAAGCTTTATTTCGGTCCGAAAATCGTTTTCCAATCGACAGAAAATTTTCCAATTTACCGAAATTTCGAAATGCTACGAAAAAATTAAATACCTTCAAAACGCTTTATTTTTGTCTAAAAAACATTTTTACCTCAACAGAAATTTTTCGATATTTTATCAAAATTTTGAAATTTTTCGAAAAAATTAAGTATCTCTAAAACGCTTTATTTTTGTCTAAAAAACATTTTTCCATCAACAAAAATTATTCGACTTTTAACCGAAAACTGCAAATTTTTCGAAAATATCAAATACGTCTGAAAAGCTTTATTTCGGTCTAAAAAACGTTTTTGGATCAGCAGAAATTTTTCGACTTTTAACCGAAAACTCAAAATTTTTCAAAAATTTCAAATCAGTCTAAAAAGCTTTATTTCGGTCCGAAAATCGTTTTCCGATCGACAGAAAATTTTCTAATTTTTCCGAAATTTCGAAATTTTTCGATCAAATTAATTATCTCTAAAACGCTTTATTTTTGTCTAAAAAACATTTTTACATCAACACAAATTTTTCGATATTTTATCGAAATTTTGAAATTTTTCGAAAAAATAAGCACGGTCTAAAACGCTTTATTTCGGTCTGAAAAACGTTTTGTGGATCAAGAGAAATTTTTCGATTTTTCACGAAAATTTTCAAATTTTTCAAAAATATCAAATAGGTCTAAAAAGCTTTATTTCGGTCTGAAAATCGTTTTCCGATCGATAGAAAATTTTCTATTTTTTACCGAAATTTCGAAATATTACGAAAAAATTAAGTACCTCTAAAACGCTTTCTTTTTGTCTAAAAAACATTTTCACCGCAACAGAAATTTTTCGATATTTTATCGAAATTTTGAAATTTTTCGAAAAAATAAGACAGGTCTAAAACGCTTTATTTCGTGATAAAAAACGTTTTTCCATCAACAAAAATTATTCGACTTTTAACCGAAAACTACAAATTTTTCGAAAATATCAAATAGGTCCGAAAGCTTATTTCGGTCTAAAAAATGATTTCCGCTCGACGGAAACTTTTCGTTGTAAAATGGGAATTATAAGGCTCATTTGTGCTGGAGTGGAATTTGAGTGGAATTTTTTCAATCCTGTTTTGAATTACGTAAAAATTTGGATCATAGGTATTATTGCTGGATGTTTGGGAGATAGTCTTTCCCAGTAGGTTTGCAATATCTGGAAGATTGTTTGCAACAATCCCATTGCTATTGAGGGTGGAGGTTGGATAAGACGTATCGTTTCCATTAATTTTTTTTATTTTATTCCAAATGATTTTTGGGTTTGTGGAAGTTTTAATGCTAGAAACATACTGTTTTCAGGACTCCCTTTTTGCTTCCCATCGGATGTGTCTACATTTTGCTCTTGCTTTTTTGAACTCAATAAAATTATCGTTTGTTGAGTACCATCTAAATCTATTCCAAGCCTTTTTTTGTTCTTTATAAGCAACGCTACAATCAGAGTTCCACCATGGTTTTGGAAATTTGGGGTACTTTGTTGATGTTTTAGGTATTGCTTGATGGGCTGCTTGCATTATTGTCTGTGTAACAGATAATGTGGCTTCATTGATATTTCCTTTCAAGACCAAATTTTCTGTAAGTATGGCATTTATACAGAAACTATTCCAGTCTGCTCTTTCAATTTTCCATCTTGGAAGTCTAGTGGTGGTACATGGAGAGTTCTGATTATCGATCAAGATGATTGAGAAGTGATCACTACCGAAAGGGTTATCCAAAACATTAAAAGAAAAATTTGGCATGATATTAGGTGAACAAATGGAGAGGTCAATCACTGAAAAGCCGCATGATGCAGGATGGCAGTATGTGTAAGAGCCATTGTTAAGACATGCCAAACTGTGACTAATTAAAAGGTTTTCTATTATTCTGCCACGAGAATTTGTATTATTACATCCCCAAAGCTAATTATGGCTATTGAAATCACCCAAGAGGAGGAAAGGAGGTGGAAGTTGTGTGGTCAAAAGAGATACTTGGTTAATATTAATGGGTTTGTTTGGTGGCAAATATATTGAGCAGATAGTAAGGGATGCATGAGTATACATGCGAATTGCAGTAGCTTGTAGTGTTGTGTTGAGTTGGAGAGCAGAAGCTTGAATACTATTGGGGACTATGAGGGCAACCCCTCCACAAGCCCTGTCACCAACTTCATTATCTTTACGGAATATAACATGGTTCCGAAGTGTGGGATCACGGTCAGGAGTTAAGAAGGTTTCTTGGAGAGCAACACAGATAGGTGAGTAAGTGTTAATAAGGTGTTTAATATCATCAATGTTAACTTGGAAACCGCGGCAATTCCATTGGAGAATGGAAGAACGCGCCATTAAGGGAAGTGGATAGGACTCTTGGTCCTATTAATTTGTGTGTCTTCATTGTGAATACCAGAGGTATCTATCCCATCTTCCTGGAGACAGGAGAAGGCATTAGAAAATTCAATATCAGACGCAGAATCAGTGATGTCATTTTCGGCTTCTTTAACCTTCTGCTTTCTGAAACGGCCGAAACCGCCCGAGCTACTTGCTTCCTGAAACGGCCAGGGGTAAGGCATGTGGAGGGGCTTGACCCTCATCTTCAACTCCCGCACCTCCCGAGGCATTAACTATCTGCGGTTGATTTTATGGGTATGCGCTTCGATAACCTAAGATAACAAATAATTGCAATTGAAATCTAGTTAGCTCTACTCAACTACAATCTCACCAAATTTTATTTGGGAATTTGTTTTGCGTTCGTTCAATCTTGTTTTCTTTCGCTTTCAAATTAATTTTATTATTTGCTTGTTCATTTGTTTGCGTTGGCTTCGTTTATTTCATTTTATTTGAAATGGCTTCTCGTAAACACGGTTTACATGACGCCATATGCTATACATAATTTGATAATGGCCAAAGTGATTTTGAAAGCTATGATCTTTAAAGTGATTTTTTCAATGATGAATTAGGTTATTCCTTTTTACCCGAATATTTAGTTGTTGATGCTAAGGAAAGCGAAGAGTAAAATGAGCCGGAAAATGAGTGTTGCAATTATTCATGGAGTAATGATATTAATAATGAACAAATTCGAAAATTGGGTTTTAGAGGAATTCCTGGACCAATCCATGATTTGCCTACAGGATCGACATCATTTGCGTATTTTTCCCTGTTCTTTATATACACCGTAATGAAAACGTTCATAGAAAATTCAAACCTTTATGCGGAATTTTGCCAGGAGCAATCAGGAAATAAAGATGAAAATTGGGAACACGTATTGGCCATTTCTAAAATTTGGGGATTTTTTTAGCGTGCAATAATGAACACGGTACATGTCCCTAGATTACGAGATTATTAGATCAGAAGTCCTATACTTGGAATCTTATCCTTGGTTGTCCAACCTTTCTTGATAGCGGGCCACTTTTAGAAGTTTTTCACCGATCTCGCAAGTCAGCTGTTTCGAAAAAAAAAAAAAAAAAAAGGGGGGGATGAACTCCAACCTCAATTCAGTTTCTTCTGGTTATTCATTTATTTACTTACGACATAGAAGGGGGTCACACCCATATGGGAACCGCGATTTTTCCTTATTTTAAAAGATCTAAAATTTTTGTTTTGGATTTTTTTTCTAGATAGCTGTCGGAGGGTCGGATTGTGGCCCGCGGGTCGTATGTTGGACAACCCTGGATGTAGACAGTTCTTTTAATTTATGTCGTTGATAATGTCATTACTTGGACAAAAAAGTCCTTGAGCTTGCGAAATTAAAGTAGAGAAACTATAGTTGTAACGTTATTAAAAACGTTACGTTTAATGTTGAAATAATAATACGTCAATGAAAACGCTGCCACTCAAAAAAAAAAGCGCTATATAATACAATCTAACAAAAGGTATAATTACATCAAATAAATGACAAAGTGCATTTTTTTTTATTTCGTACTAAATACACTACGCCGAAAAATATAACCGCATTCCTTAGATTAAAAAAAAAAGAAAAGAAAGAGAAAATATTTTAAACTTTGAACGACGTTACCTATTATAAAATTTTTGTTTGAAATTGGGGGGCATGAAACCCTAATACCAACATTGGGGGGACGGATCCGCTAACGGCGCCCTTGGACAGAAGATGCGGGCCTTTTTGTTATATTTACGGATATTTATGACACTAATAAATCGCAAAATGGGTCAATTGCCTATGATTTGCTATCTTAAAATATACCCTGTTCTATTGACTAAAGCAAATTGATTTTTCTGGAAAATTATCCTTTTAACCGATATCGAACCATTACTACTAAGTAGACTCTCGGTGACATAAAAGGTTTAAATTTGGTTTAGTTTGTTGGTTTTACGTCCCAAAGCTACACTTTGGGCTGTCTCAGATGGGACCGCTGTCTTTACATGACCTCCGAAACACAATACGTTTCCAAAGAAACAAACAGCACGCGGGGATTCGAACTGCCATTCGAGTAAGTTGCCAGGCTAACGCTTTAAACAACCAAGCCACTGGATTCCCCAACAGATTAAAAAAAATTAAAGAAAGAAATTAAAGCTAATTTACTTATTCGCTTATTAGGGGCCGTTCAAGTATTACGTAAGCATCTTTGGGGTAAGGGTTTTAAGATTTGCTTACTTTTGCTGACAACGGGGAGGGGGTGGGAGTCTGAACTATGTTTACTTAAGACATAGAAAATATTAAAGGCAACACATAGTCAGAAAGTGACAGCCGCCCTGACAGAACTACAATACTGGCATGTACAACACACTACGTGTGAAAGATATAAAATACACGTAATCACAGTTAAATATTTAATTATTTAAACCTGCGGCTGGCTGTCAATCTTTTTTCTCTCGGAGACCACCTTCTATACTCCGTTTGGTATCTCTAACATTTTTAAATTATAATGAATATATTATTTTTAATAAATGCATTTTATCAAATCCACTTCTTATTTATCCACTATTTGCTTACAATATATGAAATATTAATATATGTAATAAAAATGTCACAAAATTCTTTATAATAAAATATTATATTATATATAAATATATTGTTATCCTTTATAGTTTAATATGTATAATATATGTAGTTTAATAATATATGTACACATATATATTTTATAAATATATATATTTAAAATAGTGCGTAGCATGAAGTGGGTGAGTCAGGCATTTGCTTATTTTTTCTTACAAGGTGGAGGGGGAGTATAAAATGAGGAGCCAGAGGGGGAGTATAAAATGGGGAGCCAGAAATGTGCTTACGTAATACTTGAACAACCCTTTACCTATTTATCAATTTCAAATTATTCGCTAATTCAAATACTGCATGCAACTGAAAAAAGAAGTAGAAACTGCAACTGTTACTTTTGCAATATTCGAATAACGAAACCTTCGGAAAACAGAAACCTCCGAATAACGGCTGTGCATTATTTCTACGTAATTCTTCGCTTTATTTTTGTTTGAAGCCCCAGCGCTGTGGGATTTTGCGGGCGATAGATCCGGCCCTGAATGTATTATACAAATAAACGTTTTTCAAAATTTTTAAATCTATACTTAAATTGAATGGAATACTTTCATAATAGATGCATAAGTAATAAACTACATTCTGATATATAATAATAATCATATTTTTCTAAATTCTATTTCCAACATTTTATTATTCCGATCACTAAACCTATTTCTAATAAATTTACATTATACAATTAATAATATTATTTTCAAAATAATACTTAATATATACTAATGTATAGTTGTATATTTAGTAGTTTCCTGATGTTGCCAAAAGAGCGCTACGGTTCACGATGTGGGCGACTGACAAATGGGTAGCGTCTTCCCGTGTTTTGAAAGTTTCCCGCCTTTTTTAGTTCCCGCCCGATCCTGGAGGGGAGAGCAGATTTAAAACTCAGATAAGAATAGGGAGAATGGGCAATGAAAGTTCAGATGATTCCATTTCAAACGTTGGCTGGTCCCGGGTGTAGGGATCATGTTTACAAAAAGCCATCAGAAAGCAGAGGGTTAAAGAACTCCATGAATATAGTCGATAAGATTAAAACATTAACTGAAAAAATACGCATAAATAAGGTAATTGCTTTATTAGCTTCTTTCAAAAATTATGATTGATCAATAATTAAATTTTAATTAGATTGTATACTATTTTCGTCTAAGCTTCGAATTCCTCTTTACGTAACAATGAAAGCGATGATTTAGTTCTGAAGTTTTGCGTATTAAGTCTCCAGAATTTTCCGATAATTGGTTTTATAAAATTGTGTTAGAATAATTTGAATCTTTCCTTTGGAAATCGCGGCTTGATTAGTTGTTGTTCAGTTCAAAGATTTTCTATGTTACTCTACAAAATGATATATGACTGTCTTTGATGTTTTAATATTTCTTTATCTGGTATACATTTTATTAATGCACATGCACGAAACCGATCTTCTTGAAACTTTACATTCGCTTTCATTTTCTGTTATCACCTTTGGTGAAAACAAATAAGATATTTCAGTTAATCTGAAGAAGTGAAGCGCAAATATCTGCGCAAAATATTTTAATGGAGTGATTCGATGCTGATATATTGTATGAAATACTACCTTTCGATGTCATGTTTCAGTGCTACTATCAATTTCAGATTTATAAAATTGCCGCCCTTAGGCACAGCCTGTACTGCCGCCCACTTGTTTAGAAAGAACGGAATATTTGTTAAAAAAGAAAGAAAGAAAGAAAGAAAGAAAGAAAGAAAGAAAGAAAGAAAGAAAACAAACGCATATCATACTCTTAACATTTGATATGTAAAGGAGATTTTTCATATAATTATTCAAACTAATAAGATACAATTCGAAATTATTGCTACCATAGTCTCCGACTTCCTGGATTTGAGACACTTTTTGAATCCACAATAATTTTAGTATGGATTCCTGGAATCTCTGATATTTTTGCGTGTATTTCGCGTATTTGGGAAAAATACACGTACGCATCCTTGCACGAATTTTGTCGTTATCAGTTCAAATTTTTTATTGTTCATTCGTTTACTATTAGTATATATAAAAAGCGTGTTAAGCCTAAATTTATAAATGGGCAAGATGGGTAAATGATTAGGACATTTACCCATCATTTTTGGGTTTTTTTTAGGGTATTTTTAACCAAAATTTTTAGGGCCCCTTCGTCTTTCGATTCTGTAGTTTGTATTTGCAGGCAAGTTAAAGTAGTCGCTTATATGTCATCGCTATTGGGGAAACAGGGCAATAATTAAAAGGAACGTTGTTTTTTCAACATTGTTGAGTTCGGAAAATTTTATATTTAAGCTCTTTGATGCCGCCCCACGAGAAGTGCCGCCCCTAGGCCTGTGCCTTGTATGCCTACTTAGAAATCCGCCACTGGCTTCGACTAATAGAACGTTAACTTTAAATGTTAAACAGTCATCTAAAATACTTGAACATGCTTATTCTAGTTTAGACACCGAGAAACGAAATGGCTATGTCCATGTTTCATGGGTCAAGGGCATTTAAGGTCATGCTGTACATAAGGCCGCAGTTTTCCGATGAATCCGAACCTTTGTTGCTTAGGGACTCAAACCCCAAAATACGTATTGGCAGAAAAACGGCAAGTTCTTGGTGTCATCAGGATTCAAACCTGTATGTTCTGCATGATGAACAAACGCTTTATCTTAAGGTCGCCATGCGGTTTTTCTATAATATATACGCAATTAGTTTTTTCATAGAAGTAGCTATATATAAGAAAATGTAGAATGTTCTCTAACTGATATGTATAATGTTAAAAAAGTATTTTGGTTAATGTTTTAAAAAAGGAAGTAGCACTAATGGAAAAAAGCTAAATTAAAAATAGCGACATTAAAAATTTACCAACAGCTAAGAAAAATTGTAAAAAAAAATCTTTTAAAGTGACATACCAAACGCTTTTGTATATTTTAAACCCACAAAAATATAAATATATAAAATCAATTAAGCTAAAGATTTTTCACATAAAACGAAATCTTTTTCTTATGTACTTGAAATAAAATCAGACTTTAGTTATTTATATATTTTTAATAGGAAGATTTCCCTTTTGCTCGCTTGTTGAAGCACACACAAAGCATTTATAGCGGGGTGTAATGCCACCAACAAGAACACGACATTCTTCTTTCTACCAGTTATTTTTAAAAACAAAAACTCTACATACAAATTCATTCTCCTCTTTGATTGGCGTACGATGATCTATCCTGGCACTACCTCATACCTCATTGAGCTTTAATCAACCGTCAACCATTTATATGTAAATAGAAAAAAATTATTGGAAATTGGTAATTAGATCAAACTTGCCTTCTTATCTTTTACTGCAAGCAATTTATGTCAAAGTCTGAAGCTCCTCCCCAAATGTTGATGTTTACAGAAACACTGGCTTTCGATTGTATTTCTGAAAATGAGTGTCGATTGGATGGACTTCAAATGTAATAAGGGAGATAGATCACTGAAAAAAAGTTGCGTGTTTTGTATGAAATCACCTATAACAGTTCGACGTCTGTTGAAAACTATTAGGCGGATTTAACTTTCCCCGCTGTTATATATTCATGTCTAACGTTTACGATATACACCGAAGAGCCAAAACATTATGACCACACCCACCGCGTACAAATGAGCTCACCCAGATGACTCTGAGTGCATCTAAACAGGTAAGAAGTTTATTTAACGCCTTTCTGATCCGAGGCATAATTCTCTTGATTGCGTTTGTGTGTTTGTGTATGGTACGTAAGGTACTATGCTGATATAAGAGAGTTTGATAGAGGGCAGATGGTAATATCCCGATGTGTAAGAACGGGTATCTCCGAATCTACACGGCTCATCGGATATTCGCGAGCTGCCTTTGTTAGGACCTATGCAAAGTGGATGAATGACGGCGAAACCAGTAGTACACGGCAAAAAGGGTGTAGTTTATCTGAAACCGCCGGAACGCCGTTCAGATACTGCTTTTTTTTAGGTCTCTCCATCTCCATTCTATACCTCACCCCCTTCCTCCTAACAATACCACCAAAGACAGAGCGTTTCGGCTTTACTTAATTTATAACTACACCCCTGGACCGTAAGGCGTTGGAAGTCCACGTATCATCAACGAAACTGGACATCCGAGGCTATCCAGCTTGATGAAACAAAATATCCGACAGCCAATGGCTCAACTGACAGCCGATTACAGTGCAAATCTAAGTAGGGGTGTTTCGGTGCACACAGTTCAGCGGACTCTATTCCATATGGGGTTCCGCAGCAGATGGCCTTCTCATGCACCTCCATTAACTAATCGTCATCGCCATTTATGCCTACAGTGGGCCCAGGAACGTCGTGACTGAACCATGTGACAATGAAACAGAGTTGCCAGGTCAGATGAATTACGTTTTCTGCTTCATCACGTCGATGGCCGTGTCAGAGTATGCCGTCTTCCAGGTGAACAGTTCGTCGACACATGTACCGCGAGTCATAAACCGGCCTGTGGTGGTGGTATTATAGTTTAGGAGACGTTCTCATGGGCATCCTTGGAACCGTTTGTTGTGGTAGAACACACACCATGAACGCTGTTGACTATCTCAACATTATTGAAGACCAGTCACACCCTTGCATGTCATCTGCCTTTCCCACCGGGAATGGGATCTTCCAGCAGGACAACGCTCCCTGTCACAAGGCTGCAATTGTGTTACAATGGTTCGAGAAGCATGTGGATGAATTTCAGTTCATGTCCTGGCTGCTCAACTCGCCAAATCTTAATCCTATAGAGAAATTTTTGGATGTCATAAAACGGCAGCTCAGAGCTCAAAATCCACCCCGGAATATTCGGGAATTGGGTGACCGCTTCTTGCATATCTAGTACCATCTGTCTCCGGCCACCTACCATACACTTGTGGCACAATGCCAAGGCGGATTGCAGCTGTTTTGTGTACCAAAGGTGAAGCAACACGTTATTAGATAAATGGCCAATATGTTTTGGCCCTTCAGTGTATAGCAGAACATGCCTTTCTCAGAATTTATATATTTCCCTGCATTTCTATGTGTATTTTATATATTATATATAGAAAACTCTATATCTCGAAACCTCTTTATCTCGGATTTTTTGCTCGTTCTCATGAGATTCAAGATAGAAAGTTTCTATTGTAATAGGTTGTGGTGAGGAAAATGGCAGTGATGCAACCTTAGACGGGACGATTCTTGCTCCCTTCTGGGATAACCGGAACGGTGACGTAACTACAGCGAACGTGGCTATAGCAGAAACCCAAAATTCGTGGTTAGAGCGGAGGGTCGAGGGATCATCATGTCTAAAGCGGACAAAATTTTCCCTCTCGTTCAGTTGGACTCTTTTTTTTTTAATTCATAGACAACATATTTACACTTATCTACCCCTCTCCATTAAAACTGGGTCCAGTTTCTATATTTCTGCTAAACTCTAAAGCGTGAATCGGCTTCTTTCATATTTGAAATTAAGGAAAAACAACTCACCATTTTTTGATTACTTATTTCCATACTGAAGATTCATGAAAATTATCTCTGTCGATATACATGCTACACTATCACTGCTTATTAGTGGGTATGAATAAAACAGCTTTCTCATAAATATACTTTATATTTTATGTTTCTCATAAATATTCTTTATATTTTACATTTCTCATAAATATATTTTATATTTCTCGTAAATATATTTTATATTTCTCATAAATATACTTTA
>QLNU02015360.1:104490483-104538376 GCA_006491805.2 Dysdera silvatica
TGAGTAGTTACCTTTATAGGCCTATACACCAAGTTTCAGGTGCTAAAATCTTCCGGCTTTATATTTGATGCCACCAGTTTGGGCATGTGTAGCAATGAATTTTAATTTTGGTAAGTGTACTTTCTTCCTGTATGTTTTAAAAGCTTCCTGTGCGTTTACTTGCGATTTTCTCCGTCGCCATAGTTTTTGCCGAAATTAGTAGTCAAATGACTTGCCTTGTAGTTTGAACAAACTGGTATGCTGAATGAGTTCGAAAATTGTTTCACTTGAATAGTGATATAATCATTGTTTAAATCTCTTGCTGGTTCCTTAGCAGGCGAAAAATCATCTTGAAAATATTCAATCCGTTTTGGAGTATTTTTTGGGAGTAGCTTTTGTTGTTTGGATTTCATTTGCATTGATTTACTTGAAATTGATTTTATTTTTCCACCCATCACGAAATTATTTATTTAAAAAGGCTGCTAAGTTAGCATTAATATAAAAATAATATAAATAATAATAAAATATGCAACAATAAAATAATATATATACAACTAAAAGAATATTTTCGAACATTTTCAAAAAGAAAGAAATAGTTCAGACTGACGCTTGAAAAAAAAAAACAAGTGATTACACTGTAAACAAAAATAATACATGAGTAAAGTTATTTATTTCCATTTGATGTCACGTTACTTCTCTTCACTTCGCTGCTGTAAAACAAATTATATAAAACTTAACCAAAACAGTACAAAAGTTGCAGAAATTAATGTTTTCGTTTATTAAATGATTTTTCATGAAGCCCTTTTAAACGGACACGCCCCTTTTTGTTGATGTTTTCTCATGACGTCATTTTTAAAGTTTTAATTGAGATAGGACGAAAATGTTTTCACTAAAACACCTCTAAAGGATTGAATTTTTTTTTTCAAGATAAAAAAATGCAATTTTTGAAAATTATTCTGTCCCAGACCTCCTTAAAGTAACTGTTATGAGTTCTGGGAAAGAAACTAGTGCTGGTAGAAGCAACTTAGTTTTAAGAATACCAAATGAAGTTAAATCTTTTCGCCAAATTGCTAATAATATAAGACGAAGTCATTGTTGTGTCCATAAAATAATTGAAAAGTAAGAGAAAGGCTGGAAAATAAATGTAAAATAGGAAGAAAAATTTTCTAAGTGCAGTTGAAAACCGGAAAATAAAAAAAAAATCGTTGGATCTAAAAGTAAATGCAATTAATTTTGCTGTAAAATCGTGTGCAATCATAAACGTATTTTTGTATAAACTGTATGCAATCTCTCCTGGACAGCTGACTACAACAGTAAAGCATCTATAAAGTATATCTATAATATATCTTTCACCAGCTTGCAGAACAAACGCTAGAGTTTAGAATTTCCTCTAGCTCATTCACTCATTTATTAAAAACTCGAAACCTTTGGAATACAGTAATTTTTAGGGATGGGGGTGATATTTAATATTTTTAGTAGTAATGGCCGTCGCATATTTTAGAAGAAACCCAACATTATACCTATGCTATGAAGTTTGGGAGTTAGGGGTTTTAAAATAGTTTCCCGGCTGGACTTTAATAATGAAATGAAGGCAAATTAAGAATGGCTTGTTTTGGTCTTGAAGATTGCAGGCATTTGCTTTTTAAAATTAATTTATTAAAATCACCTTTTTTTAATTTAATGTAAGGTTGTATGAGAAGTGGGAGGAGTTTATAGGATGAGGAGAATGGTGTTTGATAGATGATTATGTTGGAAATAGGCTGAATATTGGGCCGGGTAGAGAAGGGGCTGTTTGTGCTGGTGAGATATAAGAAGAAAGGACGGAGGGAGTTAAGAAGACGACGACAGATTGCAAGGGTCCTATAAATCAGTTTGAGGGGAATTTGTTGACAGCACAAGCATATATGCGATAAGCAGATTGGTGTGATTGAAAATATAGGTGAAATGATTTTGAGAGAGATTTTGGATAACTTCAGATGGTGAGGATGTTAGCACCTTTTGAAGATTTGTGAGTTCCTAACGAACCAAAGAATGCGTAGTAGCATTCAAAGAGTGGAGTTTTCAAAACTTTAGATTCGTTGGAGCATGCTGCTGTGAATTGAATCCTAAGCAGCGGTGGTGTCGACTATTATTGGGCTGATAATGTGTGGTCCTCACACACACTCTCTCTCTCTCTCTCTCTTTCTCACCACCTAGGAATTTCCACAAGTGTGAGGACTTCCCCAACCACAGCAATGAAGTATCCGCTCTAGACACGCTGCACCTGCAACTGTCCACTGTCCGCTGCAGCCACATAACCCCTGGGACCTTACCATAATCTCCTCCTCCACTTTCTTTTCTTTTGCGCTACAATCCTTGAAGAAACTGAACTCCTACACGATTCTCACCCACTTTTCCATGTCTAAAGCTTTCATTCCTCGGACCCCTAACACCTGACTATTTCCATTTTTAGTTCTCTTGTACGAGAAAGATTCTTTTATCAATTCTACCGTTTAATTAAATTTTTAAAATATTCTTAATTTAAATTAATATCTTCATTTCTAATTTCGTGTATGAATTTTTTATGGTGAAACTTTTAAATCTTTTCAATCATACTTCTCCCATAATTTTTAATTGATTAAACAATTGCATTAAGAAACTAAATTCATTTTTAGTAGTTTGAAGTATTTTTATCATCGATATTCATCGTTCAATTTTTATATAATCGTCCATCTAATTCGCTAATTTTTCTAAAATAAAATGTTGGATATTGGCTGGCTTATTAGCAAATTCCAAAATTAATTGCCAAAATCGTAAAAAATAGATTAATTTCTTTTTCAGTGAAAACATTTTTCAAATTAATTCCACGATTATCAATTAACTGTGTGATTTTTAATGAATGCAACGAATTAAAAACCAAATACAATCAGACTATTTGGTTTTGCCCAGAAATGCACTACACTTCCAATAAAAGAGAATTGCAATATAAAAAAGGACAAACGAGAAATAAGTTTTTCATTTCAAGATAATTAACTACTACATATTCTGGGCTGTAAATGAATATTAAATATAAATTCGTATTTTAGCTAATTAATTCATTTATTCTTAAATATGAAATCAACGGCTGCTATGGTCATGCATAGATAACTATTTGCAACGTCTATTAGAAAAGTTCACGTATTTTTCATGTTTACTAGAAAAATATTTTTTTTTATGATTTTAAGAGAATGACTTTGTTTTAAACTATAAAAATAACAAATTTTCTTTGAACTTTTTATCCATTTTTATGTTATCGACTGGCATCCAATCTTCTTGTTTTGTAACGTCGTCTGTTACAGCAAAAGAGGAATGGAGAATTTACAATACTAAGCGGAACAAATTTCGCTAAAAGCGTAAGTTACTTTCATATTCGTGTTTGGAAAATTTCTCATTCGGTAGCAATTTTTTCAACGTACTTGGCACTTGACAACAAAATGTATTCCCACATTTCCTTTTTTCATCTATCTAAACACAATTACGTAAAGTGTACTCTTGGCCATCTAATTCGAGACTCGCTGTCAGAGCCGTCATAAGTAAATCTGTAGAACGAGTAAAATTTTGTCATGGTCCGATGTATAAGAAAAGATTTAGTAATGTTTCAAGAACTACTGTTCCCTTTATCAGGCGAAATCAAGATCTGCCAAATAGTGAATACCATCTGTGTAAAGATTAAATATACCATCCACTGTAATGGGGATGAAAACGTGGAAACTATTCGTTATTTCCTGACAGAGGCGTGCTTGCTCGCCCCAAAAAAAAATATGAAAAGGAAAACAGGGGTTGGCTCTGAAATTTAAATTAGACATCTCGGCGTATTTTAACTGGCAGTAACAATGGGGTAAAAAATCAGAGCTTTTAAGATAAGACCAAATGGCATTCTATATCTAATTAGAAGAAGATTTTAAATTAAAATTTAACGTCATATTGCAATCTCCAATAAAAATAGACATTAATTTCATTATGGGAAGCAATAGTTTTAATGTGCATTTGCCGTGTTGATACTTTTTTGTTTCTTAACGTTTATAGAGATGACTTCATGTTGGTGTTAAGAAGATTGCAAAATGGTGGAAAATACAAACGTGGTGTAAAAAGACGAAATGTTTCGCTACCTCTGCATTTGAGTTTTACCCTCTTTCAGAGTCCCTACTGTGGCTCGCTCAGTGGCAGCGTATTCGTAATATAGTGCTTATAAACTCGCATTCGACTTGGTATCGTAATACACGTGCCGCTTTTCTGTCCACAGTGAATACAGTGGAACCTCGATTATCCGTCTCCCGATTTACCGTCTTTCTCGCCTAACCATCGGCGTCAAATTCAAGTTAGGGCCACTCCGTTAACATCGACAATGAGACAATTTTACACACTTGTGAGGCTCTGCTAGTAGGAAAAAGCATTGAAATTGACGATGTTATCGAATGAATGAAATTTGACAACTTGAAGCAGGTTTTCGGTTCCTAAGTGACGATGAATTCATTCAGCAAGTGTTGAACCCCAATGATCCTAAAAAAAACGATGAAAGTGCACAGGAGCCTGGAGAACCTACAAAAACATAACCCATGCTGAAGCAGAATGTATGCTTTCTAAGTGCATTTTACCTGGTTTGAACAACAAACTGAAGCAAATGCTATTTAGCTATTACTGCTTTGAAGAGTACAGGACATGGCAACCAAAAAAAGCACGCAGTATTCTTTAAAAAAAAACTGTGTTCTTCAAGCAATAACAATAATTTTACACACAGGTATGAAATGTTTAATATTCGCGTTTTATTAAATGCAAGTTCTCTTGCTTCAAATAAACTTCGTTTTTGCATTGAGCAAGTTTCACGATGTAATTTTTTTAAATGTATAATTTTAATAAAATCATACTATATTATACTATAAATTTCCATTTCCTCGCTTAACCGTCTTTTCAGTTATCCGTCGAGGCCCTGGTCCCGTGTCTGATGGATAATCGAGGTTTTACTGTACATGGTTTAATTCCAGCAAAGGTTCGGCTTCTCCAAAAAAACTATACGTCCCGGAGCAGCATGACCATTGCTGTCCATGCGCCTACAAAAGCATAAACTTCAGCCCTCTTCCAGACCACCTGCTGAAAAAACTTTTTAAAGGCAAAAAGAAACATTGAGAAATACAAAAATGTCACGAAAACAAATATACTGGAAAATCAGTTGTGCTTCTTATCTTTTCCTTTAAGATATTTTTCAGGAAACCAAATAAAATTATTTAGTTTGCTTGTCTGTGTGTTTTACGTCAGCTAAGGTCATACTGCCGAAGGACTCACAGTTTCTCGAAGAATTCGAACTTCTCTTTCCTAAATGACCACACGCCAGATTACGCCGGGCAGGAAAAACGGCACGCCCTCTACAGCACCAATATGGAATCGAACCCTGATTAACTGCATATTAGACGAACACGTTACCTCTACGCCATCGCAGTGGTGGCTCGTGGCGCTATTTTAGTGAGTCAGAACTAGGCTGATTCACCAAAGTAAATTGCATTACGTTCTATACTCGCCAAGAAACCGGTTTCACTGACTGAGTAAATACGTAGGTTAATGTAGTTTGGTGAATTGGCTTAACTCCTGCCTCACTAAATTTTCGCCACCAGCCGCCGCTGCGCCATCGTAACGCCAAATTAACTAGCACTTTTGAAAAAGAATACTTTCGGCCTTACGGTGGTGCATTGATATGGCGTTCGCGTAATGTTCGGTTATTCCGAGTTCGACTCCCAACCGTGGGGGGGTGGGGAAGAAGAGCCCTTACCGAATAACTGTTCACCGTAATCAGGGAGTTGGTTCCCTAGACCTCGAGAGGTTCTGACCTTTCTGAAAATTATAGGTTCCGGCACTACATGACCCTCGCGCCATCAAACTCACACGAACGTAGAGTCATTTCATTCACATTTAGCAATAATAGTTTCCTCTGAACTAGCATTTTAACTAAATTAAAGTACACTGTAGTTTACTTTTTCTTTATCCATGTGAAGATAGGGGAGTGTTATTCTATACAAGGTGGACCACTTAAGTTGATAATGTAAAACATCTAAAAATTAGCGTTTTACAAAAAAAAAAAAAAATTAGCGTTTTACAAAAAAAAAAAAAAATTGGAACGAAAGTTGCTTATCTTGAAGGGGGGAAATTTTTTTCGTTGTCTATGTTTTACTTGTGGGAGGGTGTCGTTTTCAAGGTTATTTGGAGGTCAAATTGTTTTTGATTTTCAAAGGGAAACCTATATTTTTTATTCTTATTATTTATTTTTATCTTGATCCCAGACCCTGTAGTAATCTCCTTTTGGATATTAAATCAATTGTTTCATTTCCTTTATTCGAAAAGTCTTTGCGGACATATTTGCAGTCTTCTTTATAAATCTGCGCTTTCTTATTTTGTGATTCCTTAAAAGGATTTTCTTGTTTTGTTTGAAATTCATCACTTTCAAAACTTATTTTCAAGCATCGGGCTAGTAAGATCAAATTTGGTCTTTTTCTGATGCTTCCATCGACAACCAAGTTGATTAGATTTACGTAGAGGCATAAGTTTGAAATAGTCTTATTGATAACTGACTTATTTTATAATATTTCGATAAGGTTTATAACATGTATATTGTAACAAATCATGTACTTACTGACCAATTATGTCCTATGTGTTGATTGTTGTAAATAAATAAAATATTATTATTATTCATCGTAAAAAATAAACAACTTCCGTAGAAAGCCTTTTTTCGATTTAGAACTTAGTTTCCTAGATATTTAAAAAAAAAATTGAATAAAAACGTGAATGCCTTACCATAGAAACTGATTTAATATTTAAAAAATGAAAAAAATTAAGTATGCAGTAGTTGGGGAGGCATTGTACACACAAATAAATATGATTCGTTGATAAGTCATACAATCGATTTATATTCCATAGAAAAATGAGATATTGCGCGTGGTGCTAATTGGTACCGAAGCAAGGCGGCTGCGTGCTACCAGCATTCAGTTTTTTTCTCTACTTTCGTCGTACAGTCATCCATTTAATGTAAATTATTTAACCCGCGAGCAGGCGCGCGGGATGTTTCACATCCCACAACTTACAATTTGTGAAAAAAACCGTCCACCCTTGCTTTTGAAACTGGCCAAACTCTTTCCTGTTGCCTTCAAAGTCACAATCTTTTGGGGTAGGGTGACAAAGAGAAAATTCCACTTATTGTTCCCTGTAAAATTGGACGTTTTTAATGAAATA
This sequence comes from Dysdera silvatica, assembly GCA_006491805.2. Taxonomy (NCBI): domain Eukaryota; kingdom Metazoa; phylum Arthropoda; class Arachnida; order Araneae; family Dysderidae; genus Dysdera; species Dysdera silvatica. Next base: position 104,497,696 of record QLNU02015360.1, read on the forward strand.
ATGCTATATAATCAGATGGGGTGCAAATCACCCCGCGCGCGTTCTCGCGTTCCTCTAATCCACACGCCTGCTCGCGAGTTAAAAGTTAGCGCGTAAGTATTAAATTAGTTAATTGAAGTTTAGTTTATTGTGTGTTAAAAATGAACTACCTGTAGAGGAAAATGTCAAAATGGTTCTTATTTATAGGGAATCTAGAGAAATAGTCTTTATTCAAGTTTGTTTCTTAAATATATCGGAAACTAAGCGCCAAATTGAAGAAATGCTTCCTACAAAAGTTTATTTTTTACGAGGAATAGGAATAAAAAATATAGGTTTGCCTTTGAAAAAAACAGTTTGACCTTCAAATGACCATGAAAATGACCCCCTAAATAAAACACGGATAATGAAAAACACTTTCCCCACTTCAAGACAAGTTGCTTTTGTTTTAACCATTTTTTTGTAGAACGCTTATTTTTTTAGATATTTTACACTACCGCCCTGCGGTGGCCATTCGCCTAGTGCGCCGTTAACCCGGGTTCGACTCCCAACAGTGCAAAGAACGCTTACTCAGAGATCTCATAAAGATCGCACTGCTCACTGTAGTCTGGTGTTTGGTTCCCTGTGCCTTAAGAGGTTCGGATTCCTCGGAAAACAGTAGGTCCCGGCACAGCATGACCACTGTAGTCTTTGAGCCAAAAAAGCAAACAAACAAACAATTTTGCACTACCCCCACTTCAAGACAAGCAGCTTTTGTTTCGAACTTCTTCTTTTTTTTCTTTTTTTTTTTGTAGAACGGTTTTTTTTTATTTTATTTATTTAATTTTGAGATATTTTACATTATCAACATAAGTGGTCCACCTTGTATATTTACGAATGCAACGGAAAAGAACGTTGTTGGGAAAAAGGCTTTGAAAATAATCCCTTTTCACTTTGGATAACAGTATAAGGACTAGCGGATATGATTGGAACTATCTATCCAGAATAAACATTGAAATGATGTTTTTGTAAAAGATATACCGAAAAAGTATTTTTTTCAAAGGCTAAACTGTTCATAGAATAATAGGCTTTAGACATCGCATAGGCAGTTGTTTACTTGTTTACAGTCAGAATTGTTGCAAATAAAAGGTGCACAATTTTTCTTTCTTTTTTTCTTTCTTTTTTTTTTCCATATATCATAGGAAAATTGTGAGATAACTGAAATGGGATTAATGTGTGTAGTTAAGGCGCTTTTGTATTTGTGTTCTTAATCAATTTCATTAAACTGATGGTTATATTTTTTACAGTTATTACTTTTGCAATATTTTTCATTACATGCAGCGTGTCACAGAAACAATAAATTTGAATTTTAGAAATAATGAGAACTCAACATTACTAACAAGAATCAAAAAATAAATCTCAAACCCAATAATTTAAAGACATTTCACGTTTCAGAAAGAGGGAAAACAATTCAAGATTTCTTCGATATATACGTAGCACTTTCATAGCTGCAGTCAACTGTTTTTAGGAATGACTTTAGATTGGGAATATGTTAATATTCTCAACATGTACAGCCCATAGATCGACATATGCTAAGCATTACAAACAAACGTAAAGTGATTAACGCATTATATCTGTTTCGCATTAAATTGAAACGTTTAACACACGTTGCATTTTTCGTATCATGTAAAATCGCGCCTATTACATACGTCCTAATCGCGCAATGGTTGTATCCACCGCTTTTGAATCCGCTGAGCTGGTTTTCGGCTCCCAAGTTAGCTTAGTTGGTCGTAGGTGTATCGTAGGTTAGTTTGAGAGTTACCTATCAGGGTGACATTAAGTGAAAAGCATTGACAATTACCTGCCTTCATCTAGAAGGTTAGAACTTGGTAGGCATTTGCAAAAATAGTTTATTATGGTGCGTATTTGCGCTTAGTTTGGTCTTAAGAAGCTTGTTTAACCACCCGTTCTTTATTCCGTACGATGGTTGGCATTTGGTTTATGCGCAAACACGGAAATAGTAATGCTCGTGAAGTTATTCAAAAACATACTGTTCAAAACATCACCAAAAAACTGAACACCAAAAGTGTTAAAATTGAATGACAAGTGTGTTCTTTTTAATAAAATGAGGTGCAAATATGAGGTGCATTTATGAGGTGAAATGTGCAGGTGTGCCGCTGCAAATTGTTAAAATCACTCGAAAAATAAACATAGAATATCAAGATTTGCAATATATATATCCTGTAAGATAAAGGAAATAAATTTCTAACTTTCCAATGGTAAACGTTGCGTTATGAAACCGGAAGTGTACAACAAAATGGCGTCTGAGGCGTCGGCCTAGAATTCTAGGGGCTCTAGGAAAAACGTGTTAAGCAAGATTAGATCTGAAATGGTTTGTTTGTTTGTTTGGCTTTTTTATGGCGCAAGAGCATCTGGGCTATACTGCGCCAATGATCTGAAATGGAACCCTCATGATTTTTTAAAGCCGATTATTCTAAGAAGACATTAATTTCAGTAGACCTGAAATGCAAGTAAGTGTGTATAACCCTTTTTATTGAAATAGAACTATTAATACATAACATTATCATGGATTAAGAAATGTCAGAACGAAATCCTTTTGTCGATTAGAAAAACACAACAAAAATAGAAAAGTACTCATACTTTGTTATGTTAACGTTCACAACAATGATTTTTTTATTCTATCTGACGATTTTTCTAAAAAAAAATAAAAAAAAAATCTTTTAAAAAAATAATTGAGTGTAGATGGTCGAGACGCTAGCTCCTTTTGCCTATAGACCTTTCGACAGCCAGCGTCATTGATTGGTGGCATTTTATCGCACAAGGACAAACATGGCGCAAGGACAGGTAAAGCTGCACCAGGATCTGCAATATTTCAAGGAATTCTCTCCCGCCTTTAAAATAAAACCCCGATCAACGAATCTATAGAAAACTATGAATACTTTTCAGAATCAAACGGGATTGCTCACGCGATAGCCGTATGTGTTGCCACAGCGGGGCACCCACGCAAATTTAATGGTTAAAAATATAAGACAGAAACGCTAGACATTTAAGAAATTGTATTTCAGAGTTTTAAAATAATTTCTCTGTGAGCATTTGCACGATGCCTAGGTTTAACAAAAGAGTTCCACAAACTGTCAAACAAAGAAAATAAGAATAGGATATTTTCTGAGGGTGGCGTACGAAACAAGTAACCCGCCGGAAAACCGATTAAATAGCAATTCTATGATGACATAACTATGGCGTGCTCGTCAGCCATATTGAATTACGTTGTTCTTTAAATCATTTTGTGTGGATATTAACGTATTATTACAGGAGAATATTAGTTTGCCAAATATATTCTGTGTATTTGTACAAAGTAAGCATGGGTAGACAAAAAAAAAGCCAGACGACGTTTTATGGGTTTAGGCGCCAGAGCCAGGCTAAAATAAACCATGGAAATCCCATAAAATGTCAACTTTGATTAGGGGCTTGTTTGTCAATTCTAGTATCGTAAACTCAGGGCGTAGTTAAACTCAAAAACAGTAGACCGCCCCGCGAAAGGAAACCTATCAGAGATCAGCAGTATAGTTTGTATATATAGCAACAGGCAAATGTACTGGCAAAACGAATCATCCTGTGAGTGGATTGGGTAATTTAATGTGATTGACATGCAGGTCGTGCTGGGGATGGAAAGAGAAGAAAATAGAAGAGAAGAGCGGGAGCAGCGTACGGAAAAGGACGTCTCAACTTAACGTTGAACTTGGAGTTCTGTCAGAGCCTTGAGGGCAAGCAAAGTTGCAGGTGGGAAGACTCACAACCTTCCTACTTGAAAGTATCGCACGGGCTCCACTTGGAAAGTTTTTATTAAAGCTCCAAAAATTCTCGATTCGCTCACGAGCTACAAAATCATACGCCACAGCTGCGTAGAGTTATATTCATCGCCACTGCAGAGTGAAGAATTCCGGCTGACTATAATTATTCATCGTTGATTTTCGCATCAGCAAATCCCGATGTTTGTCCAAAAAATACGTAGAGTCCCACTGAACTGATGCAGCAGCATCCTGTCTGTTCATCGTTGTTTTCAGCACCAGCAGAGCCTGACGTTTGTCCATAAAATACACCTAGTCCTACTGAACCGACGCAGCACCATGCCAACTATTCATCGTTGTTTTCCCGCACCTGCAGAGCTTGACGTTTGTCCGTAAAATACGCCGAGTCCTACTGAACTGACGCAGGGGCATCCCGGCTGTTCATCGTTGTTTTCGCATCAGCAAAGCCTGACGTTTTCCTTAAAATACGCCAAGTCCGGCAGGAGTGGAGCAGCAACATCCCCGCAGCCCCGTAAATGTTTTCTCATCAGAAATTGGATTTTGAAGTGCACGACGAGCCACAGCGTAATGCACCTGCAACAAAACAACGGTCACGTGACTGCAACACCCCATCATAACAGTCGCACGTGAGTCAATATCCATTTATTCCCATTTGTACGAGGTGTACCATTATTTAGGTTTAATTTGAAAATTAGGTTATGAAACATTCTATTTTTCCCATTTGCCCTTGCTTACTCAGGCAGTATTTCTTGCATTGTTTTAATTTAATATCTGGCATACGTTCTCAGTATTGGTGTAATTTATTGTATTGTCATATTGCAATTTAGATAGATATTGTTGCTGAGCCGTTGATTTGATAACAACCTGTATTGATAAATCACAGCACCATAGCAAGAATATCAGCTAGACATTTATGTTTCTGTCCATGTGGAAACTTTCGCCATTTATATAACTGCATAGAATTTGTAGAGTAGTAGTTAGTCCTAATTAAATTTGTTACGTTTGTTTGAATTAGTTCTCTCTTTTTTGTGTTTTGCATCCCTATACTGATTTCACAGCCATTGGACAATCATATGTTTCGCAAAGAAACCGACAGGTTATTAAGCAATGATAAGCGTAATGATAGGTGCATTTATCCAAGTTAAGCAATTTGGCACATTATTATTAACTTAATAATAATACATGTATAATATATTGTCTCCTTTTATCAAAAAGAACCAATTTATAATAGCGGAATAGTAAAAAGCAAAAACGACGTGAAACGGGGGGTTTTCTACATTCGTATACACATCAAGATTTGTGAAAAAACCATCTTGACCATTTTTGTAAACTACAGAGAAATAATCTCTCTCAGTTTTACTCTTGCATTTCTTTAAAAATTATCGAATTAACGGTAATTTCAAGTGATGTAAGTGCGCTGCATATGATCATATAACGTAAATCAGTTACGATAAAAATTACATCCGGATACACTGCGCAGAATCTAAAAATCTATAAACACAAAATTGTCACAGTTAAAATATATTAACATCATTCAGAAATGTTTCAGAAGCCGCGTAATGTATCTTCTTTGAAGAGAAACAAACAAACGATTGGCTAACGAAGCCTGCATGATAGCAACGTTAGCCTTTTTTTTTTTAAAGGTAAGAACGTATACTGAAAAAAGCTGTTAACGACGTTAGCACATATTTACTGGAACAATTTTTTGTTTATTGTTGTTGATCGATTGGAGTATGTAATTCATTTATACTGTATGTGTATATTATCATAGTTATTATATATATCATCATATAGTTATACTGCATATCAGCGTAGAGTTATGCTGTATATCATCATAAAGTTATACTACACATCATTATAATATGCTGCATATGCTTGTACACGTCATCTACTAACAACAAGGAACTTTTTAAGTCACAAGTCGTATAAGAAGCTTACAAAATTCAGTGTGATAAAAATTCGAATATAAAATATAAACGTCTACCTGCATATCGATAATGTAGTTAACCAAAAATTCTCAGGTGATTAATCAAAAATTCTCAATCAAAAATTTTCAATTAATCAAAAATTCTCATCTAATTATTCAAAAAAACTCAGTTAATTAACCAAAAATTTTCAATTAATCAAAAATTCTCATCTAATTATTCAAAAATTCTCATCTAATTATTCAAAAATTCTCATCTAATTATTCTAAAATTCTCATCTAATTATTCAAAAATTCTCATCTAATCATTCAAAAAATCTCAGTTAATTAACCAACAATTCTCAGTAAATTAAAACCTGAGCATCAACTCGACCTTCATTTTCTGCCCTATATCGCAATTTCTCAAATAAGGCCATATAAACCAACATATGAAAATTTCGAAGTCTCATGAAAACAAAACTAAGGTGCCGCTCATCATACAATTTATAGAACGATACGGAACCAAATGTAGAAAAGCGAGGCAACTAAACTTCCAAATACTATTTGCGTAATACGTCACCTATCGTGAGTGCATTGTAACAAAAAAGCTATTGTGCTTTCTGCTCTCTTCCATTTCTAACCTAATCGTCATTTAACAAGCAAATCAATAATTTTGAAATGTCAAATATACAAATCTAATATCCTAAATATTACGTACCACATGTACCATTAATAACTATACAGAGATTGAATAAATTTCCTCTTTTTTTCCTCTTCTTTTTCTCTCTTCTTCTTTTTCCCCAACACAAGAAGCCTTGTATCTCCGATAAACCTGGTTACTGGATTCTTATTGATTGTTCGTTATTCGTAATGACAAATATTATTTTACCTCAGAGTTTTACCTGGTTTTCTACAAAACGGCTTAACACTATATTTTTATCAATTTGAAGAGAGAATTATAGCCCTCATTCTCCTTGAAATGTGTCTGTTTAAATTGTTAGTTTTCTAGTTAATCTTCAGTTTAAACAATAATCAACACTTCGTGTCTTTCAGCGTTCTATATGCTTTTGCCTGTTTCGCTATACTTGGTTTTAATTCTACAATCCTGTGAAGCTCAGTTTTTCACCAAAACTACAAACTCTATTCCAAGAATGGGTCGAAGATCGGAACAGATGCTGCCAACCCTAGTGGTGAGTGAAAAAAACCATCTATGTTATATTATATAATGCACAAGAAGAGCTTTAAAAAATAAACAATTCTCAAATTGCTTCAAAAAAAAGTGGTACTGTGATATTCGCCTATTTGTTAACTTCATTTCCTTTTGGATTAATACAGTATGTTTAGCCAATGTATATGCTCGCAAAAGCCCTTTTAAATCAGGGTCCACACTCAAAGACGACAAACAAATTTTACGAAATATTCATTGTATTAGATGTATGTATGTATATATATATATATATATATGTGTGTGTGTGTGTGTGTGTATATGTATATATATATATATATAAGGAATGATTGTGGCGATCAACTCATCGAATTTGCAGAAGCTGAAAACCTTAGCATCATGAATTCATTTTTTAAGAAGAAACCGCAAAGAAAATGGACATGGAAACACCCAAATGGGGGAACTAGCGAAATTGACTATATCCTGGCAAACAAGAAATCAATTATTGAAGATTGCAGCGTACTGAACAGATTTAATACTGGAAGTGATCATCGAATGGTGAGATGTAAAGTGCGCTTAAATACTAAATTAGAAAGACAGAAGCTCATTAGGAAACAAGTAAGTAAGAGGGTGGATTTAATGAAACTGAAAGCAAATACTGAGGCATTCAAGTTGGAATTAAAAAATCGCTTTTCTGCACTGGAAGGACTTATTGAAGAAATTGATATCTCAGAAGCAAATGAAAACATTGTTAAGACAATAGTTGAAACTGCTGGGGAAATTGGTGGTGTAACCTGTAAAAAGCACAATAGCAAATTATCTGAGAAGACGAAACAGCTCATGAAAAGGCGAAGAGATATGAAGGTGGACAATCAAAATACCAGTTCCAGGATCGAGTATGTAGAACTTTGTAAAACTTTACGCAAAAACATGAAAGAAGACATAAGAAAATTCAACTGTGAGTTAGTAAGGAAAGCCATTGGAAACAACAAGAGCCTTAAAATTGTTAAAGGAATTTGTCTGTTGGGAAGAAACACATCATTGCATTAAACTTGAGAGGATGGTACCGTAACAAGAAATAGGGAAGAAATACACTATATGCCCAAAAGTATCCAGACAATTTGGATTTTTTAATTTTTTTCGAATTTCTAAAAACTACTCTGCCAATTATTCTTTGACTTTGAAGATATATAGAACATGCTTGTATGCACACTTTGCAATACAGTTTCGGTGACTTGTGCATTTAGGGGACCACCCACATATTGACAAAGTGAAAAAATATATTTGATCACCCTGTATCATAAAAAGCTGGAAATTATTTGTAACTTTCAGAAAATATTTAACCAGCTATGCTTAATGCTTGTGTGCATTTTTGTAAAATAGACATGTATATTTATGAAGATAGAAACATTTCTGTAAGAAAATCCAAATTTTGTCACATGTTTTTTGCTTATAATATCCACAATTTTCAGTCAAATTTCACAAAACTTACAGAACATTTGTCAACGTACAAGAAAAATATTATACTTAAATTAGAAATTAATATATTGAATACACGATGAGATATGAGCATTTGAAGAAAATAATTTTTTACTGCGCATGCGCGAAAGATATGAATAAATTTCTTTCATAATTTTGTAGTCAATAGTATAGGGAAACTTAAAAAAAAAAGTGTGTTATCTTGAAAATTCAGAAAGTTATCGACGATGTAGTGAGCCGTATTTCTCTAATTCTCTGAAAGTAGCTAGATGATAAGGGGGTTTTCCACAAATTGTCATATTCCAAATTACCAAACACCCCTGTTCTGAAAATGAAATATTCCAGATTTATGCAAATAAGGATCAAAAGTATCCGAGTACCTGCATGTTTTGCTTCTCCTTTACAGAAGTCAAAAACCTTGCTTGGTGCAGAATGACCATTGTTGTCCTTGCGCCATAAAAATACAACAAACCAACAAGAAGTCAAAAATTAGTATGAAGTGGGACCACCTTTTGTTGCAGTGATGACTGCCACTCTATCTGGGAGGCTATCTACTAGTTTCTGGAATTTTTCAGTGGGAATTGCATGCCATTCTTGCAAAAGAATATTAATCAGCTCTTGCGCCAATGTGGGCCATTTTGGCCTAGCTCGCAGTCGACGTTCTAATTCATCCCATAGGTGTTCTATGGGATTTAGGTCTGGGCTCTGATCAGGCCAGTCCAATTCCTCAACATCCATGTCAGCAAACCAGCTCTGTACAGCCCTTTCTGTGTGGATAGGAGCACGATCTTGTTGAAACAAGAATGGACCCACTCCAAATTGTTGCCACAATGTGGGCAGCGTGGAATTGTCCGAAATGTCGAGATAGCCTCCCGTCTTCAGAGTTCCCTTCAAAGGAATTAAAGTGCCAAGCTCGAACCATGAGAAACCACCCCAAACCATTATGCTTCCACCATCAAACTTAACTTGAGACACAATACAGCCACGTACCAGACTCTACCATGTGATATAATGGTAGAATGAAATAGTGATGTAATGAAATATTGTACGATGATTCGTACCTCCACAATACTTGACACCACTGCTGCAGGCTCCATGTTTTGCGCGCTTTGCACCATTGTAAGCGACGCTTGGCATTGGTTGCGGTAATGCTTGGTTTATATGCAGCTGCTCGGCCATGAAAACCAAGACTTTGCAGTTCCTGACGAACTGTTTTTGTGCTGACGTTGCATCCAGAGGCTTTTTGAAAATCCGCACGAACTTTTTCCGCCGATTTCATGCGGTTCGCTTTCACAACTCTTTTCATCACTCTGCGTTCCCTGTCTACTAGACGGAGTGGTCGACCAGGTCGTGGATGCACCGTTGTAGTCCCCGTATGTTCCCACTTTACGATAACATCATTAACGGTGGAACGGGGCACTCGTAACATCACAGAAATCTCACGAACAGATTTTCCACAGCGGTGACAACCAATGACTTCACCACGTTCAAAATCATTTAGCTCGCCCTTTCCTCCCATTTTACTTTTCTAGCTTTGAAATTATAATTGTTAACTCGTCAGACTTCTTTTATACTTGTCTGAGAGCTAGAAATTTGACGTCACTAACAGAATCCACCACGTAGAGGGGTGTCCGAATACTTTTGATCCTTATTTGCATAAATCTGGAATATTTCATTTTCAGAACAAGGGTGTTTGGTAATTTGGAATACGACAATTTGTGGAAAAACCCCTTATCATCTAGCTACTTTTAGAGAATTTGAGAAATACGGCTCACTATATCATCGATAACTTTCTGAATTTTCAAGATATTCCACTGGTATTTTTTTTAAGTTGCCCTATACTATTGACTACAAAATTATGAAAGAAAGTTATTCATATCTTTCGCGCATGCGAAGTAAAAATTATTTTCTTCAAATGCTCATATCTCATCGTGCATTCCATATATTTATTTCTAATTTAAGTATAATATTTTTATTATACGTTGAAAAATGTTTTGTAAGTTTCGTGAAATTTGACTGAAAATTCTTGATATTATAAGCAAAAAATATGTGACAAAATTTGGGTTTTCTTAAAGAAACGTTTCTATCTTCATGAATATACATGTTTGGTTTACGAAAATGCACACAGGCATTAAGCATAGCTGGTTAAATATTTTCTGAAAGTTACAAATAATTTCCAGCTTTTTATGATACAGGGTGATCAAATATATTTTTTCACGTTGCCAATATGTGGGTGGTCCCCTAAATGCACAAGTCACTAAAACTTTATTAGAAAGTGTGCACTTAAGCATGTTCTATATACCACCAGTTAGAGAACAATTGGCCGAGTGGTTTTTTAGAAATTCGAAAAAATTAGAAAATTCAAAGTGTGCGGATATTTTGGGCATATAGTGTACTTCGAAGAGTTGAAGAATTATACAGAAAACTATATGAAGAAAAAAGTAGATTAAATGAAGACACTGAAATGGTCAAAGGAACAGCTCCTAAAATCTTAAATGAGGAAGTAACACTTGAAATAAGAAATATGAAGAAAGGAAGAGCACCTGGTGATGATGTCATCATATTAGATATCCTAAAAGAAGCTGGAGAACATGTAAAAGATATACTTGCAAAATTCTTTACCAAATATCCTAACAGCGGTAACGTACCAAACCAATGTTATTCTGTAAGAGTAATTCTTGTGCATAAAAAAGATGATAAAGAGGATTTGAAAAATTATCGACCAATTAGCTTGTTACTTGCTGTTTATCTTCACAATTACTTAAAATCTTAAAACTTAAAATTTCTTTACTTCAAAATTACTTAAAACTTAAAATCTTCACAAAAGTACTAACATATCGCCGGCAGAAAAAATTAGACGCAACTCAACCAAGAGAACAAGCTGGATTTCCAAGTAGATTCAGTGCAGTAGACTATATTCAAGTATTAAGAGAACTAATTGAAAGAATACAAGAATATAAACTTCTATTGTGTGTGGCATTTATTGACTATGAGAAGGCCTTTGACTATACTAAAACGTCAGAAGTTATCAACTCTTTAAGATCAACAGACGTCGAGGGTGTGTACATTAACATGGTGAAACGTGTGTATAAAAATGCAAGTGCAAAATTTCAGTTACATAAAGATACCAAATCTATCAAAATTAGTGAAGATGTGAGGAGGGTGATACCATTTCTCCAAATTTTTTAGGGGGAGGGCCGAAATTGTAAAAAATATTGTTGTTTTCTTAATGTAATATTTTTTATTTTTAACGTATTTACATGTAAATTTTCAGCCTAGGGAATAGCCCGGGATCCATCACCCTCCCCCCCGCTTAGTTGCATTAATTTGTTCGGATAAATGTGTTCCACCTATTTAACGAATTTTTAATGATCATTTTCACTATCCCGTGAAAAAATCGTTAAATCGAGATTAGACTGTATATATATATATAGTGCAAAGGTGAACTATACATAAAATTTCTTATTTCCGTAATAATACCAAATCTGGGGCCAGATTATCGCAGGGCAAAATATAGATCGGACAAAATAGTTGATACATTTCTTTTTAATTTTTAAGATTGCTATCTGACGATAATTTTTAATTTACAATAGCTGTCATTACATGATATTGTTTAAATTAAGGAAGTTTACATTTGAATTACACAAAGAAAAAAATAAGGAAAAATCTTCAAATTGGAACTGTAAATTGTGGGCAATGCCATAAAGATAATCTTGTACCGATCGATTAGCATAGTCTGCGATAATAATCAAAACAAATATTTCAGCTGAAGACTGGCATCGTGATTTTGGGCTTTAATGGGAACCCATCATCCATCTACTTGGAACTTTTTGAGTTTTTTGAAGAAGGAACAATCATTGAACCGAAATAAAATGGAACAACTTATAGCTGGAAAAAAAAGGACCTTGACAAATAATAAATATCGAAGCACTGCTAATATCGCTATATATATATATATATACAGTATATATAACTCTGCCAATCGATCAGTATAAGATTATCTTTGTGGTAATTTCCACAATTTACAATTGCAAGTTTAAAATGGTCTCATTTTTTTGCTTCGTGTAATTCAAATACTGTCGTGTAATGGCAGCTATTGCAAATTAAAAATTATTGTTAAATAGAAACCTTAAAAAATAAAAAGACATTCATCAATTCTTTTATCCGTTTGATATTTTGTGCAAACGAAATTTTGTCCACGTGGTATTTCGGCTGCGAGATTTTGACCTCAAACCCTTATTCCAGTGTTCTGTCCACTTACATTCGGCATATACTCTGCCTGAGAAGCCCATTCTTAAGAAGGCAAAAACCAAATGAAATATTGCATTTTGAAAACTGCGTTCCCTTCTGTGCATGCCGCTAAAAATTGGGGTGCAAACAAATTGGGGCGACAGAATCGCCTGTTCAACTACGAAGGCCAGTAACAAGAGTCTATTAACCAACGCATTTATCCATCACACACTTGAAGGAAAAACATACAAAGATAGTATAAGTAGGCCAAACTATCGAAACAGAAATCGTTTTGTATGACTATTTATGTATGTATTAATTTTTTATTTGCTTTATCTTTACTGACTTGTATTTCTTGTATAAAATATAAACTAGGTAATAATTCCGACACCCACGTTTTTAGTTCAAACTAGAGCTTTTTGTTACGGAAGAAAAAAAAAAGGCATCATTCTCGAGCTAGATTCGAACTAGGGTCTCTCTGTTGAGCCCGGAGCACCTCAGACCGCTAGGCCATCGAGTACAGGAACGAAATTCCCTTTCTCCGTTATTAAAGGTTGTAAGGTATTATTATTACCCTCCTCAGGGCTAACACAATTGCCAAATTATGGTCAACACACATAGCCTCCGGGGCAAATTTATTACAATTAATAATTCCGACACCCATGTTTTTAGCTCAAACTAAAGCTTTTTGTTACAGGAGAAAAAGAAGTATCGTCCCCGATCTAGATTCGAATTAGGTTCTCTTTGTTGAATCCGGGGGGGGGGCCTTAGACACAAATATAAAATAACTAAAGCTCTTCCGCTACTTTCCTATATTCAAAATATAGTATAGTGTTAATATTTCTCGAAATTTAAGAAATTATACCGAACAGATCAAAAATACAAAATAGCAACTGCGCCAAAATATGATAGACACGAACACCAAAACATGATAGACACGAACACCAAAACATGATAAACACCTGTCCGAAAGCTCTGTCTTTTCTTCTGATGCGAAAGTGAATGCTCAGTATCACGCGAATGCCAAATTTATCCCACAATGTAAGTAACTTTTCAAGGTGGGAAAATGTTTTTACAAATTCTTACTGGACTCTCTCACGACATGTATTTCATGTGCTGAATCTATTTTCAATATATTGATTGATTTAAAAAAAGTTTTTAGCAAATAAGTAATTTTCAGAGTCCAAACAATATCTGGAATGGTGAAATAACAAATGTAAAAGCTAAACGAATTTAATCTAATTTTAAAAAAGGGATTAAAGTTATGAGTAGATTAAGAGTTCTAATTCTGAACGATTTCTCCAAGTCTCAACTACGCAAACAAGATCTGTTCGTAGCTCACTAAATGGCAATATTTATTTTAAAAAGCAACAAAACGTGGGATTTTTATTTAAAAAATAATATTAACCAGCTCAGTTTGAACATATGGATTAATTATGGTCTAAACTTAACGTACCAAAAATAAAGTTTTAGCAATATAACGGAAAAAAACGGAAAAACCCATTTATATCCCATTAATTCTACATCACTCAAAGTGTTTCCAAGTCCGAAAGGATTGGTTGGTTGGTTGGTTGGTTGGTTGTATTTTATGGCGCAAGGACAGAAATGATCATTCTGCACCAATCAAGGTTCCGAAAGGTTTGGGTGGTAGTGTAATGGTGTAGGGTGAATTTTGATGGTGTGATTTGGGTCCCCTTATTGCATTAGAAAACAAAATAGATCTGCACCTTACATTTCAGCCATAAGTAGTCATCTTCATCCCAGGATAACAAAATCTTGTACTACAACAACTAGCTACGTTTCAACAAGTTAATGCTACAATTCATCAAGCTAAGACGATCGCGCAGTGGTTTGGACAACATGGCGATGAGATTTCCTGTCTTTCACGGCCACCCCAATCATCAGAATTAAATTTCATAAAATATATATGGAGTATTTTAGATCATGCGAAATTAGAACAGGAAACAATTCACACCTCCGGGAAACAAAAACCGAATTTATAGAATTTCCGTAGGACGAATAGTGTAAAACACACAGTATTTGCCAACTGCAGGGTAGTGTGAGATTCTCTTAAACTTTGTTATTTTAGTTTTCTAAGTATTTCCCATGAATAACTATTTCATAGCGAAAATATTCTAAGAATAAAATTTTCGTGAATGGTTTAAAAAACTCAGACCCTAAACGCCTAAATAATGTCTTTTTAACAAGTGTTGATGACAAAGCTACGTATTTTTAAACATGGAATTATTCAATATTTCATATATCAAAATCTTTCAACATATTAATAAAAATCAACACAAATTAATTTAATGACGTTGGACTAAATAAACTCCATTGGACCAGTGACTGATAACTGCTTTAAACATAATTTTATATTTAGCAACATGTCCCAGCGTACACACAAATGTACTAATACTCTTTATAATTATGGCATAATTAATTATTGATAATGATAATTTAATGTATGAACTTAAAAAAGGAAAAGTAATTATGAATAAATTTGTTGGGACTGGACTCTCGTCTTATAAAAAAAAAAGTATTTTCTGGGCCACGGCCACCAAATGTTGAGAAAAATTAGCGTAAATTCCCTTCTGTTCGGTTCTAAGAACTATCTGACACTCTTCCTCTAAGAGTACGTATAAGCTGCATTGGACGCCCACGGCCGACCTACACAATATTAATAAAGAATTATAAGTGTTTCCGTTTCCTTTTAAGCCCATCGTCTGCGCAACAAATATACATACTAATTTTACCCATCTTTTTACAAAAATGTATACGAACATACGTTGTCAATGGTTAACGTAATGTGCATCGCGATGCGTTTCTAAATTACTAGAATGTAGAAAGCACATATAGAAAAGTGTGGTTAATTATATATAATGGCATTAACCACAAGTGTCCCTTAAAAAATGCAAAAGACCCATAAATATTTCATCGTCTTCATTTGTGATATATCGTTTGCTGCGAAAATTCAGTGTTCCTGATTGCTATCGTATTAACCATGTAACATTCGTTAAGAAATATTTCTCTAATTACTGGAAAGGAATCAAAATTACATTGTGGCATTTGTTTGACAATTGCAATTGAAGGATTGCTAAAAAAGTTAGAATCTTTCAATTATATATTTCCTCGGAAACTCGGATAATTATTTTCTTTTCAATTATTTTTGAAAAATTGATTTTAACTTCATGCAATTAATACGGGTAATATCTAACAATCTTATGAAGAAAAAAAGAAAATGTTAACAGCACATTTGACTAGTCTATTTAGAAGAAACAGTTTTATTCTGAAGGGGAAAAGGGTCCTTGTACCTGAAGAGAATTTCTAGCAAAAAAAGGCAATATAGAACTTAAAAACAAACCGAAGGAGCATAAAATATCTAGGAAAGATCGAGAAATAATTTAGTGAGATAGCAAACGGGAGTTGAAGACATGGTTGTTAAAATAAAAATGCTCAAATAGCAATTACAAGATAGACTAGCGTATCTATTTTATAATATACACTGCTACATATCTCCGATTTTTGAAACTAAATTTAAATCTTAATTATTCTGTGCCGCGCTTTTTTTTAATTTTAGCTATGGGATTGTATAAATCAGATAACAAGAGGCCAGTGAGAAAATTGTGAATATCCAGGGGGCACTGGAAGGATGTTTATATTTTAGCATATTTTCAATCACTTCGTAATAGATTTCTTAAATAATCAGCCTTGTCATGTATACTTTTCAGTCCTTAAAAAAAAGTATTGATAGTTGAAGAGCATCGTTTCACATTTCACTGCCGACATCTTATTTGGTGTTGTCGAAAACTTCAAGGATAAGGACATTTTATTTATGCCATGAACTCTCAATTTTACGAACCACAATCGAATGCAAAACAGTTCGTGAATGAGGATTAACATCGTAATTCATAATTTGGAGGATTTTAAAAACACAAGCCTGCTGTAACACTCATGCTATTGTAACGGATGGAGCAGCCACAGTCATACAATGTTATTATAAATATGTTATTTGTTTGAAAAATGCCAAATATTTTACCATTAATTGTGTGTTTCTTGGCAACATTCGGTTACATAAAAATCTCAATACCAAATTTTTTACTATTAATTGTGTTATTATTTGTTTTATTAGTTGTTTTCTGACAACATTTAGTGACGAAAAATCTGAATTATCGGCTGCACAAATCAGTATATTACGTTATTATTTCAATTAATAAAACTAATGCTCATTCTCTCAGCAATCGTGCATTACGAAAGCTGTTTAAAGGGAATGAATAATGAAGATTCTGCATTTCCACTCAACCATACCGTAGTTCGGTAGCTCCCGAAATGCATCTGAGTGAGCCGCCTACACTTCCCTTTTGACATTGTTGTTGAATTTTTATGGCAGAGATGCTTTGCTGAGAAATAACCTTAAAGTTATAAATTTATAATTGCAAGGGGACGACATCAATCGTATCAAAATCAAGAAAACGGTTGCTATATTTATTTCAAACGTAATTCTGTTCAACGCAATAAAGGATGTCGTGAATTTTACCAGTTTTAGAACTTTGCTGGTCTAGATAAGAAAGGAAAGATACAAAATGATGATCTTCAAATCTATCGTAAACATTTGAATATGCTGTATGAAGACTTATCTGAAAAATTTGAAAACCTTTGTTCCGTGGATGGTCCCGCAAAGGTAGCCTTAAGGTAAGGCGAGTCAGGCGACCGCCTAAGGCACAGGGGTCTTCAAACTTTTTTCAGTCCGAGGACCAATTTTGCTTATTCTTGTAGGCCCGCGGGCCGCACTACTGTATCAGCAATATTAGGACTGAACAAAAGCGGCTCGAGTGGTACGCCCCCAGCCTGGATCAGCCTTTGTTGATATTTTTTTCCTTAGGTCTCTATATTAGTTTTGCGTGCCCACCCGAAAATATTTTCTGGATCCTCCTCTGAGGCTAAACATGCGCATATGGTGAAATCGGTTAAGTAAATGACCGCCAAAGGGCCGTGGACTGGTCATAACCGATAGCCTATAAAACGATATCTTTTTAAAATTATAATAGCCTATAGCAATACACTCTAGAATTTTATAAATTACTTTGACAGCAAAAGTATTTAACTTTTTTGGTTTCAGAATTAAATAAATATACACATAATTATAATGAACTTAATTTCTGCTTATATTAAATTATATTTATGGTTTTAACGCACATCGACAATGAGAAAATAATTTTACACGCTAAGTAACGACGAACTTATCCAGCGTATTAAACTCCTCAATGATCCAAAGAAACATGAAAGTGTTGCGAAGGTTGGAGAACCTATATAAATCATCGTTATTGGCGAAGAAGCAGAATGTGGCGTTTTAAATGCATTAACACTAGCTTAACAGCAGATCAATCAGATGCGCCCAAGCTATCATTGCTTCGAAGAATACGATATGGCAATAAAAACTTAAAGTATGCAAAATACCAAGCTTTAAAATCCAATAACGATAATTTTACACACAAGTATGTAATGTTTTATATTCGTGTTTCATTAAATGCAAGTTCTCTGGATTTAAGGAAACTTCGTTTGTGCCTTCAGCAAATTTCACAACGTATTTTTTTTTAATTGTATAATTTTAATAAAAATGTACTATATTGTACTGTAAATTTCCCCGTTTCCGCTTAACCGTCTTTTCAATTATCCGTCAAGGCTCTGGTCCCGTGTCTGACGGATAATCGAGGTTTTACTGTATTACAATGTAAAATATGTATGGAAGCAAAAAACATTTACAATACTTTTAGTTATTAATATGTAAAGCGAAATCAAACCTTTTAGCGAGATTTTTGGCACTGCTTATTTTCAATAATCCTGCTAATATCAGGTCTTATTTTTGATATTGCAACCCTAAGAGTGTTTACAAGGTGGACGTCAGTTATTCTGGTCCTAACTTTTCATTTTATCAACTTCATTTTTGGAAACAGTTGTTTACAGACGCATTGGGTTGTTGATGGGTGTTGCAACGAAATTTTGTGTATATACAGATAAACATATGGAGTTGTAGCTATGTAACCCCGCCTTATGGACTTTTTACGTCAGCCTATGCGCAGATGTAAGTTCTCCAGAACAATAACATTTTCACAGCACGCAGGCAGATAGTTGGGAAAATATGCTTATCAGCATATTTGGAATAGAATTTGACGAGTCTTAAGTTGAATTCTTTTAAACCACTGCTACCCTGCAAATCAATAAAACTACATCTAATGCCCATATACGCTAGAAAACTAAAGTAAAACACGATTGGTGGTCCCGCGTATTACTTCCTAGAAAAGTTTTAAGATACGCAAGTGTTTTAAGATATTTGCTGTTATGTTTAAGTGTTTTAAGATATTAAGAAGTAAGATGTTTGTTTTAAGATATTTAAGCGTTTTGCATATTTAAGTGGTGAAGCTTTTATTTCGAGTAATCCCAGTTCGAAATAAAGCTACTGTGATCGTTATACTGATGAAAGACCATTGCTAACGAAGAAGAGGTTAAGAAAGTCTAGAGACAAATATATATATTTATTAGTAACTCATTCTTCGTTCACTTGGCAAGCAGGACAACAAAGAGAGGAAAAAAGTGTCCTGCCGAAATAAAGCCACTACTGTTAATAGCCAATATATCCGCCATGATTATATATGACTTGGAAAACACGATGTGGCATACCATTTACCAATCCCTGGAGGACAGTGGCATCAATATTATCCCAGACTTCAATGATGGCAGCCTTCAATTCTGCCACAGACTGAAACTGTCTGCCATTGGCATATACAGCCCTACTGAGGTTACCCCCACACATTTTCTTGGGAAATAAGATCAAGGGAAAGGGCAGGCCATTCCATGACATGCACCCCATTATGCAAAAAACATTCACAAGAGGGTTTTGCAACGTGAATGGGGGCGTTGTCCTGCTGGAAAATCCAACTTGGGCCACCAATTCTCTCTGCAAATGGCAGTAACTGGATTTCTAGCATTTCTTGGTAATCGGTAGCCTTTATGCGGCCTAAGGGGAAAGCCAGGTTAAGTTTACCACCATAGCCGAAGCCTCCCCACACCATTAATGAGCCTCCACCTTATTATCTTTTGGAGAAGATTTCCTCTTCTTTCCTCATGTCACGCCAACAGAGTGCAAGGCCGTCTGGGCCATACAAATTAATTTTTTTCTCATCTGAGAATATAACACGATGCCACTGGTCTTTCCAGGTTTGATGATATTTGGCCCAATCTACTATCCTTTGCTTGTGGATAGCTTTCAACATGGGCTGCTGTTTCCTTTTTTTATATTGGAAGTTTTTTGTATATTTTACAATCCGTGACAGGGTTGATTTTGTCACAGGGATGTTATCCTCTTTGGCCAATTGTCTGAGGGAAATACCACCTTGTGAAAGACGATGCACAATATCTCTTTCCTGCCTGGAAGTCATTTTTCTGCCTGTACACCTCCTTTTTTATACCTGTACGCATTGCCCTGATTCACAAAATTGTCTATTACGGTTTTAGATCGTTTGATTTGCTTAGATATTTGTCTGTGTGAAAGACTTTGTTCCTTAAAGCTGTTAGCTGGCCTTTCTCGAACTCTGATAGCTGGGTTCGTTTTCCCATTGCAATACTGCAGGAGAAATAGAAAATACAACCTTCTGAAGTCAACATTCGACTGGGATAGAACAGGTAAGTTATTTGACAACTTCCTGACGTCATAAACCTGTTTACCTGTAGCAGCTCGAATATTGAGAGTTACCCAAAACACTAATAGGGATGGTGGCTTTATTTCGGCGGGACACATTTTCCTCTCTTTTTTTACACGTTCATTTTTTTTCCTGCCCAGGTGGGGCAGGGAGTGAGTTACTCCTTGTAAATATGTATTTGTATATAGACTTTCTTAATATATTTGTTTCGTTCTTATTGGTTTGTTTCGTGTCCAGTTACGGCATATAATCACGGTGGCTTTATTTCGGTGGGACACACCTTATTATGAAATATGAAAATGCCAACAGAATAAAATACAATGTTTATTTCAGATTCAAAGGGAGCAGGGATGTTATTTTTGTGTGAAACAATTTGTATTTTTTCATGAGTTGGCGGGCCGCGGGTTGAAGGCCACTGGCCTAAGACCTCGCGCCATTAGGAGCCTCGCCATTATTCGTTGCATTAATTGCCTTCATTCGGTGGCGTGCGGATGTGTCTCTGATGAGGTCCATGTCTAGCGGGTCTTGGTTCCGGCTCGCTTGGGCGGAGTGACTGGGATATTGGCTTGGCCACTGGATTCCGCAGATTCATGTCTGTACGTGCTATTCTGGGACCGGGCTCCGCCCTTCCACGAGGATCGGATTTCGTTTCTGGGGTCGTTCGGGCGACTTTCGTCCTGATCGGACTGTCGCCACCGTCTCCGTCTGCATACGACATCGATTGCTTAGGGCCAGCTTTCACCGCTTGCGGATGGGACATTGATTTGATGGACCGAATCGGATGGATGGAACTTCGTGCGTCCTGGTTGCAGGAGCCGGTTCGCGCCTGGATTTTACCGCTTGCGGCGCTGCACCCACTCAACGGTGCCCGGTGGGCTCGTGTAGGAGTTTCGGCCGGCCCGGGGTGTCCTTCTGTGCCATCTATCTATTTCAGCAACTTCTCGGGGTGGATTGACCGTGGATGGTTCACGGTAGACGTTAAATGACGACACTTGTGTGCGCTGTACGTCTCCGTACTCCTGTACGGATCGACAATCCCCCCCAATGACCTAACGCCCCTTAGCCTGCTGGTTGTCAACTCGTTTGACGTTATTATCTGTTTCGGATTAGAGCGCCACCTACGGCGGGCACCCTTCCCATTAAAATCTATGCACAATAAATGAAGAGAAATGAATCACCTTCATCCGTTGCATTAATGTTTCTGAACTTCGGAAAACTATCTAAAAATTCAAACATTTTTCATATTGAAAAATAAATTTTAAAAAAATTCACCTAAACAATTTTACATAGTGTAAAATTTCTCCGTTTAAAAGAAAGCAGGGAATTACTACACAATATTATATTTCTGCAACAAAAAATAAAGTTTAATGTATTATCTACGGATGAGGAGAAGGGAGTCTGACAATTAATGTGAAAAGGGAGAAGAAATTTTAAATTAGGTAAGCATGTGGTTGAAAAGGAGACAAAAATTCTTTTTGGAATAGTTTCAATACTTCCACTAAAGTGAGTCTTAGCAACTATAACACGTTTGTATAAATTTAATTATTTTTTAATTTCGAAATAACTGCAGCAGATGAAAAATATAGTTATACTAAATGTTAACGATTCCTTTATTAACATCTACGTATACGAGAAATTTATTTAGAGTTAAGACATCAATCCCATCCCAAACTCCCTATCGCGCTATGGACGTAAAAAGCAGGCAAGCAGTATGAAGTATTTGTAAACAATTTTAGGTATGAATAATTTTTATCGTAATTTGAGCAATAATTTATGCACGAAGTTATTAGATTAATAAATCCCAAGTAAGTCTGCAAACGTAAGTCACCATGTTTAAATTAAATATTAGTATATTCTATTGCAGGCACTTGTTATTGATTTAATATGGTCAGTATTCAAATATATAATTAATTTTCGTTAATTAATTTGCTTCTCTCCTCCACTCGTCCTCTCCTCTCAATCAAAAACATTTGGAAAAACTTTCAAATATAGTAAGTAGTACTCCTTCACAATGAGCACACATTTAGCAAGTTTCCCAATATAGCGAAGAAAACATACTTTTTGTTTGGAATTGTGATTACGCACAAGGCCCTGCGGTGGCGCAGTGTGGTAACGCGTTCTCCTAGTGCGCCGCTAATCCGGGTTCGACTCCCAGCAGTGCAAAGAACGCTTACTCAGAGATCTCATAAAGATCGCACTGCTCACTGTAGTCCGGGGTTTGGTTCCCTAGGCCTTAAGAGGTTCGGATTCCTCGGAAAACAGTAGGTCCCGGCGCAGCATGACCACTGTAGTCTTTGAGCCGTAAAACCAAAAAGAAAGAAAGAAAGATTACGCACAAGATATATATATATATAACACGCAAAAGGGTTGCTGGTATCTAACTGGAAGGAGACCCACACGCTGAACGTATGTGACGATGTGTGGAACCGGCCGGGCCAGTAACCTAGTGTCCTACCCCGCCTTCAAGTGGTGCAGGCTGGGCTTTCTATCCAAGAGGCAAATTAATATTTGCTGCACGGATGGAAAGGCGGAAGGGGAGGGCTAATTCACCAACCCGTCTAGCCAGCGTGGTGAAATGATGGCTAATTCCTCCAATATGCTAATACACCAAAAACCATGGCCCCTAGTCTCCAGGTGCTGGAGTGCTCCTGATCAAGGCAGCGGTCAGCGTGGCATGAAAGCAGGGGGTGCTAAGAATCACTGGAATGGCCCAGGCTGCCGTTTGTTATTGACCTTGGCTACGTTTAATGGACGATCCCTTGCTTCTGAAGCAAAACTTCAGGAATTGGAAGAGGAACTAGACAAGATCAAATGGGACATTGTAGGACTCAGTGAAGTTAGAAGAAAAGGTGAAGAGTTGGTGGAACTTAAAAGTGGACATTTGTTTTATTATAGAGGAACGGAAACTGGAAGAACAAGTGGTGTTGGCTTCTTAATCAACAAAAGAATTAAAGACTGTCTTCTGGAAGTTGAAAGTACATCAGATCGAGCAGCGAGGCTCGTTGTTCAACTAACCCAGCGATACCAACTTCAGATAGTACAGGTATATGCACCAACATCAAGCCATACCGACGAGGAGGTTGAAGAATTCTATGAAGAAATCAAACAGCTACATACCAAGGGGAAACAACACATCAAGCTCATCATGGGAGATTTTAATGCAAGAATTGGACAACAGGAACAAGGAGAGACATCGGTTGGTAAATACGGATACGGGGAAAGGAATGAACGTGGCGATCAACTCATAGAATTTGCCGAAGCTGAAAATCTTAGCATCATGAATTCATTTTTTAAGAAGAAACTACAAAGAAAATGGACATGGAAACACCCCAATGGAGGAACCAGCGAAATTGACTATATACTGGCAAACAAGAAATCAATTATTGAAGATTGCAGCGTACTGAACAGATTTAATACTGGAAGTGATCATCGAATGGTGAGATGTAAAATGCACTTAAATACTAAACTAGAAAGGCAGAAGCTCATTAGGAAACAAGTATGTAAGAGGGTGGATTTAAAGAAATTAAAAGAAAATACCGAGGCATTCAAGTTGGAATTAAAAAATCGCTTTTCTGCACTGGAAGGACTTATTGAAGAAGTTGACATCTCAGAAGCAAATGAAAACATTGTTAAGACAATAATTGAAACTGCTGGGGAAATTGGTGGTGTAATATGTAAAAAGCAGAATAGCAAATTATCTGAGAAGACGAAACAACTCATGAAAAGGCGAAGACTTATGAAGGTGGACAATCAAAATACCAGTCGCAAGATCGAGTATGTAGAACTTTGCAAAACTTTGCGCAAAAACATGAAAGAAGATATAAGAAAATTCAATTGTGAGTTAGTAAGGAAGGCCATTGAAAGCAACAAGAGCCTTAGGGTTGTTAAAGGGAGTTTGTCTATTGGGAAGAAACACATCATTGCATTAAAAGGAGAGGATGGCACTGTAACAAGAAATAGGGAAGAAATACTTAGAAGAGTTGAAGAATTCTACAGAAAGCTGTATGAGGGAAACAGTGGATTAAACGAAGACTCTGAGATAGTCGAAGGAACAGCTCCTAAAATCTTAAAAGAAGAAGTAGCATTTGCAATAAAAAGTATGAAGAAAGGAAGATCCCCTGGCGATGATGGCATTACATTAGATATCCTAAAAGAAGCTGGAGAATATGTAGAAGACATACTTGCAAAATTCTTTACCAAATGCCTCAACAGTGGTAACATACCAAACCAATGGGATTCTGCAACAGTAATTCTTTTGCATAAAAAAGGTGATAAAGAGGATTTGAAAAATTACCGACCAATTAGCTTGTTACCTGCTATTTATAAAATCTTCACAAAAGTGCTAACACATCGCCTGCAGAAAAAATTAGATGCAGCTCAACCAAGAGAACAAGCTGGATTTCGAAGTGGATTCAGTACAGTGGACCATATTCAAGTATTAAGAGAATTAATTGAAAGAACACATGAATATGAACTTCCATTGTGTGTTGCATTTATTGACTATGAGAAGGCCTTTGACTCTATTAAAACATCAGCAGTCATCAACTCTTTAAGATCAACAGACATTGAGGATGTGTACATTGACATGGTGAAACGTGTGTATAAAAATGCAAGTGCAAAATTTCGGTTACATAAAGATACCAAAACTATCAAAATTGGTAAAGGTGTGAGGCAGGGAGATACCATTTCTCCAAAACTTTTTACTTCAGCTTTACAGATGATTTTTCAGCAGATAAATTGGAATAACAAGGGAATAAAAATAAATGGTGAATATTTAAATCATTTGCGGTTTGCTGATGACATTGTTATTTTTTCAACGAACCCATTAGAACTCCAAGACATGGTACAGGAGCTCTCAACTAGAAGTAAAGAAGTTGGACTCAAGATGAACCTACAAAAAACTAAGATCATGTTCAATAATTTCGTAGAGGAAACAAAAATACAAGTTGACAACATTGAGCTAGAAATTGCTGATTCATATATTTACCTTGGCCAGCTGATTTCAATGGATGGCAACATTATGAAAGAACTCAACAGACGTATTAAACTTGGCTGGAGTGCATTTGGAAGAAACAGTTTTATCCTGAAGGGGAAATTGCCTTTGTGTCTAAAAAGAAAGGTCTTCAACCAGTGTGTATTGCCAGTCCTCTCTTATGGATCAGAGACATGGAGTCTAACAGTTGGAGCAATACGAAAGTTACAGACAACGCAAAGGAGCATGGAGAGGTGCATGCTTGGAATAACTAGGAGAGATCGAAAAAGAAACACTTGGGTGAGAGAGCAAACTAGAGTAGAGGACATCATTGTTAAAGTAAAAGGGCTGAAATGGCGATGGGCTGGGCATATTGCAAGAAGAACTGATCAACGATGGACAACAGAAATTCTGAACTGGATTCCAAGAGACCACCGAAGACCTAGAAAACGTCCTCAAACTAGATGGGTGGATGAAATAAGAAAACAGGTTGGGGTGACGTGGAAGCGAATTGCTCAGGATAGACTTGTGTGGAAAGCATTTGGAGAGACCTTCATCCAGCAGTGGATAGATAATGGTTGAATATGATGATGATGATATATATATATACAGAATTCAGTCGTTTTTAGTTAACAAGATTTTTGCAAGTCTTAGCATAAATGCAGCGAGCATTTTCTTTGGTCCCAAGTTCCTTGTTATATGCTGGTCCTCTTGTAGAGGACCTTGCACAGTACACCCTGCCTTAGGCTTCGCAAACTCTTCGGCCGCCTCTATATTCCAGATTGGGTTATATATTAAATTTCAAAAATCGAGAAATTAAAGCAATGACATTGGAGTTGAAGAAGAATTAATTGAATTATAAAAAGATTTGGAACTAAATTTAATAATAAATAATTTAATAATATTTAAAGATTTGGAATAAAATTTAATAAGGATCACCAAATGTTTTGGTTACAAAAAAAAGTTTCAGCTCGTTCTCCTGCACCATGGATTATAGTTAAAACCCACTCATCCTATTTCCAATATCATATTTAATAAACTGTTGTTTCAGAGTGCGGTGGTCTCTCTCTTTCTCTTCAAAAAAATCAACTCCAAATAATGGAATATGAAGAATTGAGAGAGAAGTTAAACCTCTTCTCAATAATTCTGAACCCATCGTAAGAAACACCTATCGCTTTATCAACCCCATGCATCATGTTACATACTCAATGGATTATTTTGTTAATATTGCTTTTCGAAAAATTTTAGTTTCGTTTGAGTTGCAAATTAATTAAAAATTCCCATCATTAAAGTTAGTAAGCATGTCATTATCCTATTAATTAAATAATAACTGCTATAGAAAATTTTGAATTTCATTTTTAATAATAGCCTTACTGTGTAAGGTGGGGGTGCTGGAATTAATTTCTGACAACACTTATCAGCAGTAGGCGCTAAAATGTTTACGAATCACTGGTCTAAGACGCTAACTGTTTTACTTTGAATTCTTCGAAATCAAGAAAGAATAAATTCGTGCAATAGATGGCATTTATTAAGTTGGCCCTGCGGTAGTGCAGTGGTAACGCGTTCGCCTGGTGTGCGATTCTCCACTGTGCCAAAACAAATACTTACCACCTAACTGCTGTCCGGGGGTTGGTTCCCTAGATTTATGAAGTTCAGATTCCTAGAAAAACTGTAGGTACCGGCGCAGCGAGGCCCTTGCTATCCTTGCGCCGTAAAACTCAAGCGAACAATTTATTTTGTTATGTATTAAGGTTCCAGCTAATTAAAACTATTCATATAATATCTTTAAAATCCAAATGATGCAAGCAGCATAATTTAAAGATCACTTTTGAATACAAAATAGATTTTTAATCTAGAAAAGAACCCGCTTATAACGATCCCGCATTTAGCGAGTTTCTGGATTTAACAAAGCAAATATGATTTTTGTTTGGTATAATGTTAAAGTGCAATAAAATTTAATCGCTTTGAGCGAACAAGACTTTTGGCTCCCAGATTGAACGAAGGAAAATGGCTGATCAGTTCAGTATAGGGAAAAAAATATTGATCTGTTTTTATCGCACAAAAATTTGATGAGAATTTCTTTCGCGACATTAAGAACAGTCAGAAAGACGTCCCATATTACGATCGTATAGACAATTGGTCCTGCCTACACACGAAACGTCGTTAAGCATTATAGAGAACTGTAAGTAAACATGTGAACAGTCAGTCCAACACTCGTAGAAATGCTTTCAGCGGCTTAAAGTTTTATACTTCAACGCGTACTGTCCGTTCACGAAAAGTAGTCCGATGAAACAGTTAGAAATAACGGGAGGTGACGTCACAAACGGCCTAGCCGATTACAGCAGAGGGGTGGACTTTATTTCAGAACTTGTTTCCGGCGAAAACAAACGTTCTCTAAAAACCAGTTCTGGAATTAGGTTCCCCCTCTGCTGTAATCAGCTACGCCGTTTGTGACATCAATTCCTGTTATTTCTAACTGTTCCATCGGACTACTTTTAGTGAAAAGAGAGCATACTCTCTTTTCTCAATACTCACTCTTTCACATATTTCATACATCATTCTTTCACACACTGAAATTCAACTTGTTATATCAGTGGCGGATTTCTAAATAGGTATACGAGGCACATGCTTAAGGGTAGTACTTGTTGGGGCGACACAGGTTGGGGGGCGGTAACAGAGAATCCAAAAATAAATTATTAATTATCTTATGAAATTATTAGTTGAAATATTCGTTTGATTAATTGTATGGAAAAAAACCACCTACACATAAAAAGCATTAAGGGTACGATATTTCTTTTTATTTTTCTTCTACCATATGCCTACCTTTCTTTGTAGTGGAGAAATGAGAAGGCTCCCAGATAACAAAGATCGCCCTTGGGACGTCCTGAGGACGTTCTGGACATCCTCAGGTTGTCCTTAGGACGATCTTTGCTATCTGGGATACAGTTTGTGCCCAAGGGCGGCAACTTACTAAATCCGCCACTGAGTTGTATAATATGTTGTCCATTAAATTTTAAGCGAATTGCAAGCCAAACGTTATTAAATACATATTACATGCACACACTGTATGTTACCTATACAAGCCTTATTTCCAACATTTTAAATTTTAAATTGGATTTAGCGAGGATCGAATTTAGCGAGCATTTCTGATGGTTCCAAGCTCCTCGTTAAATGCGGATCTTTCTGTACTTTCTTTTAATCAAAGTTTCTTTATTTTCTCAATTTCATTAATCAGTTTTATGCTATTTATTCTCACTTTTTACTGTGTGGTAAGAGCATGGGCGTAACTAATGAGGGCTAGGGGAGCTAGCATGCCCCCTAGAGAAACGAAAATCATATAAATGAATGCTATAGAAAGAGCATTAGTGTACGGTCTATAGATCTCTAAGCTTCCCATCTCTACCAATGCTGTTAAGGTTTTGTCAACACCAACTGTAATGATATTATGTTTTTAATTCACTACGAACAGGGCTCTTAAGGTAAAATAAATTAATTATTATATTAAAATAACTTTTTTCACCCACTGTTAATAGCTGAAGTCCAAATACGTTGAAATACTTTCTTGAATTCCAATTACTCTACAATTTTTTAAATTATTTTTAAGTTATTTACAATCTGTTAATATCCAATTACTTTGATGTACATTGTTGATTATGAAGTACCAGAGACGGACAATTTCTGACGCTCTGTGCGAAGCTAAACTTTAGCGCCCCTGTTAATATTACTCATTTTTAGAGCAATTGCTTTTAATACGATTAGGTTTTGTTATTTTAGGAATCTTCTCAATCAGCTCACTGAATCCTCATATTCTTGAAAAAACAGAAAACCTGATGACAATTAAAATTTTCTTTACACAGAAAGCGTGCAACGAAACCAAAAGTGCTTTTTCTAATGAGCCAAAAATTAAGTTATTGGGCATAAAACTTAGTCTTAAGTGAGTTTCAATGATCTAGAATTTGGTATTAATCTCTGTAGAGTTAAACGAGTTCATTCAATTTTATATAGACTTCATTTTCCCAATCTCTTAATAAGGTTTCCAAAATGAGCTTTAGCTGACTTTCTTTAGCATTGTATACTTCTTGAAACTCAATCAAATATTTTTACCACTGACACTGTCTATTTGTATATCAACAAACCAGATGGTGAACATCTTTTCGAAATTACTTATATCAAGTATACACTCTAATTGAAAAATATTGAATCTAATGGATTAATAATGCGTTATATAAAATCTAATCGATTAATAATGAGTTAGATGAAATCTAATCGATTAATAATGAGTTAGATAAAATCTAATCTTCTAATAACAAGTGATTTTATGATAAGACTAGAGTGTACATGTTCGTATATCGGGATCATTTGGTCATCTGGCGCCCTGTGCGATGTAATCTTTCACACCACCCTAAATCTTTCTTTGAAAGTATTTTGCTAATAATAATGACTTTCAAATTTTCAAATGAACTTTCAAATTAAATAATTTGTTTTCAATTTATTTTTTCTACATTATTGTACTTTTAAAAAATATTTTCTACCGAGGATCGTAAAAGTCGTTTATATGTTTAATTCATTCTGTGTTGTGTAGATATATAGTGTATATAATATATAGTTTTATCCAATGATTTTTATATATAATATAAATTTGAATGATATGCCAAAAATAAGCATATTATTCAAACAGTTTTTATACTTACTCCGTTAAAATTATTTCTTTTGTTAAATTGGTTGCTTCCAATTGGGTCTTCATTTTTGTAAATAATCAACGTTTGCTTATACTAAAAAAATCACATTAATGTTTACTTACCAGTTCTTTTCAACAATTTTAGTGATATTACACCAGTTTCAAAACTGAGCATTTAATTCTATATAATCTATTTATTATGCTAGTTTTCTAACTTAAGAATAATTACAAGGTAAGTAGGGAGCATATGGAATAACTAAGTTGAAAATGCTGGACTGTTAGCTCTTTCTGTGCTATTATATCTACCACAACTAAATAAATCTATGTAATTAGGCATCTTGATAGCGTTATGCTTCCTGTTATTGAGATGGTTCCACGATAAGAGACCATAGATCTACAAGGAAAGACAAAATGATGACATTTCTCATTATTGCACTGACGATCTTCAATCCAGTTCGAATACCACGAAACTGGATTTAATACGGATGATCAGCTATCAATAAGTGGCATTTAGTATGGCGCAGAATAATGTCGGGATGATTTTTCACCCAAAAAATCAAACTAGACACTAAAATTAATACACAAATTCTGTAGAGACATTAATATAGATTCCAGTACCCCCAAGCGAATATGCAAAGAACGGAAGAAAGAAGACATGAACTGTCCAATCTATATATCTATGCAAATGCTCTTAAAATATAGGATGATCCTAAACTGTTTTCAAAGATTCCGCAACTTGTAATTCTTAAACTGGAAGCAACAAAGTAAAACTACTTACAAAATTTGAAATGTAACTCGAAGAGTTGTATTTGGTAACTTTTTACAAATTTCTTAATATGCATCTCACTGGTCGCTGAGTTGAACGTGGTGGATCGATTTCGCGGACTTCAAACTCACAAAATATTATGATGCTTATCTTCTTGTAGGAATACATGAACGGCATTGTTTATGACACACCCTGTGACCGCCCTCGATGAATAAAGGCCAGACTTTTGCTACAATAGAGAGTATAAAATGGGAAATGCTGGAATAAACTTGTATGAAATCTGATTATCGCTTAGAAATTTTACGTTGCGATGAAAGATATGCGTGTGTTGAGGTTTAGCATTCGAAAGTATTGTTTCCATAGGAAATAAAGCTTTTTGAGTTATACTTACACACATATTCCGTAAATAGTTTAATTTTATTATTTCCAGTTTGAAAATTATAGGTTAGGAAAACCCTGACAATAATTTAAAATTTCACTGTCGTTTAAATAACCTTAGACGTATTTTTACCTACTATATTTGTTCATTTTTCAGCTACATGTACACTTATAGTGCAGATTCATATATTTTATATAAAGTACGGCGCTTTCATATGGTTTTGCTTTCTATACACAGAACTTTTTGCTACTTTTTCTTATGCTCAAAATATACTTTTCTATTTTTCTTATGCTCATCATGTACTTTTTCTACATTTTTTTTTTTTTGCTCATAATAAGCATTTGGAACTTTAAAAAAAAACACTAAAGCGCTTGGAGGGGACACTGTTTTATATATTTTATTATCCTTGAAAATAATTTACTTTCTTATTGCATTAAAAATTTTATTACATATGAAATTCTTAGTCAATTTTAGTAAGCTAGAACTAATTGTCATACTTTACTTTACTTTCTGTATTATAACAGCTTAAAAAAATAATACGAATTTTAAAAGCTCGAAATTTTTGCAAACCACCCCTCGCAGTTATCTAGGCAGATCTGTACTTATGAAAGTACCATGTTCGAGAAACAGAAATAATTTTATTTTATTTGATACCGCTAATTATACTGATTAATAATTATTTATATTAAATAACGTAATTTTACATAAATTTGCTGAAACAACGCGTTGGAAAACAATAAATAGAATTGATAATCTTAGAAAAATTATAGGATAAAATATACTGCTCTTTTAAATTATAAAATTCATAAAATAATTCATTCGAATGCATTCTTCATTTTATTAAAAAATATAGCAATGCTCGCAAGGTTTAGAGGAATTAAAATCGTCATAAGAAAAAAAAACCGAATAGAAAATTTTGTTGTCAATTTTAAAAAGCTTTTCTTTTCTCCATCACATTTGTCAATTGGATATTAATAATTCATATATTTTACTTAATAAACTTCGAATGAAAGCTAATTGCAAAAATTTTCCACAGCAGATTGTTTTGACAGATTCTAAATTTTGCATCAGGAACAATAGCCATTATTAAATCGTAAAGAATAGAATTAAGGTTGGTGTTTTTCACTCAATATATCCATATAATACAATTAGACCTATTACACGAATCACATTAGATAATGACAGAGTTTAATTTATCAGTGTATAGATAGCTTTTGTCTTGGTATTTTCTTTTGTGTGTGTACATCTAATATTAGGCCTCTTGCAATATAATTACATCAACTCTATTTTATTATTCCATAATCTAACCAATGTTTAAATAATGGAAGAGAACTGAGTAAACTATTAAATATTTTCGTCAGGGTTATTGGAAATGTAGAAGCTGGATGACAGTTTATAAAAATTAATGACCGCAGTGCTACTTCAGGCATGTTAGAATAACTGTGTGTATTGTTATTTGTAGAAGAGGGTTGCTCGAACGCTTAGATTCGTCATCGATATGGTTCAAGAATATGATCTGGACGGGAATGGAGAACTGAGTCCCGAAGAACTCATCGAAATCCCGCTTATCCAAAATGCCGTCCGAAATTATATGGATGTGAGAGATCTACGAGGTCAGTACATGTACGTATACTTTCAATAATGTTTCTTAAGGGGCACTTTCTTTTTGGTTTTACGGCTCAAAGACTACAGTGGTCATGCTGTATCGGGACCTACTCTTTTCCGAGGAATCAGAACCTCTTAAGACCTAGGAAACCAAATTTCGGACTACAGTGAGCAGTGCGATCTTTATGAGATCTCTGAGTAAGCGTAAGGGGCAAAGAAGCATATTTCAAATTAGAATTTTGAACATTTCAGTCATATTTACTAAACCAAAAGCTTTATATATTTTCTAGAAAAAAACGCACATTCCTTTATAAGTATTTAAAATTTAGATCTAAGTCAATTTAAAATGTATATATTCATTTGCGTATAATGAACGTTATTCTCAGAGATTATTATTAAATTGGATTTTTATTATTATTATTTTGTTGAGACCCTTTTTTTATCTATTCTCTATATTACTGTCATATAGTAATAATAATACAACTTATTAACTTCTTACTAGTGCTGTTGTGAACGTGATCTATGAATACTTGTAGACACATGAACTCTTTCCATTGGAAGAAAAAGCTAATTAAAAAAGCTCACTTGGAACAAAAGACCAATTACTGATAGACAAAATGATCCTCAAAAATGTAAAAACGAAGAAAGGAAACATTTCCTTAACATGGATTGATTATAATAAAGAATACGACTCGCTCCCACATAGCTAGATTACAAAATCCTCAGAAGTAATTGGAATTATCTCTATCGTTGTGAAATTTGTAGGCCATACCATGAATAAATGGAAAATAACTTTGTATGCAAACAATGATCTCTTAGGAGAGGTAAAGATCCAAAAAAGTAGTTTCCAAGATGATTTTTCTCACTCCTTTTATTCATATTTTCATTGATCCCATCAAGAACAGTCTTGAACAATACACGAATGAGATATGAAATATCAAAGCAAAATGAAAAATTTTCCAACTAACTGTATAGGAATGGCTTAAAACTATATTGAAAGTCCAGAAAGAAAATGAGATCATTATTATAAACAATTATGAGCATTTTTAGTGAAGATATAAAGATGGAACTTAGCTTAGTTATTTGTTAAAATACCACAATAAAAAATTAAAAAAAAGATAGAAAACACAGAGGATATACTTCTAGGAAACCAACAAGTGAATCAAACAACTTTCCAGCGAACAGAAATACAAGTACTTGTGCATTTCAGAACTGGGTGAACTCCTTCACATCAATGTGAAAACTATCACATGCTCAGAATACATGAAACTCATATGAAAAATCTGAAAATGAAAATTCAATGGCTGAAACAGCATTAGAGCCATAAACAACCGTGTCATACCAGTTATAAGATGCACAGCAGGGGTTGTTGATTGGGCAATAATGGACTTGGATAATTTGGACCGAAAAACATGCAAGCCGATTACCATAAACCACGATTTATTTCCCCGGAGTGCCGTAGATATATTACACCTACCGAGGAAAGGAGGAGGAAGAGACCTCTTATAAATTAAACAAACTGTCAAAGACTAAAAACCAGACCTGAATGAATATTTAAATAGAAGTAGTGAAAAGCGCCTAATGGAAGTGGCTTCAAGAAAGCTAATAAAGGTTTCAGACTCAAAAAAGTGCTTCAAACTAAATGAACTTCAAAAACGTCGCACAAATTGGCAAAACAAACCCTCCATGGGCAATGTTTGAAAGAAATCGAGGAAAAGTCGATAGTCAGCATAACTGGAGATTGCTTCAATTGGGGGTTTTGGGGGAACTAAAGGCCTGCATCTTTGCCGCACAAGGACAGACACTGCAAACAAACGTGATGACATCAAAAATCCAAACTCAAAGCAAGAACAGTAAATACAGATTGTGTAAGGTAAAAGATGACACAGCCAACCACCTAATCAGTGGTTGTAGTAAAATAGCCCAATCAGACTATAAACAGGCATGACAGAGTGGCCTCCCTGATTCATTGGTGTATCTGCAGAACTTATGAGATCACGGTAACCAAGAACTACTGGGAACATGAAGCAAAAAAGTGACAGAAAACAACCAAAGAAGAATCCTTTTTGACTTCCGGCTTCAAATAGAATGGCAATTTAAAAAACGACATTTAGAATACGCTCTTTTTCAAAAAAAAACAAAGCACCCCTAAAAGATAATACCATGGCCAGCTAGTAAATCTAGTTGGCCTTGATAATACCATCATCTCGAAATTTCGCATGCGAATTCTTTTAGACCAAGTATGCAAATGATTAAATTTTCAAAGCCAATGAGTGTTAACTTCGATCATAGCGCGCATTTCTACTGCGCAACTGGCATCGTATAAAAGAGGTAAAAATTGCGAACGGTTTATTTTTTCTCGTTGTCGGCGTTGCAGTTCCCTGGAGACGCAACCAGTAATGCCGTTACGACGTTGACGAGGACCTTATAGCCAATTGGACGACTTCAAACGTGGTCGCATAGTCGGGATGCGTGAAGCTGGCTGGTCCTACTGAGCAATAGGCTGCCACCTGCACCGTACGGACACTGCTGTTCAAGGGTGTTGGCAGCAATGGTTTCTGCGAGGAACTCTTCGGCGAAATGATGGCTCTGGATGGCCAAGGTGCACGAATTCGAGGCAAGGTCGGTTGGTTGTGCGAGAGGTTCGAGCTGACCCAACGGCATCATTGTCCGCCATCCAGCGTGCTACAATCTCTTCCATACCACCCGTAGCACCTTCTACCATCTTACAACACTTGGCTGAGGTGGGGTTACGCTCACAGCGGCCTTTAAGACGTCTGCCTTTAACCCCACACCATCGACAGAGTCGTCTGGAGTGGTGTCGTAGCCGATCATCATTGCTGCCAGCAGATTGGCATCGCATAGTGTTCAGCGATGAATCCCGCTTCAGTCTTGGAGCAGATGACCATCGGATCCATGTGTGTAGGCGCCAGGGCCAGCGGTCCCAACCACCCTTTGTTTTACAGAGGTACACAGCTATTACCCCTAGTGTGATGGTGTAAGGTGCTATCTCATACGACAGCAGGATAACCCAGTCATCCTACGTCCAACTTTAACAACTCAACGATATGTTGATGACATCCTGCGGCCATTTGCGTTACCCTTCATGACACGAGAGCATGTGGCCATTTTCTAACAAGATAATGCTCGCATATCTGTGAGCTGCCACCATGCTGTTGGTACTCTTCCTTGACGAGCAAGGTCACAAGACCTTCCTCCAATCGAACATGTATGGGACATGGTAGGCTGCTGGATTTGGGCACCGCAAAATATCGCAGAGCTGGTGCAACAAGTGAGGAATGCCTGGCAGAATGTGTCGCAGGATGACATTAGGAACCTTTATCACTCCTTACCTAGACTTAAAAGCATGCATTGCCGCCAGGAGGATTTCACCAACTATTGATTTGAACATTTAATGTGCAATTCCTAAACATTGATGGGTCCCACGGCCTTGAATTGTTTATCATTTCCTTACCCGTGTATGTGCTGGATGTACATTTAATTTCAATAAAAACAGATAATTTCCTCATGGTGCTTCATTTTTGTGCAAAAGTGTATATAATACGCCAGACATAATATTGCTGAAGGAAAAACAGGTGTTTATCAGTGACATTGAAATACCGGGTGACAGCAGAATTAAAGAGAAGGAATTTGAAAAAATCTCCAAGTATCGTGACCTTGTAATAGAACTTAATAGACTCTGGAATTAACAAGTAACAGTCAACACACTTGTGATAGGTGCACTGGGGGCCATCACACCTAATTTAAAGAATTTCCTAGAAAAACTGGACAAAACGACAGCAGATATGCAAAAAACCGCCTTACTGGGCACCGCCTATATATTAAGAAGATACATGGACAGTTCTCAGGTTTCTGGGTGAGACTTGAACTGAACCAAGAACTCCAGATCAAGAGGACAGTGATTATCTCCTTGATGCTGTGTAATACAACAATGTATAACAGACATAATAATAATAACAATAGTGATGATGACAACAACGCACAAAAATTGAACCAGAATTTACAATGATGATGATAGAATTATAAATAATTTCATCATTTTCCTTCGTCGAATTTGCTCATATGCGGTATTCCATTACTTTCGGTTCCCAAATAGCATCGTTTAGGGTAGCCCAACCCGCGGGCATAATGCGGTCCACGAGGCATTTTTTGACAGCCCTCTGAAACATTCAAGAAAAACTATCCTGAAGCCTTCAGATTTGTTTATTGTTAACATATAGGCTATATTTAGTTATTTACTTAAATTTCATTAGAAGTAAGGGTCTTATTTCACAAGTACGCAGTTGCTCATGGAAAAAGATACGGAAATCAACAGGTGGAAAAAATGTAAGTACGATAATCTTCAAATACCTTGAATATATCGGTATCAAAAGCAAAAGCTGGTAACACGGAAACACATACATTTCTTTTTTGCATTAAATTTGTCTAATAATTATATACAGTGAAATATGTGTCTAACTATACTCTGAGAACAGGAAAAATATATCTTCATAGACAAAGTTGATCCTTATAATATTCTATATCTGTTGGGATTGGGGAAAATTATCGTTGCAGATAGATTATCTTTATAAAAAGATGTCACTGTATGAACTAAATCGCAATTATCTACCACAGTAACGTTGTATACAGGTACATTTAACTTCAAATAGGCATATATCTGGATTAAAGTAAGCAAATGAACGTATGTAAATATGTCATAGTTCCCAGTCTCCAATAATCCTGTCATCTCGTCTCAAACAACACTATGGCCACAAATTCATCAGCTCCTGTGGTAAAAGGTTTAAATCTGATTATACTAGACTTTCATTATACATTTTCAATTCTGCATAACAGATAATAGCTCACATGAAAAATACTATTCTTGATGTTAATGCTTTGCCTTCTTAAAAACTTCAGATATCCAAAAGCAGACTCTGTTCTAAATTTCTTGTAGCATGTTTATTTGTTTCTTCATAATTTAAAGTCATGTGTATAATGTGCATGTTTATTACTATGTATTTATAAAATACGTATAAAACCATTTTTTACAGACCTACGTTTGAAGAAGAACGATCTGAGGCAGAACGAGATGATCAACCTGGAGACAGCATCAACGGGCAATTAGTGATGTAAAAAAACAACTATTTTTACCATTTCTTTAAATACAAGGCTAAAATGTAGAATGAATACTCTGAAGGTTTTTGTGCTGCATGATCTAAATTTTGCTTTGTACTCTGACTTCAACTAATAAAATAAATATATTCTTTTACGTTCGTTTCGTTTATATGTGTATGTGAATTCATTTGTGCATGCGTACCATTCGAAATTACGTAAAAATTGTGCTATTTTTCGTGAATTAGTGGATGAAATAAAATTCGTAATCTAATGGCAAATGGTTATGATCTTATAAGCATACTATTTATGAACTTATAAAATATTTAATTGTTTTTCATTTTAAACCAAGCCAAAATAAATTTATGGCTTTTCAATTATACATAAATTTTTAGAAAAACGTTTAAACTATTCTTATATTTAAATTTTTATTCAAAATATATAGGTAATAAACCATTAAACTTAGAGTCAATTCAGCATAAAACTTTGAAAATGAACTGACGACTTCTGTAATTCCTCATTTTTTTCAAGCCATTGTAGAAAATTTTCAGTATTTATTTTACAACTAAAAATATTAGATATAGACAATACTAATTTGAGTCGTTTCTATCTCACAATGATTAGAAAATCAGTCGTATACTAAAAGGTCTCAAGACACTTAAAGTTCAGGGGGAAAATGCGTTTTTTATTTTATAAATGAACTTTAAAATTACAGTTCGCAAGATTATTTTATAAAAACCGCATTTAAATATTTGAAAAGAAAGAATATGCTGACCCAATTACCAAAAGTTATTTACTCATTCTCATCAACTCACTTTAAACTTTAAACATTATTTACTCAAAGCTCATATTTTCAATATTGCAGGCAAGATAACATTTTTAACTAATGAAGATGTTTACATCAAATTTTATATATACTTCTATTTGTAAAAATTGCAACACCATGAAGGACTCGTCCGAATTGAATGAAATTTAATGTACAAACGACCTGTGTTGATACAAATAAACGATTAAAATTACAAAGCAAAAAAAAAAACCAATATTACATGTCGAAAATCAGTATTTGGTGAAGCCACCACGCGCTGCAATAAGTGATGCTATACGACGTGGCATGGAATCAAACAGATGTTGAATGTGTGCCTGAGGAAGAGCATTCCAGATTGCTTGTATGCAACCCCAAAGTTCATCTGTAGTAGCTATGGGACGAGGATCACGAGCGAGACGCCGACCAACGAAATCCCACACATGTTCAATCGGCGACATATCCGGCGAATAGGCAGGCCAAGGAAGAAGCTGTATCTGTTGTGATGAAAAGAAGTCTTGAACATTCCTGGCAATATGTGGGCGGGCATTGTCCTGTTGAAATACAGCTCCGGGAATGCCTTGAAGGAAGGGAACAACTTCGGGCTCCAGAACTTCATTGATGTACCGGTTGCTGTTAAGATTACCCACAATTCGTAGCAGCTGAGATCGTCCATGATACGCAATCGCACCCCAGACCATAACGCTGGGGGTTCGTCCACTATGACGTTGGATAATGCACTCCGGAAGGTGGCGTTCACCGGTATAGCGTCTAACACGGATGCGGCCATCACTGTACCCCAAATTAAAGCGGGATTCATCAGAAAACACCACTTGTTGCCAATCAGCACACCAGTCTCTATGTTCATGAGCCCATTGTGGCCACAGGCGCCGATGGTTTTGCGTCAGGAGGATCCTGTATAAAGGAACTCTTGCACGCAGTCCACGGTGCAGTAGACGCCGACGAATTGATGAAGCACACAATGATACACCTGTAGCAGTGCACCAACGTTCTGCCAACTGTCCAGATGAAGCAAAACGGTCCGTCACCGCCATGCGGACCAGGTGTCTATCATCCCGTGCTGACGTCACCTTTCGGCGTCCACTCCCGGATTTCCGAGTTGTCTGGTTCTCTTGAACCCACTGCTTCCACACTCGCATCACTGTGCTGCTGTTACGCCCCATACGAGCTGCTATTGCACGATAAGAAAACCCTCCTTCACGAAGGCCGATCATTCGTCCCCGTTCAAACTCCGTAACTTGCTGAAATGTCGCCCTCTTTCGTCGTAGAGGCATAGTGACGTCTCATGTAACGTTTACCACTAGCAGATAACCATACACGCCCCGCTACAGCCCTCTATTTATACGGATCCATCAGCAGTTCAGAGGGCGCTGCTCAGCCCACGCATGCGTGATGACTCTGAAATTCTAATCATTTAAATAGCATACCCTAATTTGCATTTCCTGAAAGTTTCAGCTCAATCACGTGATTCCTTCATGGTGTTGCAATTTTTACAAACATGAGTATATATATACACATTACTTTACACTATATTTTGAACTCCCCCATAAATACAAATAAAATGTGTACATTTGCTATCAAGGTAAGCTGTAATCTTCGCAAAATATGGTATTATTTTGAGAATGCATAAAAATAATTAAGTACTATATTTTAATTTTGTTTTGAAATTCAGAGGAAATTCATTGTATTGGAATCAAATTTTTTCAGTGAGTTAGAATTTGAATTATCTTTTTGTGTCCATTATTTACGATTTTGTTGCGAGCAATGCATAAAGTCTTGCGTTAAATGTCGTGTTTTCCATATTAATAATTATTTAATCAAAATTCAGTATTATTCAATAGGTCACTCTTTTCATATATACCAGCATTAAATTATCTGGAATATAACCTTTCTTACTGCAAAAATTAGATAATTTAAAGGTTTATTAAAAACAATATGAGGGTGTTCAAATTAAGGCAACATTTCCTAGAAAATATGCTTATTAAAATTAAAGGAACTTTTCGTAGAAAATACGCTTTTTAAAGATCCTGAACTCAATCTTACGATTTGATGTTTTCCCGAGAAAATTGTATGTGGTAGAATAAATTACA
>QLNU02015360.1:104566254-104582339 GCA_006491805.2 Dysdera silvatica
TGTGAAGTCCGAAAGAAAGAACAGAGAATGAATCGTCTTCCCGTTTTGGGGTGGAGGGAAAGGGTTGCTGCAATTTTTATTTTCTCCAAATTGTGCCAAAACATGCTTTGACCCTATTGGATACCAAAGCGATGACGTAATAAACACATCTTTCCCTAAATAAAGACGAAATGTAATATTATTGGGTACACATTATATATAAAATTCTAGATTAATTATATAAATATGTTGTTTGCATTTGACGATGAATTTAACACAAAAATGCAGTACTTAACTGACGAATTATTTTGTAAGGGCGGAAGGTTACAAGGCATAGCCTTTCCTCCACTGTCAGGTTAAGTTGAACAGGAGTATGGACCACGTGATGCTGGAAAAACGAGCCGTAGTCTGCTACGCAACTGGACAGACGCGGAGGCGATTTGAAGGTATTCTGTATGCAATATTATTGAATTTTGTAGCTTGAATGAGAATATTTTAAGTTAAAAAATTACTCATTGATTATGGTTTAGGATTGAAGGCATTAAATTTCATCTTATGAAATACAGAATTAAAAAAAATATTTTGTAAAAATTAAGTAATCTATCGGCTATATTCTATATTGCTTTCCTATGTTGCTAATACAGGAATATGGCTACATTGTTAGAATTCATTTATAAAAAAAAGCTAATATTTTGTAAAAAAAAGTAATACATTTATAATTATAACCCTTATAAATATGCTGAAAATTACTATAAATTTGAATTTTAAAAATATGCTGATTATTTTATAAATATATCATATAAATATGCAAATAATTATTTTATAAGCCATTAATTATACAAACGTTAATAATTAAATATTTTTATATAAATATGCCAATAATTTTGTAAATATATTGTTATACAAATAAACTGAAAATTATTTTACAAAATATATTATTTATATTAATATGACATTATTTTTGTTATTAGTTTTATGAATTTCTTAATTTTTATGAATTTGCTAACGATTCTAGAAAAACATGCTATACAATGATTTAAAAAAATATACTAGGATATTATAAAAATTCTAATGGTTTTATGAATATCCTTATAATTTTACAAAGAAAATAATGCAATCACATGTTACACAGTAATATTCTTCACATTTGAATTCTTATCAAAGTTGGTTTGAGTACAATAATTGCTAGTTATTAGCATAATGCCTTTGTTACCTTCTGAATAAAAGGTTGCGTATTAAATTAACAGTCATGTATTACAATACAAATTTTATTTGACACAAAAAGTACACAACATATTTTACACAAAATATTCAAAGTAGTGAAGACCCTATGAAAGAGAGTAGTCATACCTATGAGAACTAATTACCGTATCTCCACTTTTTTGCAAACTTTTACAGCCGAAGAATACCCAATAGATTGTATTATTTCCAATTTAATAAAATCAGAATGAATTGCTCATTGGAAGCGTTTTATTCCAAAAAAATCCAATTTCAATTACCACATTGCCCTATGGACATTAACTCAATCGTTTGTCCAACGGTCCTAGTGATTGGCAGCGTGTCCGGTGTTGAAGGTTGCATTTTCTCTAATGCCGTTTATTCACGATTATCTGTCCAGTTACTATATACATAGATAGTTACAACTACTCTAGGAATTCCTACTTTCATGAAAATTTTTAATAAAGTGTCATATGTGTTTTTTGCAGTTAGAGACTTAATTGGCTCCGCTTTACTCAATCTACTATGACAGCAAACCGTATAATTAATATGTATTTATGTTTTTGAGTGGATATTTGTTCTGTAGGACCGATTAAATCGCAGAAGTCAAATGGTATCGAAGGATCTTTAATTGCAGTGATTGGAATTTTATCACGAACTATACCTTTCTTCTCAGTTGTCATTCTTGATAAGAATAACTATACTC
The DNA here is from genome assembly GCA_006491805.2 of Dysdera silvatica. NCBI lineage: Eukaryota > Metazoa > Arthropoda > Arachnida > Araneae > Dysderidae > Dysdera > Dysdera silvatica. Next base: position 104,568,158 of record QLNU02015360.1, read on the forward strand.
TTCAATTTCTGTTTTCATGTTTATCCAACTCGCTCTGCTGCCAGACTTTATATTCCTTTCGCAAGGATTAATTTTCTATTCCATGACATTGCAATCGTTTGGCCCTGGATTCTGGAACTCATTTCTTATGGCTCTGCGTTCCTTAAATAATTTATCATTGTTTAAGGGTAATCTGGTTATTTACCTTTTGACCTTTTAATTTTATTTTTGCATTTTTTCTTTAAGCCTGTTTTTATTTGTTCATATACATAACTTGTTAATATTATCGCTAAGTTACCGTCCCCGATGGTGCTCATCTCCATTCCCGGCATCTATATGTTTTTAAATTTGTTGTCATGTATAAATGTTGTCATATGAGGTTTATTATTGCTAATATATTTTACTTATATATTATCTTTGGTTATTGCTAAAAAATTCATTGTACTTTTCTATATTTTGTATATATTAGATGCCTGGAAAATAAATTTAAGTTTGGTCAACCGAACTTCACTTAAACAAAATGACCTTTTATACTAATTTTTTTAAGTGTTCACTTAAAAAATAATTAAAAAATTAGTATAAAAGGCAGGGTGTCTACCAGATCATTGAAGTCACAGAAGTCAAGAAAAGGTCAAGAAATGGGAAAAGGTCATGGAAGTCGAGAAAAGGACACTAAATTGATGTTGTAGGTCATGATTATGCCCATTTTTTAAATTTTATGCAATCATTGAATTGTAATTTTTGTACGATATTTTAATGAGTTTTTACTGGTTTAGTTATTTTTACGTATTTTTGTCATAGCTTGGCAATTTTTATTTATTTTCAGCTATTTTGCGTCATATTTTGACAATGTTTATGGATTTTTAGCTATTTTATCAGTTATTAACAACATGGTTGAGAAACCTCTTTTTAAGGTCAAGGAATGTACAAAAATAGTCAAGAAAAGGTCAAGGAAAATTGATGGAATTGGGATTCTTATTTTTAATAGACACTCTGATAAACGGTCATTTCAGTTACGCGAAATTCAGATTACCGGGGTTCGTTATAAACGATTTCTACCATATGAACGTTTTTGCCAAAAACATTGAATGGGTGTCAACTTAAAAATATTTGTGCAGGTCATTTCGGTTACACGAAGTTCAAATGACCGTGGTTCTACTGTTACAAAATTCCATATATTCCATGCAAACTTCTGTACATTATTGACATTTTTGTGACTTACTAATTATATATAGAGGGTGAAATGCTGAGAGGAATTTTTCTGTAAACTATTAATAACGCAACAAAAAAGAAAGGATAAACAACTTATTGAAAACATGGTTGTTAAATCCAGGGCCGGGGTTAGTAGGTTTGACGCCCCACTTCAAATTGCAAATTGGCGCCCCCCGCCCCATTGACAGTTCTAAAAAAATTGGAGGCAAAAATGCGCATATGCGTTTGTTCTTCAATAATAATACATCCATTTTAATTTTTTTAAAAATCTGTTATATTGGGAGGAAGTGGGAGGAAAGCCTCCCTGAACCCGGCCTAAAATTTCCACTTCTTACCCCTGCCATTTAAGTTTTATTCATCTTTCAATTCAACTATTATTAAAAATATAAGAGTAAGTGAAAAATACATTGTTACAAATAAATTTGACACCCACATATTATTAGGTCAAACTAGAGCTATTTTTGTTTAGGAGAAAAAGAGACGCCGTCCTCATCCCAGATTCGAACCACGGTCCCCACGTTGAGCCCGAGGTGTCTTGACCTACTAGACGAATGAGGACAAGAACAAACGCATTTTTCTCCGTATGTGAGGATGTAAGATATTATTACCCTTCACAGGGACGGCGTCTCTTTTTCTCCTAAACAAAAATAGCTCTAGTTTGAGCTACTAATACGTGGGTGTCAAATTTATTTGTAATAAAAAATCCCCCACGAAAAACTCACAAAAATCTCGCCCCGGTGGCTTTGTGTGTTGACCAATATTTGGCAATTGTGTTATCCCTGTGAAGGGTAATAATATCTTACAACTTAATATACGGAGGAAAGAGCGTTTGTTCTTGTTCTCATTCGTCTAGTAGGTCAAGACACCGCAGGCTCAACGTGGGGACCCTGGTTCGAATCCGGGATGAGGACGGCGTCTCTTTTTCTCCTAAACAAAAATAGCTCTAGTTTGAGCTACAAATACATGGGTGTCAAATTTATTTGTAATATGTCAACTACACTGTAACGAATTTCCGCTAAGGTATATATTAGAGCGTCTGGATGGAACAACAACGGGTCCTCAAGGATTCTCAGGACCTATCGGCAAAAGTTTAATCAACTGTGAATATTTACCAGCCGTTGATTTTCAACCAATCGAAGAAAATTTTCCAGTCGTCGAAAAAAGGTTATCGAAAGTCTTAGTACAGACCAAAAATATCTCTGAGATGTATGCAAAGCTGTTTCATTGGGTGAAGCCTCACCGAATCTGGCAGTACGAAGTCCTGGAAAATTATCCCATGCAAGATGGCTTACTTCCGCTAACCGAGTGATTCGATTTTACATCAGTGCTACCGATCCATCTGCAAATTTGAGGGAGCTGATAACTTTTATCATGAAAGTGTATGCTCCGATGTGGTTTTACATCAAATCCAATCCAACTATCAAGGATGCTCCATTGAACCTATGTCGTACTTTAACCTTCTCACAGTACCTAAGCGATGAACTGAAGCTCATTGTAGATTCTACAATTCAGCGCAATGGTTTCTTCGCACATCTGAAAAATGTACTTTTAGCTATGCTCACCGATAAACGAAAACATATTCGTGAGTTAGGTATGCGCCGAATCCTTTCTGCGAGGTCAACGAAGTCAAAAAAAACTTGTACGCAAGTTTAAAATTCCAAAAATAAACTTCGGTGCTCAAGACTATGTTGACCTTATCAACAGGCAAAAATGTGAAGTTTCAGAGTCACCCCTGACACTTCATCTATGGAAAGAAGATTTACAGGAATGGATAAAGGAAAGTTCGCTTTTTCTTCCACTCATTTCTCACTTACCATATCATACCCAAGCAGTGGAAAGGTGCATTAAAATAGTCACTGAAGCTTCTTCAAAAGTATGTGGTATTTTAGCTGGAGATGGATTTATTAGAGCAAGGATTCTGGACAGGTCAATCATGCCTACTTTCGAAACGAATTCGCAGTACGAACCTACGATTTAAGAAGATAGTGCCCAAAGGTAGGGTGGTTGGGACCGGAACGGGCGGAACTCGTTATGCAGCCACCTCCTCGTGGTGAATTCTGGGTGGTTCATGGAACCAGCAAAGAGTTGCATTTTAAAAATAATTTCACAAATGACAGAATTAATAATTTTGAAAAAGACGTTTTAAAATTAAAATTTTTAGTTTTACCTTAAAATTTTACAATTTTGAAAGCTCTTTCCGGGAATGAAGATGATTTACGAAATTTTTTTTAAAAATCCCCAGTACTACACTAGTCAATAGACAACTTTTGACACCTAATGCTATTTAATAGGACAACTTTTATTTTTTTGCTCCACCCTAATGTACATGCCTTTAATATAACCCAATTTTATAACTGGTAACGTCCGTAACAATCAGTGTAACATCCGTAACAGTCAATATTCATTTTATTGCAAAAATCAGAGTCTGAGTTAAATTAGCTGCCACATTAAAATAGTTGCCCATAACGTGGGCTATAAATGTATATAAACAGTTTTTTGCAACTTTTTTAATTTCAGAGAAATCTGCTAATAAATGATATAACTTCCATAACTTTGTCCATTTTCTGTAACGTCCGTAACACTTCCTTAATTTTTTTCTGACGTGATTTTGGCATCTAAATGTACACTTTCATTTGGAAATAAACACCAGTTATATCTCTATTCAATTATGGCAGGTTTAAGTCTCTAAATTCAACTCTTTCAAACAAAATACACAGAAAGAAACCAAATATTAGTCTCCAAGTGTAACGTCCGTAACACTGGAATAGCCCTCTTATGACAGCACAGGACGATATATAATTTTTCACTCTCTTGTCTACCTTTTAAGAAAAGTAGTCCCGCAAAATAAGCTAAAAATAAATTAGAGTAGGCCTAGTCTATATTGTAGCACTTTGATTGTTCGTTGACTCAATCTGGGTGATAATAAAGCTTTCATGAGTTCAAGTTATGGTATAAAAAGCATTTTCAAAGGCAGTGCTCTATTCTTTGACGCCACGAAGCACGTATGAATGTTCCCAGTGGCATAAATCGTTCGAAAATAAGCCACTTTCCCGTAGGTTCTTTGACTAGAGTCAGAGAAACAGTGTAATTCAAATCTTTCTAGGTTATCAATATTTTCACCGCACAAATAATGACATGGTATAGTATGGAGACTCAATTTCTTAACATCGTCACATCTTATCTTTCCCAAAGTCGTTTTAAAGATTCCAGTAACTTCTCATCCCATTCAAGTCCTGATTGCCATATATCTTGAATTAGACATTTAATACATATTATATAAGAACTAAGAAACCCTACAGGATCAAAAATACGATTTGCCACTTGAAGTAAGAAACATTTCGAATCAATTCTTTTCGACAGAAATTCTGTCCGACGTTCACTATCAAAATAAAAGCAATCAAATTCTGAATCCCATGCTATTCCGAACACTTTAAAAGGACGAGTTTGTTGTGTAGAGAAATTTGTATTTTTTTCTAAAGGTATTCCAGACTACATCCAAAGGTTGTAAAGTTTTTTTTGAATTAGTTTGAAATTTATGTAAAGTCATTCCTGCATCTTTAAAAATATGAATACATTCTAAGCAAGTATCAAATGCGTCTTTAACGCCTTTCTGACGTTCTATAATGTCAATAACGTACAATGATTTATCTAATAGTTAATTAGTATCAGGAAACTAGTTAACGTATTTCGCCAAGTGATGTTTTTATAGTAGCCGCCAACAAAAAAGGACTGCTATTCACTCCAAATAATACTCTAGTGAATCTATAAACCTCCGGCGAATGCAATCCGCCGTAGAGCTTGCCTGTCCTAAAAAATCTTGTCACGTCTTTTTTTCATCATTATGTGTTTGTAAAAATGCTTGTTTAATATCTGCAATGAATGCTATGGAGTTTTCCCTAAATCTGATAAGAAGAATAAAAATGTCTGGGTACAAATTAGGTTCCACATTCAGTCATTTAAAAGTTTATTTATTGCATGAGAAGAAACATCAAAAACAACTCATAGTTTACCCATGACTCCACGCTCTCGGGCCACTGCTCTATGTGGTAAGTAAAAAAACTGTTTCACTTGTTACTGTATCGAACATTCGTTCGATCATGTCCTCAGCCAAATAATCATCCAGAACTCTTCCATACCGTAAAAACAAAGGGGGGTTATCACTGAATCCCTTAGATAGACTTCGATATCCGCAAACAGCAATTTTACAACTATCTTCCAGCAAGTGGTTCATGCTTAGCTTCCACAGAAGTCCAACTTTGTATTCACTTCTCTCAAAATACATTGTTGACATAAAGCTCTCAATCGCACCATGACCATCAGCACCCGCGTGGAAGGACTCCACATAAAACTTATTTAAGTGATAAATATTAAACTTATTTAATAAGCTTTGGCAATTTGATAGTCTTATGATTCTTCTTGTTGTCTTTGACTCCTATTTCTACTTCACCGATTGCAGTATCAGCCCTCTTTATTTGCTTTCTTGAATTCGACTGCCTAATTTTTATAGAAACTTACATTTCCACATCTGAATCCTTTCCCTATACTCCTCCAAACTTTCAACATAAGATCCAAGGTCATCTAAATCGAGAAAACACTCAATACTACAACTGAGCTCTTGAAGATTATCGAATTTATCATCTGACTTAGCAAAATTTCTCGTTCTTCACCACTGCTGCTGTCGATATTTGCTTCGAGTCTGTTGAATAATTTGGTAGTAGCAGTTCTGTTCAGAGTTCTCTTTTTCTTCAGTCGATTCAACTCTTCCATTCTTTTCAAACTTAGAGAAATATAATTCTTGTCTCTCGTGTTAGGTGATGAAATGTCGTGTTTAGTTACTTCTTCAGTTCATGGGTCAACTTTCGAATGCTAGAGTTCTACCAAAGAAAAGATTCTATGTCCTGGTTCTTTGCTTTCTAAATTCCAGGCCGATGCACCATGTAGACAAAAGACAACGCAGGCAGCAGAATTCGAAATCGAATGATTCTAGCACAAGGACTATCCAGCAGTAACCTATTAATCTTTATTCCATGAAACCAAAGCATCGAAAACATCAATAATTCTATAAACTCTCTTCTTGCAAAAATGAAAAGGCAAAACTACTAAATTAATATAGAACAACAAAACTATATTCAAATCTCTTTCTAAGCCAGTGACCATAAAAGCATGTATCCTTTTCTTTGGTTAAATCTTTCTTCACGTGAGTTAACTGGTTATTTACACAACACCATCTAATTATAGATTAAAAAATGTCCAATACCAATCGCCAAGGTGCTTATCTCGCTTTTCTCTAAATTCGTCGCATTTTTAAATATTTTAACCTCAGTCGTTCTGCATCATTCGCTTTGTTCCTACTCTTAAAATGAAAACGTATTCGGGTTATAATATAAAATTGAGTGCTCTGTTTTATCAATATATATATGTGCCCATCACATCCCACAAACATAAAATTTGATGGATTTAACTCTAAAATAACGTCAAATATTGTTTCACTATTCAGATCATTTAAACTGACATGCTTACTAAAACTGTTTTCCATTTCCATTAAATGTATTTCCATTAAATGTATCAAGCTTATGGAAGGGTACATTAAGCCAGCACAGTCGATTTTTTTGAAAAATTTCGCTAATTCAGATTTCTTCTCATTATTATTTTCCACGAGTTTCTCATTATAATCAGAACACTTTGATTTATTTAGAAATTTACGAACAATATAACCAGCCGTATAATAAATTATTCTGAAATCACTGCGTTAAACAAACGTATCAAGATGAGTAGGAATTTGTTGACATTTATCTAAAATGTCATTTGCACCCATAAGTTCACAGACATCAAAATCAACAGATAATAAATACATTCCACCATATAAACAGTGATGGTTGGAGACTCAGGGAAAATTATTTTACTCCATTGTGTTGATGGTAAAGGAACATCAGTGATATTTATTTTAGTGTTTGAAAGTTTCTCTGTCATTATCTCACTTTCAGCGGGTAAATAGCTTGTTTTTTTTTTTTACTAAGATTATTTTGTGGCACCTTTAAAGTTTTTTTGTTTTTGTTTTTTTTGGGGGGGTGGGGGGAGGTATTTGCTTTGTCAAACAGCTAGGAAGATTTGAAAAAATCGTAGGTATGGCGTCATGGGCTAGTTTTGGTTTGGTGCGTGGCAAAAGCACTTCTTCGCCTTTAACAACATATTTATAGTATGTTTCGATAAAAGGTTCATCGAAATGCAAACTGCAAACAACATTATAGATCCCAAGATCTTTGTCCGCACGAGGAATGGAATTATTCAATTTTTGTAAAGCCTCTGGATCTTTCGGCCTTGAAAATAAAATATTCTTATTTTCATCGCTCTTATAGCCACTTTTACAGCTAAGAACGAAACCTTTTCTGTCACATTTTTTTCGTTTGCTGATACCAACCGTATCATCACTTTCCATTTCGAGAAACAAGCTCAAATATTATAAATAAAAACAGAACAATAAAATATATAATTTCCAAAATTTAGTTGCAAAACAAACACTGAAATAAAGCGGAACAATCTGTCAAAAGAAGGAACGAGCAGGAAAAGAATTAGCCGTCGTCTTCTAGGGTAGGGACGGCAGGAACACAAGCGCCACCTATCCTTTTCGCCAAGTTGGAGTATTGGTTTTTCCCCGAAGAACTATAGGGAACGGCACACTATGTTTTCCAGCCTCTGTACTACACATTAACGTAAAATGTTCTTCCGCTAACAAAAATCAAGGCTTTATATTCTGAACTACCAAAATCGTAGCTCAAGTTCGCTCTCATTCGTAAATTAAAATCATCACAAGAAAATTTTTCCGACGTTCTGAAATATAAAACTCTATATAATGTTAGTTACTACAACTTATTATTCCTCTTCGATTCAGGCTTTTGGTGATGCAAATAATAGTTAGACGGAAAATAAGCCCAATGTCGCTGGACTGGAAAGAAGCATATTTCTTTTAATGTAAGAAAAATAAACTCCCCAGAATCGCTAGTTTTTGAAATCCGTTTGTATCGCACCCGTGGCGGATCAGGGATAAGATTGTGGTATATAAATCGGTACAAAGTAAAAAATTTAATTTGACCATTGCGATCTGAATTTTTATTATTGCAATTTTATTGTTTTTTAATATTAAGGATCACACAAATGTGATGAGTGTTTTATTCTCTGCAAGAGTGTTTTATTCTCAAAAAAAAAAAAATAAATAAACACACACGCCTACATACACAGCTCAAGGAAGAAGAGGAAGGTGAAAGGGTTTGTTTTCGATAAGTAATGGTTACGCGCATGCGCACACATTCATGCTATAGTAATCATCCGGGAATGATATGGTTGCCTGTTTTGGCTGCATATCGCCACCTAACATCCGCAATTCTTCATTCATAAATGAAATATACGCATATCTTAACTTTTAAACTTAGCGGTTAATTGGATACAGGGGCGTAGCTAATGAAAAGCAAAAGTAGGCAAAACCTACAGTCCGTACTTCATGTTTGGGCCGCTTTTTTTAAATAAAAATAAGCGGCCTCAAAATGTTTTCTTTCCTAAGGGTGCAAAAAACTTGGCTATCCACTGATGAGATATGAAACATAATATGATTATTGACGTACTACACACAAAATCGAATGAAACATTTAAATGCATTTTACTATTAGCTATATTTAAATTGGAATAAGCATTTCTCGGATAATTTTCTGAAAATAGTAATTATAAATGTACACATTATTAATGTAATCACTGAATTACCATCAACTTACCGTTCAGAAAAAATGCAAATATAAAAATAAAAAAAATTCTAGAAATAATTTCCAAGATTTAATGAAATATTTCCCTAAATAAATATCCAATAAGTATGTAAATCTTATATTAACATCCTGTATGATTTACAAGAAAATGTAAATTATCTATAGATGTCAATCTATTTTAAAGGAATAGAACTATAATTTATAGTATATATATATAATGTGTGTGTGAATAATATATAAATTGAGCAATTATGAGCTTTCATTCTGCATACTTTTTTGCTATGTTTCTATTTCACTCCCCTCAACACATTCCGTATACAAAAATCTCCTCTCCTCGTAAAATTTCTAGTAAGCCCAGAATCAAAGATATGGGAATAGAGTGGAGTAGGAGAGAATAAAATAAGTTTTGACACAGTAAATCCTATTCTTGTTAAAACTCCCCCCTCACCCCTTTTTTTTTTAACCTGTATACACGAACCCTGCCTAAATAACATATAGTTAAAATTGCAAAGAGTTATAGTATAACTTTTCCGTCTCCTGTTCGTGGAAACAGTTTCTTCCATAAATTCGACTAAATATAATTCGCTAATTTAAAAACAACGAAAAGTCAGGAGATAAAAAGCATTACGTAAACTTTTAACGTTGCTTAAAAATAAGGAATTTTGAACTTGTGTCCAGTTAAATCAATGGCAACCATACCAGAGTTAAGATTTTCTGTGTTTCTTTTTTTTTTTTTCTGTTTTGTTTTGTTTTTACCCCTCACAAATAACTCAAGGGTATTTTAACTAACGAATAATCATGTCGCTTTTCCAACGAATTGTCTGAAAAGGATATAAAGTTAAAATTGTAGCTGTTAATTAATTCGGAGTCGAACTGTTTTGACAAGTCTCCTCAAAGCTCGCCAAAAACGCAAAAAGTAGCAACCCTGATTACCGTCCGCCTACGCGGGAAAACAGCAGAAAATGTCGTTTCAGGCGGGAAATTGTATAAACATAAGCTAGAAACATCTACGATTTTTTAAGTAAGTTTTTTATGCTGTAGCGGCTGTTATACTTTTAAATTGAACGGAATGAATGATTGATCGCATTCTTGTAAAAGACATTTCATGCTATCCCACTCCTGTCAGAACTTGTGCCGACCCGCCTATCCTTAACGACTCGGCGCGCGCCATAACTGTTCGAACGTCGCTTCAGGTCAGCTGTTAAGCAAAGCGGCGGGAACAACTTAAATAATTTAGGATGCTTATACGTCAACCTAAGTGATGCTGTAGTTGCTTTAGGATTGAGATATTCACATATGCCATTTGTTAAATATCTAATATACGTAAAATAGAAAAACTGTAATAAACATCCTTTCTAAAAACTAACCTATCACCTACAAATCATAATAATTGGTGTGTTTATGGTTATTGTGTATATTGCAATAACTTATTTGCATGATACACCTTGGAAGAGTAGTATGTGGACATAATAAAGTTATTCTGAAATATTTCTTAGGCTGCAACCTCCAGCAAATGCAATGTCTGCTATATCCTAGCTGGTAACCAGCTAGGGTACAGTAGATCTTTGCATGACTTTTGAAATTCATTTTTAAAATACGGTGAAATTATTTTGCAGAAATTTAAATACAAACTTAACATGAAATATTTTTTAGACTTGCAAATGCATATTTGTAATGTTAACACATTTCCATATCATTCATGTGCTGAAAACACACATTCTGTACCCATTTATACTTATTTCTATGATATCTCATTATATATATATACTGATCCAGTCATGTGTTATCCTCGGGAACATATATTGAGTTGTCTGGAAAACACAATTCTTTTTTCATTAAAATAAACAATTTTTTTATAAAAAAAATTTTTAATCAGTAATTATTGATCATTCTATTCCATAACCACTTGCCATCCAGGCGATTCCACTTTCAATGAATTTCTAATCTTTTTCTGCAAAAAAAAATTCCCCAAGTGTAATTTGACATCGATATCTAAAATGTGGGTTTTACCTGACAAGAAGTTTTGCAGAACACCAAACAAATGGTAGTCTGATGGTGTAGTGTCTGGGCTGTATGCAGTGGCAGCTTGTGAAGCTATTTTAGTGAGGCAGAACTAAGCTAATTCACCAAAGTGAGTTGCATTATGGTCTAAACTCGGCAAGAAACCAGTTTCACTGACTGAGTAAACATGTGGGTTAATATATTTTGTTGAATTTTCTTAACTCCTGCCTCATTAAATTTTTGCCACATATACTAATACTACCCTCTATAAAATAAGTAACTAAGTTCAACGTTCATACATAATTTGAAAACTTTTTTAATGACTAACAGTTGAAAAGGTAATTTATGTAACATCTATTCTGAAACACTTTTTACTTTTTGGTATAATGGAAGAAGTCAAAACATATTAACAGTAAAAAAAATTCATTTAGTATACTTTTTAATTTACTAGGGTCAGTCGAAAAGTTAATTGCATTCCTTTGTAAAAATCTCGGTAAAAGGTATTTTATTCAAACTTTGTGGCAACACTGCATTTATCTGCAGCAGATGCAATAATGGCTTTGATCTGTCAGCTGTAATTTGCTTAATAATTTGACCTAAACATGCCTTGGCAGCTGCAGGTGACGTCCACATTGGAAATATATGCAGTGATTTGTTTTTTGTACATAAAAAAGTACAGTTGCACTGAAATTTATCGGCCAGGTAAACTTTCAAAAGGCATTGTGCTCCCTCATGACAATGTGCGACTGTATATGGTGACCTTAACGGATATTCTGATACAGTTTGTGAGAAGTGTGGGACCACTCGTCGCCCTTATAGCCCAGATCTTGTCATGTGACTTCCATGTTTTCGGACTCACGAAACAAGAACTTGCAAAGCAATGATGTTTGGATGCAGAGGTGAATGCTGCAACCCAACGATGATTATTGCATGTTTAATGGCAGTTCTTTGCACATGGCTTTGAAAAACTTGTGTCACACAGTGACAAACCTTTAAATAAAGTAGATTATGTCTAAAAGCATATTTTGTCCGGTAGTTTTATACAGTATAAGTAGTAATAAAATTTTATACCAGTGTTTCCCAATGTGGGGCAATTCAAAAATGGATTCCACTGTACATAATGTAATAAAAACGGAATCACTGTACATAATTAATGCAATATGAATAATGTGATATATATGTATAATATAATTTTGTATTTAACATGTTTTGAGGGGTCATAAATATTTGTGAGGGATTGCGGATCTTTTAGTTACTATAAAAGTGGGTCACTGTTTGAAAAGGTTGTTTTATACAGTAAACCACTGTTTTATACAGTATAAGTAATTCACCTAGTGCGCCGCTAATCCGGGTTCGACTCCCAGCAGTGCAAAGAACGCTTACTCAGAGATCTCATAAAGATCGCACTGCTCACTGTAGTCCGGGGTTTGGTTCCCTAGGCCTTAAGAGGTTCGGATTCCTCGGAAAACAGTAGGTCCCGGCGCAGCATGACCATTGTAGTCTTTGAGCCGTAAAACCAAAAAACAAACAAAAACGAACTTAGAGAAAATGTGTTTTGGTATCCAATGGGGGCTTGAGCATCTTGAGCTCCCTCCTTTCCTATGCCACTGATTTGTTTATATTTAATCTTTAAGATAAAGGTGACACATCTTTAATCGTTATTGTATAAACAAATTTTAATTCCCTCCCCCGCTGAAATTAAATCCTGGCTACAACCTTGCTCTATCTACCCCCTCAAAAATTAAAACACAGCTTTTAAAGTGCATATTAGCCGTGACTTATCTCCAAGTGTCTGTAGTAATGAGAAATAAATCATTTGTTTGTTGGCACATGGGCCATTATAATGAAACACAGCCAATGAAGAAACAGCCATTTTGAAAAAGGATACAAATACATTGAATATGGAGTTGTGACCAGGTTCCAAATTTTGAAGTCGGAAAAACGTAAACAGATAACAGTGGTTGTAAACGTTGAATTTTTTTTTTTGTTCCCGGATTATGAAAGCAAGATTCCTAAAATAAACTTGTAAATTTATCCACCAATGAAAGACTTTGTATTGCACCTGCAGCGAGGCAAAACTGGTGCACATGGAATCCCAACGTGATTGCTTCGGGAAATGCCTTCGTAAACATATGAGTACTGTGGATTATTTGAGTTTAATCAACTAATTTTGGAAGATTCATTTAACCATGAAAAAAAAAAAAAAATTAAGAGCAAATGGTAAAAAAAAGAAAAACCACTTCAGACGAAACCGATGTGAGTCCTGTTTTTATTAATGGCTGGTTGACATTGGTAACGTTATTTTCAAACACTTAAAAAGAAAATTTTGTTTCAGGAGCAAAGAAATACCCCCAACACAACTGGCAACATCTAACATATGGTTTCCCTAAACTGAATCCTGTGCTTGACCAAAAGTGTATCCATGTATAACATTCTTTCTATCCTCTCCCAACCATAGATGTATGCAGAAAGTTCGTAAGGGAAGGGGTTATATGCTCAATAGGAGGATTACAGAGCTACAACTCACATATTCCTATGTTAAATATACAAAATTTCATTGCAATGGGGGGTTACAACCCCCATCAACATCTCCCCTGTGTACGCCAGTGCTCCCAACAATCAAGATGCACAGTGCAGTCCACTATCTCCTGGGAAAAGCTAAATTCCATACCAGGCATGTGTCAGCAGCAGACGAGTTTTCTCGCTTGTTTACCATTCGTATTTATGATTGTTTAAATATGCACATTTGCACGTAAAGTTAAATGAATATGCACCAAGAAATATCGACATTTAGAAGAAGAAAAATATTTAAAAATAAAAATAATTTTAGACGAAGACTCCAAAAATCAAATCGGAAGAAATTGTTTTCTGACTGGAAGATTGATAAAAAATCAGAAGGATTACCACCTATGCTATCCCAATAAGCTCAGCTTCCATTGAATGGTCCTTTAGCACTGAAAACGGGATAAAAAATAGATTTCACAATAAATTGGGTGCTAAAAACTTCAGTAATTTTATATGTTTTTCAGATGAAAACGTTGATGCCGAATCTTTCAATTTTGATGAAGCAGCTAAAATATTTAATGAGGGAAAAAATCAAAGATATCATTAAATTGTATTGATAACTCCATTTAGTAATACGTTGTTAATTTTGTTTTGTCCTTGAGCCACAAAACCACAAACAAAGTACTATATAACCATTTATTATGTAATTAAATAGTTTGAATGTGAAATTAAAG
>QLNU02015360.1:104582439-104602126 GCA_006491805.2 Dysdera silvatica
GGTGCTAGTTGAAAAAAAGGGCATTTTGAACTTTCAAGGATACATCAGTGTACAAAGAAAGGCACTCTACTTATATTTAAGGGCACTCAAAAACAAGGAATAAGTATATGCGTGTTAGGCGTTGTGAACGTCATTAATTATGTAAATCATGATTATTTACTAATATTTTAATTAAATTGCTTAATGATAATATAATCATTTAATATTAATATAATTAATTGTTTAATTTTAATATTAAGTATTTAATATTGATATAAATGTATAATATTAATATAATTAAATTATTTAACATACTCATTGTCTGAAGTAAAAGATTTAGCGTATTCATTTTTTTCACTACATGCCCACAAATTTCAATTGCTATTAATTTATAAACATTTTTGTAACAAATTATCAATAATAAAACGTTTGCAAGAAAACATATATAATAGAAAAAAAAAAAGTCACTGAAATTTTAAGCACATCCAAATTTTTGTTTCATTACAAAATTACAGATCATGAACTTTTTTTTTTTCTTCTAAGGTAAAAAAAAAGTTCATGATCTGTACTGATGACTCTGATTGTAAACAAGTGCCAGTTTTTTGCATCCTTCCATTTGTGTATTGCTTTACTGTAATTTATTTAACTATTTATTTTTACCATCATTATTTTGTTGAATTGGTTAACTTTGAGCCTATTTCTTTTATCAGTCAATATTAATTTTAGCTGCGAAATTACCCCTCTACTTCTGCATTTGTTATTGTTAAGGAACAAGCAATGCTCAATATCATATGTTTTGCCAACAGTTGTCTGTTTTTTATTGACATTACATATTATTTATTGATTAATTAACATTACATGTTATTTATTGATTAATTAACATTACATGTTATTTATTGACATTTACATGCCATTTTTATTAATAATACTGCAGCATTTCAGGTGCCCTTGTGCACATTCTTTGAATACCGAATATCATAGCCACAGCTCAAATAGAAGCCTAGAAAAAGGATGGGGACTCTGGGAACCCCAATACGGCCCTGACATGCAACATTTCAAGTACCCTCGCATACACTCCCTGACTACGGAATATCGTAATCATAGCTCCAATGTCAGCGTAGAAAAAGGAGGCAAGCTCCGGGCCACCCTGATACAGCCCTTACATGCGATATTTCAAGTGCCCTCACGTACACTATGAATACGTAATATCATAGTCGTAGTTCAAATAGCAGCCTAGAAAAATAATTGGGGCTCCGGGATCACCCAATACGGCCCTGACATGCAACATTTTAAATGCTCTCATGTACACTCTCTAAATATAGAATGTCGTAGCTCAAATAGCATCCTAGAAAAAGTATGGGGAGCTTCGGAGTTCTCTGATACGGTCCTGACATGAAACATTTGCCCTCGTTGAGAAGTGCCCTCACATACGCTCTCTGAATATGGAATATCCTAGTCGTAAATTAAATGACAGCCTAGAAAAAGGATGAGAGGGCTCCGGACCCCTTCCCCGATACATCATTGACTGCTTAGTGGTGACTTCAAACTAAGATCACGATCTGTGAACGAAAACCACGAATTTAGAGCGGTGACCGCAAACTGCGAATTAAGATCGTGAACGAAAACCACGAGTTATGAACGAAGACCGGTGACTGCGAACTAAAATCATGAACAGCGAACTAAGATCAGGAACAGTGAACGATGTTCACAAACTACGATGAAGAACGGTAGTTCACAAAAAAAAAAAGAAATTTGTATGAATGGGTTATTTTTGTGAATAGTTCAAAAGGACTTCATTTACGAATGACCCATCTCTAATGTCAGCGAGAGGGTCCTTTCTGGGAATCCAGTCATGTACAAAGGGACAAACCACACAGGGTGCCATCTTGTCATTTTAAAGGCAAAAAGGGCGGCAATTTTTCATTTTAAAGGCATGTAGGGTGGGTTTTTGCTTTCGAGAGCAGGCAGGACACAGCGCCCTTCGAAAGGTGTCTAGGATGAACACTGGTGAATAAGTGAATGGATCTTCAAAGCATCTATCTGCTCGCGTGTTTAAATGACTATTTTCTTATAAGATTTCAACACAATTTTGTAACCTTTTAATGAAATTTTTTACTTAACTGAAGAAGTACACATCACGAGGTTGACAGTATGGGGTACAATGAGGTGGAATTACTTCAACAGTAGAAGAAGAGGTGCCGTCGTCATTTGTAAAAACATTATTAAAGTGTGCTGGATCTACTTAACTACATAACAGGCTGGATGGCTACACCAAAACTTTTTCTACTTTTCAACTTTTTAATAATCAACAATTAAAATTTGAGTAGAAATTATCACTGCCAATAAGCATACAATTAACATATAACTACATAAATATGAATTTTATTAAAGTATTTTTACTATTAAAGATACATAAATATGTAAACAATATACATTAAAAGAAAAAAGTGATCAATATCTGTGGGCATTAAATGCAAAAACACGAAGGGCTGGGCCTGCAATTTATCAACTAAGCTCCCCTATTGGCTTGCAGAAGATGTCATATTTTAAGCTCATATATAGGATGCAAAATCTTTAAAAATTCATATCTCTGAAAATAAGCCGCATTGGCACGAATATCGAGATACGTATTTCCTTATTTTGGCTCTTTCATAAAAAAAATATATATATATATATCGGCGGCGCACTCACTGTGGGTTCTCATTGTTAGAGTTTTTTCAGGGATGTTTTCCCCAGCTAGAGAGTTTGATGTCAGAGATCAAGTCACATTTATTTTCATATTGCTGATGAATTTTAAGTACTTCATGGGCCAAAATAAACCATAGATTTCCCATCGAGTTCAAATCAGTCCAATAATTCCACAGAATTGACTTTGAGCTATAACTTTGAATTGGGGGAAAGACGTGAATTGTGGCATCATGTTACTGGTATAAATATTCTCCTGAGGTAACAAGGAGCCTCAAGCAGTAAATTGTCAGCATGTATTGTTTTACTTGTGAATCTATTTTACTTGACAAAAAGACAATTGTGATGGCTCCTCTTCCTGAGAAAAACCTTCCCCACAATATCATACTCCCACCTCTAAATTGAGGAAATACTTTTCTTTATGGAGATTATATAAAAAAAAAAAAGACGAAAACCATCAAGTCTATACAAATTAAATCTTTTTTCATCCCAAAAAACATCATTCTATTTAAAACCAAAAACTTGTTTCTTAACAAATTGGTGGGTTAAATATTTCTAACCTATAATACAGGACAGTTTTCCTTAGTTATAGTGGGGGGCGAAAACCTGTTTACACTGGAATGTTGACATTTCTCACCCTTATAAAAAAAAACAAAAAAAAACTGTTAACAGTAGAATTTTCCAAATTTAATGGAATAAGTATAAATCATGTTCCTTTATTTCTTGAAAGTTAGACTTGTAACACAAATTGGTTTTATGTATTTAAACAACATTTGAACCCTCTCCAGAATATGAAGAGCAAAATTAAGTTTACAAATAAGTAAAACATCAAAAAAGTAAAATTAAAAGCAAGTTTGTGTCCTTGTAATTTGCATATACAGTAGAGCATTGGTTATCCGAAACAATTGGGGACTGGGAATGTTCCGAAAAGTGATTTTTCGGATAACCGATCATTTACGAAAAAAAATTGTTCCATTGCCATAGGAGCAATATGAAACAAAGAAACAGTGATATTAAACACAAAACTTTTATATATTTTGTATCACATGTTTTACAAATACATACCTTACATAAAGTAGTGCATTAAAGTAGGCCTACAGTTTAGGAAAAGAAGCCTAAAATTTTCTTTTGCTGCAAAGCTAATACTCATTTTTTGCCGTCAAATCTCGCACACCTTTTAAAGGCAGCAATTGGACAGCATTACATTCTTCTTGTTCTAACCACTTCATAGCCATCTCAAGGCAGTGAAAAGCTTCCTCACTGAATGGTCCTTTTTCAGCACGGTCGTTGTCGCTAGGCTCTTATTCGTCGTCACAAGGGTCTTAGTCTTCTATGACACTGCAGTAATTTCATCGTCCATTAATACTTGATAGCCAGGGTCATCAACATCATATTCAAGACAGTCTTGAATGTTTTCCTGGTCACATTCTTCAAATCCTAGAAATTCTTTAATCAGTCCAGCCAGTTCTGGTATAAATTGTATGTTTGGTGGCTTTAGGTGCAGGAATAGAATCACCTGATGAAAGGCGCTTATTCCAAGTTTTTGCTAGTATCCTTGACAGTAACCTAAGCTTCTGCTGCCATGTACACAACATCCTTCAAGTTAATTTCGGTGTGCACTTGCTGAATAGCTTTTTCATATTCCCACCGTTAGTGGAACTACATGGCGCGCAAATTTGAATTTGCCAATTAGAATGCTTTCGGTTGATCGGTATTCAGATAATCGATGCTCTATTGTAATCTAATTTGCATAATCAATGATTCATGAGAATGTGTGAGTCATGGGCTGATAAAGGGTAGAGTGAAAATGGTGAAAACACGGGAACTATCGGTGATTGAAAGAACAGCCTTAACTAAAGACAGAGTGGATGGCAAATTATTCTACAGACAGTTAGGAGAAAAGTATGAAATATGTGCAATGGGAGCTCAGAAAATAGTGAAAAGATATGAAACCAATGGACACGTTGTAAGCACCCAAAGGACAGATAAAAAACCAGAGTTCACAGAAAGGGAGCATGAGACGATTGTGAGAACCATAAACGAAAATTCATTTACATCAAGAAGAATTTCAAGTTTCAATTGAAAAGATTCAAAAAGACAATATCACAGAGATAAAGGAGGATGCCAAAAATGGCCCATGGGCGTTCCACAACAAATCAAATGCCATTCGACACGTCCCACTGAGTAGATGAAATATGTCAATGGACACAAAGCTGTCAGATCATGCAGTCACGAGTTAGAGGTCATAGAAGGTCATTCTGTGAGGAGAATCTCCAATGTTATTAGGATTTTGTCTATCATCGTTCCACAACAAATCAGAAGCCATTCAACGTGTCTCACTGAGTAGATAAAAACCGTCAATGGATTTTATTTAATTACAGGTCACTAAGGAAGAGGGCCAGTGTTATTAGGATTTTGTTTATTGGCGTTTCACAACAAACCAGATGCCACCTGTAACTCGTGAATGCATGATCTGACAGCTTTGCTCCCATTGATATTTTTTATCTACTCAGTGAGACGCGTCGAATGGCGTCTGATTTGTTACGAAACGCTGATAGACAAAATCCTAATAACATCGGAGATCCTCCTCACAGGATGACCTTCTATGACCTATAACTCGTTACTTCATGATCTGACAGCTTTGCGCCCATTGCATTGACACATTTTATCTACTCAGTGAGACGCGTCGAATGGCGTCTGATTTGTTGTGGAACGCCGTAGGCAAAATCCCATAGACATCTGGCATCGTCCTTTCAAGGGTGTTAAACAAGGTGGGATATAAAGAAAGAATTACACGTAAGAAACCTTATATCTCTTCCAAAAATAAACAAAGGAGTTCAAAATTTGCAATTCAACATGCTGATAAGCTACTCAAATTCTGGGAAAATGTGATGTGGAGCGATGAAAGCAAGTTTGAACTATTAAAACAACAGAAGAAAATAGTGTTTAGAAAAGATGGAACAGCGTTTAATGTCAGGTATTTGCAGCCAACAATCAAACACCCATCATCAGTTATGGTTTGGGGTTGTTTTGCCAACAATGCAACGAGAAATTTGGTATTCATTGATGGCCTCATGAACTCCCACAAGTATAAGGAGATTTTGGAATCAAATTTAACTCTATCCAAGGTGAAGTTGGGATTGAAAAGGGGTTGGTCTTTCCAACAAGACAACGAACCTAAACATAAATCTCGTATTTTAGCTGTTTATTTTGCCTCCAAGAAGATAAAGGTGCTCGAATGTCTATCTCAGTTACCTGATTTGAACTCCATTGAGCATCTTTGGGGGATTTTAGACAACCGTGTGCCATTATGTCGCACAAACATCCCTGCATTCAAGACTGCATTGCAAGAAGCTTGGAGCAGCATCCCACCAAATGTTATAATTTAGTCCACAGCATGCCTCAACGGCTCTGTGAAGTCATTCGGACAAAGGAGGCCCTATCAAGTACTAGATTTTTACTTTTTTTGATGTTTTATTTATTTGTAAACTTAATTTTGCCGTTCATGTTCTGGAAGAGGTTCAAATTTTGTTTAAATACATAAAACCAATTTGTGTTACAAGTCTGTAATTTTCAAGAAATAAAGACATTTGATTTGTACTTATTCCATTAAATTTGAAAAATTCTACTGTTATAGTTTTTTGTTAAACGGGTGAGAAGGGTCAACATTCCAGTGTAAACATACTTTCACTCCCCACTGTATATTTGTTATTAACTTTTTTTTTTTAATTCAGTAGATAAATTTTAGAATTATATGATTGGTATTGGTCCTTAGCTTATTAAAATTTAGATTGGTTCTTTATGCATATGTTTTATGATATATTATAATACAAATAAGTACTTGTTTGTTATAGTGCCGTGCCCCCCCCGAGATTGCGATCTCACCAAGGTCATCAGCAATCTTGTGAGTCATCCAAACTTGCTATTGTCTATATCGACCATCTCATATAATGGAATATTATTTTCCAGACTTTTTGTAACCCAGTAATTTTTCTGAATCATGTCTATTAGGGGGTGCCCCACAACCCTCGACTTAATATTGTCTTCAGGTTGTATCGGAATGTTGGAAGGGTTGAATCAATGATTTCCTGAAAATTTGTTTTTTATAAATAAGACAATAAACAAGGTTGTTTTTTTTTCACTCTACATTACAAATCATATTTCTGAAATTATTTTTGACATCACGGTCTACATTAAAGGCCATATTTTTTAAATTTCTTTTAACAACTTGTCAAAAACATTATTTTTTCCTATGTATTTTATCTGTATAAATTTTTTATGAATTGAATTATTCATTTTAGGGAAACAAGCAATTTTCAGAAACTGGAATGCGAAAATAAAAACGTTAATGCAAAAGCATTATAACGAGAATAGACACACAGACTGTTTCTTTACGTAAGACTGTAAACGAAAAGCAGTATATCGCAACCTACCTTGGTAATACATCGCAGTTGCTTGGCGATTTATTCTCAGGGCCCGCTTTAACAAACAAGTACCTATAAATGTATTTTAATTGAAATTTTATATTTTAGCAATTTCTTCAAGATAGACTTTTGACCTTTTATTTATTTTTTTATAGAAATAAATAATGATAAAAAAAATAACATTGAATTATCAAAATCCAAAGCGTGAATGCCAATTTAAATTGTAATTAAAAAGTTTTTAATTGTTAATAGAATCATAGTCAAGTGGCTACTGTCAAACTTCGAATTCACTAGACTATTTATTTTATATAAATCGAACACTACGCTGATTAAATTAAACAATGTCAATCAATCAACGTTTATTGGCGTAGTGATACCAACGCCGATGGTATGGCGTGATTAGATGGTGAAACGTTCGAAAGAAAATAAATATTTCTGCCTTCGGTGGGACCTGAACCCACGACCTTCCACTTGCCGGGCGGAGGCTCTACCCACTGAGCTACGAAGGACAATATATAATCTCTTTACGAACGTATATATATTGTTGCCAGTTATTTCGCAGAATGGTGTAGTACATGGACTACTATTTAAACCAAATTGCAAAGAGACTGGTATTAAATTGATCGAAATGCCCGCCAGGTATGTATTTATTTTATATAAATCGAACACTACGCAGATTAAATCAAACAACAATGTCAATCAATCAACGTTTATTGGCGTAGTGATACCAACGCCGATGGTATGGCGTGATTAGATGGTGAAACGTTCGAAAGAAAATAAATATTTCTGCGCCAATAAACGTTGATTGATTGACATTGTTGTTTGATTTAATCTGCGTAGTGTTCGATTTATATAAAATAAATACATATGCTGCAACGGGCATTTCGATCAATTTAATACCAGTCTCTTTGCAATTTGGTTTAAATAGTAGTCTATGTACTACACCATTCTGCGAAATAACTGGCAACAATATATATGCGCTCTCAGAAGAGATTAAGTATATTTATTTATTTTTATATAAGATTACATATTGTCGCTCAGCTCAGTGGGTAGAGCCTCCGCCCGGCAAGTGGAAGGTCGTGGGTTCAGGTCCCACCGAAGGCAGAAATATTTATTTTCTTTCGAACGTTTCACCATCTAATCACGCCAATAAACGTTGATTGATTGACATTGTTGTTTGATTCACTGGACTATGTTTAATTTCCAGTTAAGCTAGGTCATGTATAGCTGTATCATGGTTTGGAAGTCATGTTAAGCTGTCAGTGCTATCTCGTAGAATCCGTTGAGAAGTTTTGGGATATACAATTATTTATTTAACCCTAGAACAGTAGTATCTGCTATTGATTATACTACACTACGTAAATAAATTATACACTCACCCACAAAACACAAGTAACTTATGATTGCAATAAATGTGATATAAATTTATGCAAATAATGTACCAACGGTAATTACATACATATACCACTTACAACTTTTGAAAATAGTGAAAAAATAATCATTTACATCCTGTAAAGCAAATGTGAACTTAACATGCAAATTTACAATGTAAAAATTATATAATTACCATTGGTATATTATTTGCATAAATTTATATCAAACGCTTATTGCAATCATAAGTTATTTATGTTTTACCGGTGAGTTTGTAATTTATTTACGTACTGTATATTATGCTAGAATTTCTTTTTTGAAAAGATATACATTGCTGCTAAAGTTAATTTTTACAGGTTTTTACATCAATATCATCCTGTTTCAGCATAATTTTAGCTTGCACCATAAAATGTAAATAAGTATAATTATTTTTAATACAGTAATCTCTCGAAAATGTCATTTTAATAACAACTATTTCCATTTAACGATGGTGTTTTGTAGTCCCAAGAAATACCTCATCGAATTGTTTTTTTCTGCTTGAAATTTTTTCTCCATTCCTTGAAAGCGGTTAATGGGAGAGATTGCTGCAGTTATATTTTAAAGATTTATGGTTCAACTTTTAGTTACTATTCTTTTTCTTTCCTTAGGCTTTGAAACCTGTGACATGCCAGTAAGACGAAGTTTACGGGAAAGGTATAATTGCCAGACGATTGACAGAAAACGCCTCTGTCTTCCATCAAAACCTGCATTAACACCAAATCCCAGTATGGGTTTTGGTATACAAATTGCAAGTGGTCATCTAACGAATAACAAAAAACACAGGAGTTGTCATAGGGGAAAAGTATGTTGTCATTTTAGTAAAAAATATAACAATCGGAAAAAAAAATGGTATCAATCAATAACTTTCTTTTATGAAGTTTAGAAAGAAAAGAAGAAATGAGTAAATTTCTTTATATTATGTTACAATTTTATTTTCCTAATTATGGATTATTTTAATATTTTTATGCAATCGTATATGCAATGGAATACTAGACTTTGTTTTTTACTCTTCAGTACATGAAATGGGTGTTAGTGTCATCTAGTTCATATTACCATTGTCAATGGTTTATTTAGTAATCTGTAGTAATTTAAATTGTTTATTAGGAAAATGCGCCTTGCAGTGTTGTAACGCGTTCTCCTAGTGCGCCATTAATCCGGGTTCGACTCCCAGCAGTGCAAAAAGAACGCTTACTCAGAGATCTCATAAAGATCGCACTGCTCACTGTAGTCCGGGGTTTGGTTCCCTAGGCCTTAAGAGGTTCGGATTCCTCGGAAAACTGTAGGTCCAAGAGGTTCAGATTCCTCGGAAAATTGTAGGTCCAGAGGTTTGGATTCCTCGGAAAACAGTTGGTCGCTGCACAGCATGACCACTGTAGTCCTTGAGCCGTAAAACCACAAAACGAACATTATTAGGAAAATGCATTAGCATTTAACTGTCTGCATGTTTCATGCAGAACATTTCCTCTTGAATCTGCATCTTCGAGATCAAAAGTTGTGGTATATAATAAAATGATGATATATTTAAATACTTAAAGCTTGAAGCTAGGAATGAAAGAGTGACAACATGATTGGATCTCAACTCTTAACTGGTATATATCCCATTAACCTTCAGCAAATGTAATGCTTAAAGTCATTAATCTTGGAGATATTCAGGTTAAAGATGGATGTTCTAGTCGATGTGTGGTGCAAGGCAACATGGCCAAGTGAAACTCTAGTGAGATTATTTTAATGGAAAGAAAGATGTCTCCCAAAATTCAAGACACTAACAAAGGTGTAATTTACAGAACTACACTATGATGATACGTAGGAAATAGAATTTTTCCATCTAATTGCCACAGTTGAAATGCCTGCATCGGCTGTGAGAAAGTCTCTCACACATACAATAGTAGTTACAAATAAAAGCATTTGTGTTATATAATGGAATCTCATAAAGATTGCACTGCTTACTGTAGTCTAGGGTTTGGTTCCCTAGGCCTTAAGAGGTTTGGGTTCCTCGGAAAACAGTAGGTCCTGGTGCAGCCTGACCACTGTAATCATTGTGCCGTTAAACCACAAATAAAATTTACGTTATAATAGGTGATACTGCCAGCTATTGTGTTAGGAAGTTTCACATTATAGTAGCTTTGATGTCACTATCAGTTGGCAAGATGCTATCCGTTAACATGCCCCTACATACTTCCCCTTTGGACCAGTTGAATGACAGAGAGATGGTAGCACCAACGAAGTTGAGCCATTTTTTCTCAATATTTGTTTCATTTGAAGGTAAAGAGTAGAAGGAGCTTTTAGTGTGGATAAGGGGGCGTTTTGGAAATAGATGTAGTAGTAGAAAATGTAATTTGTTGAGATAAAGTCTAGAATGGGTTTGGAGCAGGGTTGACAATTTGATGTCAAAACTAGTTATTGAGGTGACGGTTTAAATCTGGTTCTAACAGGTTAAAACCATCAAAAACTCAAATTTCGGGATTAAAGGATTTGATTTTAAATTAATGAACCCTATACGGTGAATATACATAAATATCCATTATCCACATATTATTGTATTAGTAGCATATCTTAAGAAAATGTTATAATTACAATACAAATATATTTTTGGAAATATTTTTTTTCTCTAAAAATACCATAAAAATAGAGAAAAACAAATGCTAGTTAAGGTTTTAAATAAATCAAGATACCAAAATTATTCTGAATTTATTTAAAAAAAAGGGGGGTGCAAATTAAGATAAAGTTTCCTAAACTTATTCGTTAACGGTGCCAATTTTGATTTAAAGCCCAAGAAATTCCATTCCTTCCTTTTACTTTAGTGCCAGTGTGTAACGTGCAAATCGTTTTACATGGTAGAAAAGTATTTCGTAGTGAGAAAGTTTCAGAAGAATAATGTAGCATCTGAATTTTCAGAACTAGCAATAAGTTGAGCTTTCGTCTCAACTTGCCAGTTCAACTTCTGTTCGAAGAACGTTGTACAATTTTGGAATTATTCATTCTAAACTGCGGAATCAATTAAGTATTGAGAAAAACTAAAAGTTTGTATTATACTAGCTACCGAATGATTCATGGCTGCACCGAACTAGAATATTAAAACAAATTATCCAATCGTAATCAAAAATTCAAGGCACCTTGTTTTCATTTGCCTTAATTTTTTTAATAAATTCGAAATAATCTTGTTATCTTCATTCATTAAAAACAGTAACTAGCATTTATTTTCTCCATTTTTACAGTATTTTTAGAGAAAATATTTTCAAAAAAATATATTTATATTGTAAACATAACATTTTCTTAATGTATGCTACCAACCATATGTGGATACTAGATGTTGATAATACAGTGAATTTGCGATAAGTCGAATTCCTGGGGACCAACCAAAAGCATTGAGTTATCAGAAGTTTGACTTATTATTTGTCGTTGATTAGACTTGTGTGTATGAGACGTAAATTACTTATCCTAAGTTAGACATCATTTTATACAGTAACTTCGTTTCCAAAACGCAGAGTATTACATTAAGAATTAGAAGTTATTAATTTTATGTACTGTATTATTTATTGGTAAATGCAACTTTTGCATTACCTAGCCATATTTTGAACACAGGAAACGGTACTTACATTAATTATGTTTTCTCAAAAAATCGGATTCTTTTGGATTGTTTTTGCAGAAATTCTCCTTTTATGAAATTATTTACCTTTTGTAAAAATACGAACAAAATTTCGTCGACGTTATCTTTACTTTCAAGATACCGTAGCGCTATAGATACCGTAGCGCGATAGATACTGCGTCGCGAAATTTTGCCTTTTCGCTCTTCATAGTCTTAATTGGACACATCTTTTCCTTCGAAGTCCCGAATGCAATGCTGTGCCTTGTCTTGAATTTCTCAAGCCATCCAGGACTTGCGTTGAAGCCATCCACTTTCAACAGACTTTCAAAGTCCATAACTCTTACATGTAGCATCGTACCACTAAGAGGAATCTTACTGTTCTGGCTCCTGTACGATTTAAAACACTTCAAAAAGTGGATTCAACATCAGGAAAAGCATGCACTTTTAGTGCAGCATTAGTTTATTTAATACTGGTTTCATAATTTGGTGTAAAAAGTAGTCCATGTACTATACCATTCTGCGAAATAACCAGCATCAGTAAATAGTCTTTATATACGTTCGTAAAGAGATTAGATATTGTCGTTCGTAGCTCAGATGGTAGAGCCTCCGCCCGGCAAGTGGAAGGTCGTGGGTTCAGGTCCCACCGAACGCAGAAATATTTATTTTCTTTCGAACGTTTCACCATCTAATCACGCCATAACATCGGCGCTGGTATCACTACGCCAATAAACGTTGATTTATATTGTTGTTTAATTTAATCTGCGTAGTGTTCGATTTATATAAATAAAAAATCACATTGTCTTTCTCATCCTAGATAACCTTCCACATGCTTTTAGACATAAAATACAAACTGTTGGTATAAATTTTATTTGAAAAATGTCTATTACAATGTATTGTTCTAACAAAGTTTATGAGTAAAGGTATGTTATATAGGCAATTTTTTTTAAAATTGTTTGGGCAACAGAGGTTCAAATTCCTCAGAAAACTATAATGTCCCAGTTATTATGACCTTAACTTTCCTTGTGCTGCGAAACAAAAAAGTAGGAATATCAATAATTGATTAGTTATATGAAAGCTTTTTTTTTCCAACAGCGAAAACTGAAACATCTTTTTAATAACACCTAACTTGTTGCACAATTCTCACAAATTTTCTTCAGCTTTGGGAAATGTAGTATCAGCGTCTTGGCCAACTGACATTGCTAATCTACATTGATTTTAACTAAATTTAGATTACTTTTAGCTGGGTCTAGATAATCTTGACTTCCATCGGCTTAATGAAACTAGAATATATAAGATATTTTTAATAATATTTATAGTCCAAAATTACACTTTTTAGGTGAAGTTTGATATTCTTTATTCGCACTGTATATGAAGATAATAATTTCTGAACTCGATTCGAATAAAGAAGGTGGTTGCATTTAACGAATAAAATTACACGACAGATCATTCAGAGTATTTTAAAAAATTGTATAAAAACTAAGCTTTTTAATACCAATATTTGGCGCGTTTGGCTATGGTTTTGAAGAATGTAATTTACATCCTTTTTAAAGTGCAGCCATTGTGAAGAACAATTACGTTTTGAACGTTTTTATGAAAAGTATCATCATCACAATTTATAAAAATAGTTCCGGAATCCGATATTTTGAGACATTTTTATAATTTTCTCATATTGAAAGTCTTTGATTGATTTACAACATTCAAACTTTCCGCTTTAAACTTTTACAAGACCCAGGTCGACTTTGCAAAATAATAGACGTTCAATGTGATACAATGCTTGTCTAGTTATTAAAACAAATTATTTACATATAAAATTTTGAAAGGCCAACTGCATTAAAAATATTTTTCTTTATTACAAAATTTTAAGGACTTTCCTTTTTATTATGCCATTATATTTCCTAAAAATATTGTGGGTGAAGGTTGCAATATGAGCGTAATTTAATAATAAATGCTTCATGCCGATATCGCCAATTCTTCTAAAGCATAGCCAAATGCGCCAAATATTGGTATTAAAAAGCTCAGTTTTTGTATAATTTTTTAAAACACTCTGAATGAGCTTTCCTGTAATTTTATCGTGTAGTTAAATGAAAACACTCTTTTTATTCAAATTGAGTTCAAAAGTTATTATCTTCATATACAGTGCGAATAAAAAATATCACACTTCACTTAAAAAGTGTGATTTTTGAACTTTGAATATTAATAAAAAACATTTATACGCCATTCACAAAATGCTGACTTCATATTCTTAATAAGAAATTTAGGGACTATCATTTGTGATATGTCTTGTGTCAGAGTACGAGCTTCCACAAAAGTGGTTCCCTTGTTAGTAAAAAAAAAGCTGTTAGCATACCTTTCGTTTTAGTAAGTAAATAAAACTAAAGGTTTGTTAACTTTTGATGGTATTGGTGATTAATCAAGCGCTTTTGGCGAAAAGTATCAAAAATCTGACACCTAGCTAGTTAGCCAGAATGGTAACAGAGTCGGGAAACAGGGAATTCTCAGGGAATTTTTCAATTCTGGAAATGTCAGGGAATTTTTCAAAATTTCGCAGAAATCAGGGAAAAAATAAAATTTTCGATTGCTGGAACGGCAGCAAATGTTAGAGATGGGCAAATTGGTTCATCAACGGTCTGCCCATCGGCGTGAATACTCTTTGAACAGCTCATCTGTTCTTGGATTATAATTCTTCTACATGTGGGAGGCTTAGCCTCCCTGGAAATATTCTAGGCTTAATTTTTTTCTCAAAATCAATTATTGCAGGCCTGAAGAATCAAAAATATTGCGATATCAAAAATTGAATTAATTTTGTTTTAAATTTTTCATTTTGTACAAGACAATCTAAATTGTTCTTTGATGCTAAAATTATATTCCAAATAGATTTCACAACAGATGTTTTTACATGTTCTTTTTACAAGTCTGTCTTAACTTGGGATATAGTAAGGAGAAATGGATATCAGTTCTAATTAGTCTGTCTGAAATCTGTCTTCTAATTAGTAACTTTTTTTACGAAAATTTTTATTTTTTCCACCCAGAGAAGCTAAGCAATGTCACATGTTTGTTAAACTTCAGTTTCGTAATGTCTCCAGTTCTGATCCCCCATAGACAATCTGTTTAGGTCTCATTAAAGTAATAAATCATAGTGTGGTGCTCTCGCCTCACCGTATTGCCACTGACTAAGTGGTAATACAATGAGGCGAAGGCTGCATGAGTTGCGTTTTTCTTTTTTTAAAACATTTTGATGATTTTCTATTAATACTCGTAGGTTTTCATATATTATAGCATTTGTGCATTTGGTATTTTTCGTCATCTTGCTGACAACACGAACGTAAAAATATTTTGGAGATTTTTAGCTATCAGTGAATTTTTTTTCCTGCATTTTGTGTTACCATCCTGTTAGCCACAAACCTTGCAACTGCTACAGATACTTGTGCATCTGTCGGAACCATTTCTTGTCGCCTAAATAAATTTTGCTTGTATGCATTGACACCTAACATGTATGTACTTTATTTATTTCAACAACAAATTCGGCTTGATAGTACAATAAAATCAAAGTCAACTTATAGTAGTAGAGATTATCTCTCCAGGGTAGTTAACAGCATAGCATTGTCAGAAAAGGTTACTGTGGTGTAATGAGCATCTGCATTGGGATCATCAAGAGTGATGCTCTCAGGCAAGTTCCAATTTGCCATTAATAATGATGGTGGATGACAGCTAGTGTGGCGCGAATGGAGAACCCTTTACCGTCAGCAGACTCTCCATGAGATTTATCGTTATGGCCTAAGAGTCATGGTATGGGCAGGCATTATGCATAATGGAAGAACACCTCTATACATCGTTACTACAGGTTCCGTTACGCTCGTTCATTATTGTACCGATATTCTCCAACGCCTTCCCTGTAAATTCTTCATCTTTTCCATAGAGCAATGAGTCCAAAATTTTTGTTCATGGACTATAATGCTCATCCATACAGAGCAGCCTGGGTACCTGAGATATTGAGCACATAATGTGACTTACTTATTCTCCAGACTCGAATCCTATGGAATATGCCTAGTAATGCTCTTAGTAGACATGTAGTGCAAAGAAACCTTCCTCTGTTTACTCTACAGGACCTGAAAATTGCCTTGAAGGATTAATTGAATCATATCCCTGCAGCTTTTTTCAGTGGCTTAGTGGAAAGCATGCCAAAGTGATGTGGAATGTGTATTAGTGTCCATAAATGGCATATTCCGTACTGAGACATCTAAATCTGTCGTCATTCACATGGGAGGGAGCATTTTCTGTGACTATTTGAGGATGCTGCAAGGAACAGTTATGTTACCTTGTTTTTGCCCTGGTGTAAAATCTGAACCATTTTATTTAATAAAGACAACACAGTATCTCTACTATTTAGCAAGTCTCAGTTCTTATGACAGTGTGTCCATCATTAGTTATGACAAAAAATGTCTGTGTTTCATAGCGATCGTTAAGCTGTGCATAGCTAGTTCTGGACCTCTGACTTGATGAATTTTCGATTTTCCAGAAATTTCGATTTACTGATATAGGGTTTGGTCCAAATTTCCTTCAATAATAGAGATTCTGCTGTATTTTTTTTTTTTTTTCAAATTTATATGTTTTGCTATGAAACCCCAGCCTTCAAGCCCACCAATAGCGGTTAAGTTTTCAGTAAACTTTGTTCTGTAAATATCACATAGTTCTGAAGTCATGTTAAGTTATCAGTCTTGACTCAAATAACCTTTTGTGTAATCTTTGGATGTAAAAATGAAAACACACAAACTATTTGTCAATTTTTATTTATATAAATCGAACACTACGCAGATTAAATCAAACAACAATATAAATCAACCAGCCAGAAAAATCTATTGCACGACATGCCCGGGGCATGTAAAAATTTCAGCTGGGCATGCATTTTTTTGGCCACATGCCCGGTCGGGCATGTAAAAAATCGAAAGCTTTTAACAGGTCTCTGGAGGGTTTTTTTTGTTTTTGTTTTTTTCCCATTTTTATTTCAGTGATTTTATCAATGTCCTAGTGACAATCTCGCAATTCATCCTATACATACGTCCTATACCTTAACAATAGTGTAAACTTAATACGGAGCCCCTACAATAGTGGGGAGAATAAAAACTCCATATCCATATATAAATATTTGAGGATTTTCGACAAGCCCTGTGGATTTGGCTGCCATCTTGCCAGACTTCTTGCAGCTCACAACTCATTGCCATTTGTCAAGCTCCTGTTCATTTTCCTTTTTTGTCTCGTTTACTTTAATAATAGATATTCGAAATTTTCTTTAACCTCGAAATGTATTTGTATCAGAACACCCTGCCGAAGCTAATAGTATCCCCATGGTTTCTATCCTAGAAGAAGTTAACCTACATAATAATAAATCTTGCCTTTTTAATTTGTCTTGATGTCAATTGATAAAGTACAAAAATTATAAATAGAACAAAAAAAAAATGAAGCTATATGTTTCGGGCATATGAAATTTTGGTTCGGGAATGTATTATTAGGTTACATGCCCGACCGAGCATACAAATTTTTGGAAATTTTTCTGGCCCTAAACTCAACATTTATTGGCATAGTGATACCAGTACCCATGTTATGACGTAGCGAGATGGTGAAACGTTCAAAAGAAAAAGAAATGTTTCTGTATTTGGTGGGACCTGAAACCATGACCTTCCACTTTCCGGGCGGAGGCTCTATCTATTGAGCTACGAAAGACAACATCGAATCTCTTACGAACGTATATAAAGAATATTTACTGAAGCCAGTTATTTCGCAGAATGGTGTAGTACATGGACTACTTAAACCAAATTACGAAAGCGGTATTAAATTGATCGAAAGGTCCATTGCAGCATGCGTATTTATTTTAGTTATTTAAAAAAATAGCTCTAGTTTGAGCTACTAATACGTGGATGTCAAATTTATTTGTAATATCAAGGATCACACGCCTGCGCCAAACTGCATCAAATCGCAAATGCTGCTATAAAAGCATGAATTTGTCCGTTTTTGCGCCAAAATCATTTATTCATTTCACCAAGTGGGCCGTTTTTCTAGCGTACATCATATTGGTTATACTGTGTACAATTTTTTTTTCTTCTCCAAGTCGGTGGCGCTAAATCTCGCCAATAGCACCCACATCGCACGACGATTTATGAACTGGTTATTTGCTACTAGTGTCTAGAAACAGGACCAGTTCTGCCTTCTGCGCATGTTCATGGACTGCGAAAAATTCTTACCACTGTTTCCATTCCATAATATTTACTTAACTAGAAAACACTAGCCTCAGGCGACAGGAGAAAATAGCTTTTCCTGTAGCATTTCTGGGTTTCCGCATCCAGAGATGCCAACTTTTACGGATTTTCCGTAGTTTGTACGGATTTTAACTCCACCTTATGGCTGTACGGTCGACACCAAGAAAACTAAGGAAAACCTCATTCCAGGTCCTCACACGTAATTTTCTATCAGCCACACAAAAATCCATATTTTTTATGTTTTTTTATTACAAACAACAAAAAACGCACTTTGTAGATGGCCTTTGCGTTTGGACGCAGCGTTTCCGGCTTGCATACTTGTTTCTCTGTTATTTTTTGCGTCTTACTTTGTATGTGAAAATTGCTTCAAATTTAGATTAAAACAACAAAATGAAATGCAGCCATGATTGTGGAACAGCTGTAGAAAAAAAAAAAGTCGGCAGACAAAATTTATTGGCAAGTGTATTGCGATATTTGTAGTATGGAATGGCCCTTTTACAAACCGTCGAACGTTTTTAAATTTTTACATGGACTCGCAGTTTTACCACGTTTTGAATCACTTTTTACTTGCAGCATTTTATTAAAAGTTCAGAAAAATTTCCTCATCATACTTTAAAAAATAGCGTGCGATTTGT
Organism: Dysdera silvatica; assembly: GCA_006491805.2. Taxonomy (NCBI): domain Eukaryota; kingdom Metazoa; phylum Arthropoda; class Arachnida; order Araneae; family Dysderidae; genus Dysdera; species Dysdera silvatica. The sequence continues at coordinate 104,601,410 of QLNU02015360.1, forward strand.
GCCAAGATTTTGCGGCATATATTTCGGGATATTTCCCCCTTCTGCTTTCGTCATCTACACACGCAGAGGCTTGCAGATTAATTTAAGAGTAAATTTACCTATTGAATAAATTTAATTAATTTACGTAATTTATAATTCTATTCAGTAAAAAAAAAAACGAAATTAATGATTTCACTTAAAAAACGACTTTAATTAACTAATGAGTGATGATTTTTCCCGATGTGCGATTTGGTCCTTGATGCGCCACCTACCGGCAAAATTGTGAACTTTTTTGAATGTGCTGTAATTAACAACTGTTGGTAATTTTTTAGTATTTTTACATCAAAATAGAGGAATTTCTCCCTGATACACCACATACCTTGGAGCACGAAATTACCGGTTGTTAGTCATATTTTTTAACATATAAATTTACATACAAAGAAAAAATACATCTGCAGTCGAAAGTGGACAAATTTTGTTGACCAAAACTAATTTGCGTATTTCAACAATTTTAGCTTCTCAAGAGAAAGTCGGGGAAGAGGTTTCAAAATTATAAAAAACGAAACAAAGAACTTGATGTGCATGAAGTTCTGCTTTTTCAATGAAACATTTTACATTTCATTTTTATCATGTGCATTCATTTGATTAAAGTATTTTTTGCTTGCTATGGAACTGATGTGCGAACCAATTTTTTTGTACAAAATAATAAACTTCTGGTGTTCACCTGCTACAAAATTG
>QLNU02015360.1:104610510-104624181 GCA_006491805.2 Dysdera silvatica
TACAACTTCTACTTTTCGTTAGAAACTTGATACTCAACAGTATACAACCACAAATAGGTCTTATAAGCATATTTTTACTGATAAATGCTAGTAAAAGAGCATTTAATAGATTTTATTAGAACTTTCTATAAATAGTGTATGCATGATTTGTTCTTAAAATTTGCTTTAGAAGCTTAAAATGTTTCCTCGTGCAACCAATTAAAAATTTCATAGATTATTTCTGTAAATCAGTTTAAAGGATTGTGTATGTAGATCACTGTCCTGGTTCTGTTGCAATTTCTTTAGAAAATTATAAACAGTAATATATATATATATAGTACATAGAAGATAGTAAGGACCAGGGATCAAATAGAGAGAGAGAAGAAAAAACAGTGCAACTGGTCAAAAGTTGGGACTTCATTCCCAATGTTTCGTTTACTAAATCAGTCAATCACTTTCAAGAGGACAAAATGTACCCAGATGTAGTAAAATGGCGAAAAGCCAAATATACAATAGAATGTTTCTAACACGTTCTTTGCTATCAGGTGACATGTAACAGAGTATCCAGCTGTCGAGAAATGTATTTGAATTTTTAGCGATTCGGGAAAGTCAGGAAATATGCTTGAAATTTATGTTTAATATTTAATTTTACCCTCTGCATCTAGAAATTTTTTTTGTCTTTCTTTTTGGTTGGCTACACTGTGAAATAGTTATTTAGATAAGAAAAAAAAAGAACAATAAAAAACAAGCAGTATTTTTCAAATCGAATAACTGAAAGCCTATTAAATAATTGGAAATGGAACAGCTGCTCCAAACTTAACGATTTCTGTAAAATTAAATACAATCAACCAACCAATCTATAAAATTGTACCAGACTGCACCAAAATGTTACATTTTTCTTAGTGTTAAACTGTGCCGAAATTCAAACAATAGAATTTTCAGACAGCATGAAGGGTGTTCTCTCTTTCCCCCCCACCCCCATGGCTTGAGTTTAATTAGGGTCCACCTACTCCTTCTAAGAGGGTTGGAACTTTAATAGTGGCAACTATTTATTTACAATTGATACAAAATAGATACATGCAGGGATCACACGCCCGCACCAAATCGTAAATTCTTCTACAAACTGCTACAAAAGCAAGAATTTGTACGTTTTTGCACCAAAACGAAAATGTTACTACAAACTGATAACAAAAGTGCAAATTTTTCCATTTTTGCGCCAAAATCACTTATTTATTTCACAAAGTGGGCCATTTTTCTAGCTTACATCATTATTGGTTATACTGTGTAGTATTTTTTTCTCTTCTCCAAGTCGTTGGCGCTAAATCTCGCCATTAGCACCCATGTCACATGACGATTTATGAACTGGTTATTTGCTACTAGCATCTAGAGACAGGACCAGTTCCGCCTTCTTCGAATGTGCGTGGACTGCGAAAAATTCCTACCACTGTTTGCATTCCATAATATTTACTTGACTAGAAAACACTAGCCTCAGGCAACAGGAGAAAATAGCTTTTCCTGTCGCATTTCTGCGTTTCCGCATCCAGAGATGCCAACTTGTATGAATTTTCCGTAGTTTGTACGGATTTTAACTCCACCTTACGGTTGTACGGTCGACACCAAGAAAACTAAGGAAAACCTCATTCAAGGCCCTCACGTACAATTTTCTATTAGCCTCACAAAAATCCACATTTTTTATGGTTTTTTGGTAAAAACAACAACGCACTTTCTAGATGGCTCGCGCCTTTACGTTTGGACGCGACGTTTCCGGCTCGTATACTTGTTTCTCTTATTTTTTACGTCCAGCTTTGTATGTGAAACTTGCTTCAAATTTGGATTAAAACAACGAAATGAAATGCAGCCATGATTGTGGAACAGCTGTAGAAAAAAAAAAAAAAAAAATTCGGCAGACAATTTACCTGCAAGTGTATCATGATATGTAGTAAGGAATGGCTGTTTTACAAAGCATCGAAAGTTTTTAAATTTTTATGTGAACTCGCAGTTTTACCATATTTTGAATAACTTTTTACTCGCAGCATTTTATTAAAAGTTCAGAAAAATTTCCTCATCATACTTTAAAAAATAGCGTGCAAATTGCGCCGAGATTTTGCGGCATATATTTCGGGATATTTCCCCCTTATGCTTTCGTTATCTACACATGCAGAGGCTTGTAGATTAATTTAAAAGTAAATTTACCTATTAAATAAATTTAATTAATTTACGTAATTTATAATTCTATTCCGTAAAAAAAAAGCGAAATTAACGATTTCACTTAAAAGACGATTTTGATTAACTAACGAGTGATTTTTTTCTGATGTGCGATTTGTCTTTGATTCGCTACCTACCGGCAAAATTGTAAACTTTTGTAAATGTGCTGTAATTAATGACTGTTGGTCATTTTTTAGTATTTTTCCATCAAAATAAAGAAATTTCTTCCTGATACATCACCTACCTTGGAGCACGAAATATGCACGAACATATTTTTTAACATATAAATTTACATACAAAGAAAAAATACATCTGCAGTCGAAAGTGGACAAATTTCGTTGACCAAAGCTAATTTGCGTATTTCAACAATTTTAGCTTCTCAAGAGGAAATCAGGGAAGAGGTTTCAAAATTATAAAAAACGAAACAAAGAACTTGATGTGCATGAAGTTCTACTTTTTCAATGAAATATTTTACTTTTCATTTTTATCATGCACATTCATTTGATTGAAGTATTTTTTGCTTGCTACGAAACTGATGTCCGAACCAATTTTTTTTTGTACAAAATAATAAAGTTGTGGTGTTTACCTGCTACAAAATTGATGCAAAAGCTTTTTTCTGCTACAAAACTGATGCAAAAGCTTTTTTTTTTTGCTTCGAATTAGATACCGAATGCCATTTTTCCTGCTACAAAAGACCATTTTTCCTGCTATGAAGCTGATACGAATGGCATTGGTGCGAGTGTGATCCCTGTAATATGTATTTATATAAATCGAACACTACGCAGATTAAATCAAACAACAATATATATCAACGTTTATTGGCATAGGGATACCAGCACCGATGTTACGACATGGCCAGATGGTGAAACGTTCGAAAGAAAAGAAATGTTTCTGCGTTCGGTGGGACCTGAATCCACGATCTTCTACTTGCTGGGGGGAGGCTCTACCTATTGAGCTATGAACGACAACATCTAATCTTATTTTTTAGAGTTATTATTAAACACTTTGTTGTATCAACAAGTTTTTATTAAACAATTATTTTAGCTTACTGTATATATATATCTTATTGCAGGTACTAACAAAGAAATGTCCACAATCAAAGAAAAGATTGCGTAAAAAAGTTATTAAGTCACATACTTCTAATATTGTCCTCCCTCCTACTACAACTGTTATCCGATATAATAGTAAGGAACATCGAAGAAAGGCTTTGGAATCTGGTAAATTTTTTAAATGATTATTTTGTTATGTGTTCTACTTTAGTTTCGTTTAATAATACTTGTTTGATGATGCATAAAATATACCTAAATATATATAATATCTAAACACATTTCCCAATAATCATTTGCTAATGTGAACTGGGTTAAAAGTATACTAATGAAACTGTCAAAACTAAAAAAATTAACGATTTAACTAAATTGCATATGGTCTTATAATAGTGCAGAAACAGTGTGTCTGCCATACAGTAAAAACCAAGTTTGACCACCACTGCAGAGTAAGTCTGTACTGCAACTAAAAACTGTCTTTTTTTCTACTAAGCCATATTCCCTCCAGAATTACTTGGGCAGCAGGGCTTAGGAAATCTATAGGCCACACTATAGTAACCATGGTGTAACGTGAGGTGGGGGGCTACCAGAGTGAAAGCCCCAGATGCAAAATTTCAATATTGGACTGGTGAAAAGGTGTGCTAATGGGTTTTAGCGGTGCAATACTTAACCTGTCCTGGGTGCTGGCAACCAACACTACGCCGTTGCCTAGCACACATGATCCGACAAGGGCAATGTCCTGACTGTCACACGCGGATTTTAACGAAAAAAAATCAGCTAATAGTCCATCCAATTCTAGGCATATATCGTGAAAATTACAGCCGAATCTCTATATTAATGTTAGAAAAAATTAATAAAAAGTATATTTGAGTTTCCAGAATAGAGCATTTATCGCCATTTGGCGTCAGCCAAATTTCTTTTTGAGTAAACGCTGTAAAGGAATAGCCATAATTGGGCATTTTTTTTCCCCCACACTGGTTTGCCCTTTTATGTAACTAACTAAGGTTATTTATCTAAATCTCACCATATTTTGGAATATAAAAATCAAAATAAGATCAGAATATTACAACTGACAAAGTAAATATTAAAACTAAGCTAAAACGTTTTCTGCTATAACTTTCACAAATAAAATACGAACAATATTAAATTATGACTTAAAAAGATTTTTACAACTTAAACAAAATCCAATATGTTTGAAACTGGTAAATAGATGTAAATGTATTTTTAAAGTTTCAAAGCAGATATCACCCTGATGGTATTATGACATTCGTTCGTTTAAAATTTTCGGCTAACTGAAAAGAATTATCGCCAAATGCCGCTAAAAGATTACATTTGGCGTTATTTTAGCGAATCTTTAAAATTTAATTTCAGGTTTTCTAAGGGGATTTGGTCACTAATTTTTATAGTATAGGTTTTTTATAATATGCACTTTCATCTAAATTAATTTCATTAAATTCGACTTATGACAGTCAGGAGACCGCCCTTGTGAGTTGTCTTTGCACCATAAAACACAAACAAGTGCCTAGGTAGTTATGAGTGCTGCTTTCGAAGCCATTAGGCTAGGTCAACTTCTGATAAATAAAGATGAGCATCAATAATAAAATATTATTGTCAATATTGAAAAATACTATCGATATTTGAGAAGTGTTGATGGTACTTCGCCCCAAAGAAGAATATTCTAAACCGTGTGACACACATTGCAGAACAAACAGCTTCACTGCAGAGTGATCATGGGGTGAATCAATTTTTTTTTTTTGTCTTAAAATAAAGAAATAAAAAAAGTTAGTCCGGCAAATATTTTCTGCATTTCTACATTTCTATTAAAAAGGAATTTACATTTTATAGAATTTAAAATAGTGTGATATATATGTATATATGCATCTCCTGCAGAACATTTTTGATCAGCTGAAGGCTTGTTGCAGAACATTGCAAAACATTCTGCTTTGGGAGTACTTCATCAATGAAATTAAAAAACAATGATCACTCACCGTATTTAAACATCGGCCATTCACCATTCATGATAAAAACATCGATATTTTCAAAACAGTGACCATTGATGCTCATTCTTACTATTAAGGTTGATTGTGTGTAAATGTATCGTGACTCATAAATCATGTAAAGCTGTTGGTCCGGTTTCAGATAATCCATAGTACAGTTTGGGGAAATAAAAAATACAAACAAACAAATTGTATATTTCATCATATTTTAATTTGTTATTGTTAACTTTGCATTGAATTGTGTAAATGCATGTATTGTTTTTTTTTTTTTAATTCAGTAGATACTTCATGTGTCAATATTACAGATAGTGCTGGTGCTTTATTTTCTCCCATGTATCAATTTTTAGCTGGTGAGTTCGGTTTTTAGTTATACTCTTTAAATCTATAGTAAAATTTCATTTCTGTTCATTAAACATGTTATTTCACATTTGTGTTTCCTTGTGAAGTGGAAATTAAACTTATATTCTTTTGCCAACTTGACACCAATTTGATTCTAGTTTAGTTGCTTTTAAGTATACCTTACAAAGGAACCACTTTTGTGAAATCTCGCACTTTGAAACAAGACATACCACAAATGATAGTCCCTAAGTTTCTTATTAAGAATATGAAATCAGTTTTTTGTGAGTGATATATAATTTTTTTATTAATATTCAAGGATATTTCGTCAATATTTTTTAATTGAATAGTTTCATTAGGAGTGTAATTATGTTTCCCCAAGGATATTGCAGCATAGGCGATATTGTTCAGCACGTAATTGGTTATACACCAAAAACTGAATTTTTATAATTTCATTTTGATGTGTTACATCAGTTTTGATTTCATTCAGAACAATTATTTTTTTTTTTTTGATGAAACGTTATACTGTCAAAATAAATACGCATCCAATGGTTGCACAAGAGCTGTTGTGTTTTATGTATTTTGCAGCCTTAAACAATCTTCAGGTAGATAAGCATTGGTATTCGGATCTGAACTTCCTGTCCATGAATCTAATAAAATGTGAGATGGAGGATTGAGAATGCGCAAAATACAAATAACTACCCATTCTCACATTTTACTTTTGTCCATCTTTCCCTATTTAAAGCATGTAATGTGCACATTAGGGGGTCTAAATTTTTTTTTACTATTGGTCCGAATATATTGCTATTTTCTTTTAAGTACAAAAAGTTTCCCCTTCAATTCTCCACTCATAGACAATGTTGGCATGATTGTATACGAACATGTTCTGCCAAAGTTAATTTGTGTCGCTGAAATTGTATTTTTCTCACCGTTTATGGAAAGTTGTCTGTGATTGGCTATAAAATAATTAAAGCCACTCTGATCTGCGTTCAAAATTTGTTCTGGTTTATATCTAAATGATATTTGGTCTTGCGCATTTAACACATTCACATCGGAAAACGAGAATTCTGATTTATTAAAAAAAAACGTCATTGCAAAATGTGTGCACTTTCCCGATAAATTCGTAGATAACTGGGTTATATATTTACAGTGATACACTCTTACATTTGTTAGTGCATATACAAGGTGTTTATAATTAAATTTGAGCTTTAAAAAATGATAAGTACAATTCATGCTACTGAAATGGTACCGACCGGAAAACAGAATAGAAAAACGAAAGAGAATGTTATGAAACCACTGTGCATCACAGAATATAAATTCATGAAAGGTGTTGATCGTGCAGATCAATACCTTTCCTATTATTCGATCCTTCAAAAAACAACTAAATGGACCAAAAAGGCAGCACTATGTATACTGAATATTGCAATATTTAACAGCTTTGTAATATACAAAACGATAAATCCCAATTAAAAAATTGTGTACAAAAACTACTTACAGTTGCGAGGGCATTGTTAACAGCAGAAGTTGATGAAATGCAGCCCACAACATCACGAGCTACTCATCCAACTTTAACCCCACCTGGTAGATTGGTTGTGACATTAAAAAACACACCCTGGAGACACTAAACCTGACAAAGAATAAAAAATACCCCACAAGAATATGTATAGTATGTAAGACACATGAGGTAAGGAGCGAAACACGATATGTATGCAAATTCTGTGAAGTCCCGTTACACAAAGGAAGCTGTTTCACCTACTATCATACTAAAAAGCAATACTAATACTACTTATGTACAACTCCTGAAAATATCATTGAAATATATTTATTACAAAAACCTTTATCGCAGTTTTAATACATACATGTTGAAATATCTTTATATCGCTAAAATACCCCGATTTCTATGAAAGTTATAGGAAAAATAGCCATATGTGAAAGTGTTAAGACAAACCGAATTGCATGATTTTTAATTTCTTCTTAGTTTTCATTTTGCATTATGCTAACATATTTTGTTACTTTCTGCGCAATGATTCCGTACATCCTTTTTAGAGGTAAAATTATCTGAACATGTAAATGTTTTATATCTTAATTTTGTAGATTCCATTGTATCCCATCTTCTTATAATTGCACTTTAATCGATGCTTCTTTAATCGATGCACTGGTAAATAGCATGCTCTAGCTGTTCTAAATTTCTTAAGCACTTCATCTTTAATTAAACGTTTTTCTTTTTGTGTGCTCACATTAGACACATGTTTCGTAAATATTGTTATATACCTGCTGTTTAGAACTTTAGAAAATCACCTTTCCGTTTGGTCAACTGTATTCTTTTTGACAGAATTGTAAAAATCCAGTACTTTTTCATCTGACGTATGGGTCATTCCACATCAAATCACCCAAGCTCACAACCAGACCATTTCAGATTTTTATAAAATTTGGCTCATTTGTTCAACTTGCAGAGAAATTAATAAATGCCCAATAATTAGTCCCTATTGCTATTAGTTTCTAAAATACACAAGTTTGAAAATGGGTAAATGGCTAAAATTTTAGCCTTTCTTGTACGAAAAATTTTCTCATAACTTCCATTCTAATTAATGTAAAGACTTGATATTTGTATCTTTAGAAAGTGCTTAATGTGTGCTTTCTTATGAAATGCCACATGAATATATAATTCAAATTTTTATTTTCAAGGTCAACACCTTTGACTTTATATATCTCAAAAAAGGGTATTTTAGTTTTTTAAAAAAAAAAAATAGATGTAATTCTTGCATTTATTTTCTACTATATCTAAGAATCTCATTCTGGGACCGCCAGGGGATATCGAGTAATTAATTTAAACATACTGTGCATGTACCCATTTTCATTCAAAAATTATATAATGCACTTGTTTTCTGCCATTATGTGTATTTTAATTTTTTTTAGAAAATTATATGTTATTTTTCCATTTATTTTCTACAATATCAGTGAATCCCATTCTGCGACCGCCATGCACTACTCGAATATTCGAATTAGAAATTACATTTATATACCAAAAATGGCCTTGCATGCACATTTCTTAAAAAAAAAAAATACTTACAGATCTTGGCAGATTACAGATTTGGCTGCAATCGGAGTCCTAAAGATGTTTTGTTAAAAAAAAGTTTTACACATGTTTTACTGATAATATTTATTGACCCATTTCACATAAGTAGAACATTCTCCGAGGGGAGGGGGGGTATGTAGTAGGATGGACATTTCAATAGAATTTTCTGGAGAACAGAGAGACAAATCTGTGCCTAACGTTATCTGTTATTTTCACTCTCTAACAATTTAACTAAAGCAACTATAGATGTTTCACATCAATCCTTCAGTTAACAAATGGCTGTCTATGTGGATTTGGCCATTGAAGTTATTCACTTGTCTCATGTCACAAAGGGAGGGGCTTGGCACTCAAATGCTTAGGGAGAGGAGAGGAGCAAATACTGCTTAGAGCCCACTTAAAATAGTTCAGATTTTGTAGACTAAAGATTTTGATCCTCAGTGTTTGGCATTTCAGTTATATGCTTTATTGTAGGGGTTTTGAGGGAAATCGTTTGAAAGATGTATACTTCTGAGCTGAAAGAAATTTTAATATCCAGTGTGAATGATGTCATTCAAATGTGAGAACAATTTAAAGAATGTTCTTCCTTGGATAGTAAAAAAAAATTCCATTTTGAGAGGGAGAAATATGATTTGTGATAAATGTCCGAAGAAGCTGCAGTTAATAAAAAGTTCAGAAAGTGAGGATTAATCTCCAGTTGTTATAGCAGGCACAAGTGTAACTTCTGCTAAGAAACACGAGATAGTTGCCAAATGTGGTGATCAGACATCATATACTTCTGATTATGAAAGAAAAAGAACAATATCTCATTTAAATGAGAGCTTGAAAAATATTTAGAAAACACCAATAAAAAAGAAAAGACTTGCTGCACTATAATATCCAAGAACTAAACTAAAAAAATAAGCAAAACTTTAAAACGAAAGATGATACCTATTCCTAAGAGTCATTCACCTTCTGATCCAGACACATTGGAGATAATTTCTCAGCTAAAAGAAAAATTCAAGAGCACTGAGAACAGAATTTTACATATACAAATTTTAACTATTTTCCCTAAGAGTTGGTCTGCTAAAAAGAAAAAGAATTTGGAGTCAGTTATTACATGGTGAAGAAAGCTAAGCAACTGGTCAAAGAAAAAGGAATCCTTGCATCTCCGGACTCAAAATCTGGGAAGACTGTGAGTTAAGAAACAGTAAGCCTTGTGTAAACATTTTATAGCAGTGATCACATAAGTAGGATAATGCCAGGAAAAAAAGACTTTGTCTCAATGAAGGTTGATGGAGAGAAGACACACATACAGGAAAGACTGGTACTGGTAATGTAAATGAAGCATTTAAGCACTTCGCAGATAAGTACCCAAAACTTAAAATTGGATTTTCCAAATTTGTGGAACTTAGACCAAAAAACTGCATTTTGGCTGATACTAGTGGAACACATGCTATCTGTGTTTGGCATATTCATCAAAATGTTAAATTAAAGCTGCTGGGATACAAATTGAAGAAACTAAGTAAAGAGTAAAATGTTCCTATTGAGTCATGCAAGATGTGTACGGCATTATTACTGTGTAATCCTGCAGAAATAATTTGTTACTTAAGAGATTATGAAAATTGCCCTAAACTTAAGGAATTTAGAAAATACACCAAAATGCTTTTTTCATGAAAATAGCATACAAACAATAACGTATTTGAACTGAGCAATTAACATTTAACTACTGTTTGTAAACAGTGGTTAAATGTTGATTGCTCAGTTCTCGAAACTTTGTCCACCAATTATGATGACTTCGTTGAGGATCATGCCACGACTGACAACTTTAGTGAAGGACACTGTTTCTTTGACTTCATAATTTAGCAAAGTCTATAAGATGTAGGTTTTTTTTTCTCTTTTCATAGGTTTTGAGTTTTTTCCTCTCTTTTTTAAGTTATCCTAAGCCATATGTTCAACTACATCACACTGATTTTTACCTATTAGATTCTTCAATACTGTAATACATCAGTTCAAATATAATCCCCTTATTGTGTATTAAAAAATGTAAAGCCATGCTTATTGTTTACTATTAATAACTGCCATTAAAATCCACCTTTTTATACCTAATGACTGAAAACTAGTGCATTAAACGATTTTGAAATGAAAACGGGTGCAAGCACAGTATGTTTAAATTAATTATTCGGTATCCCGTGGTGGTCCCAAAATGAGAATCGCAGATATGATAGAAAATGCAAGGTCAAACAAAGGTCAAATGCATTGACCTTGAAAATAAAAATTTGAAATATATATTCATGTGGCATATCATAAGAAAGCCCACATTAAATACTTTCTAAAGATACTAATATTGAGTCTCTATATTAATTAGGACGAAAGTTATGAGAAAATTTGTCATACAAGAAATGCTAAAATTTGAGCTATCTACCCATTTTCAAAGTTATATATTTCAAAAACTAATAGCAATAGTGACTAATTATTGGGCATTTATTCATTTCTATGCAAGTGGAACAAATGAGCCAAATTTCATGAAAATCTGAAATGGTCAGGGTGAAAATCCCATTTTTTTAGTTGATTTGACAAATTTTGTACACATACTGTTCAAGGGACGGGAAAAAGGATTCTGCAAAAAAAAATAAAAAAAATTGTAAAATTGCCCATAGGGGAAAATGTTGCACTCCAAAATAGGAAAAATGTAGGAAAAACGCAAAAAAATAACTAAAACAAATGTAAAATTATATTTTCATTTTCTAAGTTTACTATCTACAAAATTGAAAGAAATTTAAATAAGTTGCTCTAAAATTTTTATTCCAAAGTAAAAAGAACGGAAGTAGAGACAGTGTGTTTCCATAGAACATTCTTTAAGGAGATGCAGCCCATCATCATCTGGATGGGACGGTCATTTCTCAAATCGGCCAAATATGGGCTTCGAAAGTCCCAAACACTATTCATCAAATTTCCCATTTGCTGAAAATTCTTGTATGAGGTTATTTCAAGTCAAATGCCTTTTTTTTTTTTTATGGGGGATTACAGCCATCAGGCATAATCTGTTCTGTTATAGCACAAAGTTATTTTTATATGTTACATAACTTCCTAATTCCAGGAAAAAGGATGCTTGGGTGAGATAATTTTCACGTAAAATGAAGCTTTGCCTCATACTGAGTGACCAGTGCAGCCGTTGTAACGCCGATATTTTATCGATGAAAGAGTAATTACATGCTGTTTCGTATAACAAAGTCATCAAGATCATCTGGTCTTAAACTGTGTGATTTCTGCTGCGGGGTCATTTTAAATTCAATGTTTAGTAAAGAAGTGTCCCTAACCTTGCTGTTTTAAAGGACAACATAATATAGCATGCGCAGATCATTTCTTTAGAGACGTTGCATTCTGCTGTTGAACACACTGTATGTCTAATGCATTTTCTGTCCCAAAGCAACGTCAATCTTGTTGATGTTCAACTTTGATGTTGGCAACAACATGAGTGAACATTGAACGAGTTGTGAAACCATTTCCCATGATAATGTATCTAAGTTTCTTTTAGTTTTTGCAACGAATTAACTTAAAGATGAACATATAATTTTAGATTTGTGTTAATTATTAATTTTTTGTTTTTTCCACATGTTTCCTCTTTTGAAGTGTCATATTTAACCCCTATTGGTAAATTTTGAAACTAAAATATTTTTTCCCCACAACCCTTGATTAGTATTTGTACAAAATTTGTGTCATTCATATTAGTTTGGGCTACAGAGAGCTCTAAACATGACGACTTTAATCATTACCACCACCCTATCTATAGCCTGCAGAGATCCATTTCATACATAATATATGCAATATAGACACAGTACCTATAATTTTACTAAAGTGTTTAAGAGCTTTTTTAGTGTATTTATTCATATAATAGGTATATATTCATAACTTCTGTACTTTAGCATGAAAAAATGGAATTTGCTTTCAAATTATTTTAGATAGTGATCCTGAACTTGAGAAAGTTGCATTCTTGTCTCTGGAGGATGCTTCGAATGAGATTAACCATGTCTGTGCACATGTAACAAATATTCCCACTTTAGCAGGTAAGCATCATGCCCTTTTGAATAATTCACATTTTATTTTTCACTCTATAAAAAATTTAAAAAATGATTTTTATTCTACTTTTCATTAAAGATAAAAATGTGATTTAACACTAGTGTTTAAACATTCCATGTAGAGAACAGAGTTATGAATGTTACTCATGTTCGAAAACTGATAAATTTAACTGCAATATATGAATTTTTATATGGCATGTTTCTTGTATGTATTCAAGAATTGTGCCGTTGTTTTATTAATGATTTAAAATTAAATATTTTGATACAAAAATAAGCTCAACAACTGACATCTGTGGCTTGGAAACAATGACGGGATTAATGCTATTATCATAGATTATTAGAATATGCTTCTGAGTATTCTTTTTTTTTTTATATATATTCCCACCCCCACCCACAAATATTTTGAAGTTTTTGAACCAATGTGATTTCTGCCCAATGCTCTTTATGTCATTTAATTTATTATCATTTTAATACTGTATGTACTCTCCCGCCTTTTTTGGTGCAGAACGACCCTTGTGCCATAAAAATTCAACCAACCAATTTTGAAGTTTTCGTGTGAATTAATTACATTCAAAATTTGTATTCGGTTTAGTGTTTTGTAATTCACCTAGTTATTAAAATTGAGTTCATATAAAGACACTAATCTTCATTTTTCAATCATGTTTTAAGATAGCATTATTAACAAACATGGATAGTTTTACATGCCTTGGTTTGCCATTAAAAAAACTTATATGATAACATGTTTATTACCTTTTACCTTTTGATAATTTAGCATTTCACTTTGTTCTAGATACCAATGAAACTAAAATATGTGAGGGAGTTTTAAATTCTGCTACTTTATCATGTAATTCACAAATTATATGCAATGCTGAATACCCATCACCAGAAGAAGCTGAGGTGGCAGAGGAATGGGATACATTTGATCCGTAAGTTTTATTAGTAATTTAAAAACTTAATTTAAGTATTATGTTTATAGACAG
>QLNU02015360.1:104637819-104683329 GCA_006491805.2 Dysdera silvatica
GAGAAGTATTTTGGAATTCTATGTGTGATTGTTTGGAGAGTTAAAAACCGGCCATTTTTCATCTGGATAGTTATAGAAATGAAATGTGAAAATAAACTCAAAGGTTATGAATATGGGTATAAAGAGGGATATTGAAAAACTTTATTTGAAGCCGATTTCTGTTACTTTAAGTAAAATTGAAAAATAGCTGTAGTATTTCTATAGTAGAAGTTCAGAACGATATCGAAGGCTTTGCTTATAACACATCTTACTTTAAGATATTTAAAATCCGCTATGAGTAAGTTGTATCTCCAGCTCACTATTTGGTATATTTATTATCACCAAATTTTAAAGCAGAGTGCTTGTCAAGGAGTGAGAAGGAACAAGCAATAGGTTTTGTAAAAAAAAAAAAAGGAAAAGGGGCAATCTCGTCATTAGGCATTGTTTTTACATTTATTGACCATGGACTTCTCAGTTATGCTTTATTTGAAGAAAAGACTATGAAATCAATTTTCATTCTTTATTGGCGGAAATCACTGGCCTTTATAACAGAATGTGTTGGCCAAAAAGGAACTCCATGAGAGAGATATTGGGGAGCAATGCACCGCCTAGGGAACTTCTGCTGGAGTTAAAAGGGTGTTTTCCATATTCAGACTTTTCATAGCAAGTTACGAAATCTATCAGTAATTGAGATGGCAGCAAAGTTAGAATTTTTATTTAAATCCTTAAATGTTGGTTTTTAATAATATCATAATTGAGGTCTTTAATGTGTATTGTGGTTTTGATAAACAAGGAACCAAGACATTGAATGCCTGTTTTTTATGTTATTAAATACGCTATTTAGATATTCATTTAAAGAGGATGGCTACACATCTTGAAAAGTCGGAAATTTGAAATTCATTGTTATAATAAATAACTTATTAAAATAATTTTTCTGAACTATGCTTTTCGTACCACATTGCATACTGAAAATTTTGAAAAACTTTTGTCTAAACTTCTTCCAAAAGTTACCATTTTTCACCAAAACTAATATAATTTATATAAAATTATTAAGCCCATATATTTCTCAGGAGAAAATGTTTGCCAAATATATAACTAAAACTTGAAAAACAAAAAGTGTTTTTAGCTAAATTATTTAATCCAGTGTTTTCCAACATAGGGTCCATACCTTACATGGGAAGGCTTGAATTCAAAAATGGAATCCTGTACATAATTAATGCAATATTTATAATTAGAGGGTTTGGAGCCAACAAAATTTGGTGGTCCAAAAAAAAAAAAAACCTGGTAGGCACAAATTAAAATTAGCATATATATATCCTTCTACAATGCAGGTTGTAATCATATATCGTCAAAATTTAACTCTTCCCCACTCCCTTTTTTTTTTTTTTTTTTTTTGAAAAAAAACCCTGGTAGACACAAAATTACCATATGTATCCTACAATACTGATTAATAAACGGTAATACGTCCACAGAAATTCAACTTCTTTTTTTTTTTAAAGTATCTGCTTCCAAATTTGGAGAGGAGTGTGTTTTCTATGTAATCGGCAGTTTAGTAGACTTCGTCGACTATACATCTTGTGGGGTCGATGGCGAAGGGAAAAAGGTGATTAACGTCTGCGAATGCGACATACTAAAAACGATAAAATTATGTAAAAATGTTTTTAAAAAATGAAAATGAAACAATGTCACAAATAATAAATACCACTGAAGTCACTTCACCTCCATACTGGTCAACCAAGGGGAATTCAGAGTGAGGAGACCATCTCCCTATAACGTTTCTTTAAAATTTTACCATCGGGTGTTACCACAAGACATGTTTGCTTGCTTGTGTACAGGGGAAATTGGAAAGGGTGGCAGCCGAAGACTGCGCTGTAATTCCAGAACTACAAGACCTGAATTTGTTGCAGGTGGACTTTTGAACAAAAAAATAAACTGTTTGCATAGCAATTTTATCTTTGATGAACAGTAGCCGTAAAACCAAATTCACGATTTGCGTATGGAAAAAAAAAAAGGAAAACGCATAGGTGTGTTTCAAACGACAAATTTGTCGTCCATGTTTACGATTTTGGCAACCGTGATTATGAGTTGTGGCAACAATTGTCATGTACTGGCTCTAACCTATATATAATTATTATAGTGTGCATAATTAATGTAATATTTATATAATATAATTTTGTATTTAATGTGTTTTGGGGATCATAAATAATTGTGGGGGGTGCAAATCTTTTGGGTACTATAAAAGTGGGTCGTGGCTTGAATAGGGTTGGGAACCGCTGATCTAATCTGTAAGGGGTTTTGATCATACCAATCTCCTTTCCCTTATATATAGTCATACACACTTTAAATGGAATAGAAGATGAAGCATCAGCTTTGCAATTATATAGTTAAACTCTTTTATAATAAATACAAAAAGGGCTGGATGAAAATGTTATAAATATTTAATTAATGCAAGTTTTTAGTGTAAAAAAGTCATGTTTTAATGCAGTGTTTTGTATTTGTATTACCATAATTGAGTTATAAATGGCTTTGAGGTTTATGTTAGTGGATTTTATGGTGCCAGAACTCGTTTTGATTATGCAAATTTTAATATATTATTTGTTGTTTACTGTAATTAGCGGCTGGAAATTGGTTAGAATTTGGTCTGGAAAAGTCAAGGAAGTTTGAAACGGAATTTAGGTAGACACCCTGCTTAAAGCTTAAAAAGAGTACATTGAATGTTAAAATTTGAAATAAATGAAGTCGCACTGTTCACCTGTAGTCCGGGGTATGGTTCCCTGAGCCTTAAGAGGTTCAGATTCTTCGGAAAACAGTAGGTCCTGGCACAGCATGACCATTGTAGTCCTTGAGCCGTAAAATGACAGACGAACAAAACAAAAACATAAATGAAGCTGAATAAATTAAAAAAAAAAAAACTTATTTTATTTCTGAGGTATGCAATCTTAATCAAAAAAAATCAATTTAAATTTAAAAGAAAAAATCTGATTTTTTGCACCCTGATTTCTTCTAGATATTTGTATGTAAGCTTAATAATATAGTTGTTTTTTGTTTTTTTTTTCCAGCTTAACAAATTGTGTATGGTGAGGTGGTGATTATGCGTTTGTTGTGCAGAATAACAGGGTTCCAAATCGTTCCAACGACTGAATCGTTGCATAGTTCTGTTTGTTTATGGTCGATAGGCAAAATCATTTATTGATTCATTCTGTGGCATACCTTTAATCCAGAAAGCCTGGACTTAAATCCAAAATTGGACCAGTCATTAGTTATGTTTTTGCAACGTATCCGGTCTGGGGTAAAAATTGGACCAGTCATTGAATTATGTTTTGCAAGCGTATCCGGTCTTAAGTCCAAAAATTGGACCGAGTCATTAGTTATGTTTTGCAACGTATCCGGTCTGGAGGTTTAACTAAACCTACCACGCGCAGTCAAATGACCGTTTTTGAAATGTCGTTTAGAATTTCTTGTATACAACGTTACTGTATCACCATGTAATTTATTGACTTTTCCTATAATATACATACAACCCATTTTTCAATATTCACAACTTTCTTTATTGTTTACTTTCCGAAAAAATTTCATAGCATGTCTAGTCTACCACGAGCGGTCATTTGACCAATTCGTGTTATTTACGACTATATTCTTCGGAAAGCGCATTCCTGAAGTTGTTTTACGAGTCCACAATGTAATTGTGGATCTACAGTGTAAACAAACGCGCGATTGGAACAAATGCCTAGCTTTTTTTTGTACGAGAGTACGATCTTGCGATCCGAACAGAGAGCATCAAAATTTCACAGAGCATATAATAGAGATCATTACGTGTTATAAGTGCTAGTTTCAACAAAGTGAACAGAGCCAACAATATTTTGTGATATGATTTACATTTGAATTTTTTTTATTTATGTTTTCAATGTTTTTGTCCCGTTAGATTTATATTTTGATATTTTAGTTTTTACTTTATCATTTGTATATTCATCCCCAAAAATGTCAAGACATTCGAGGAATATCAATTTATTAGACAAAATAAATAATATCGACGAGGATTGTTCGGAAGATGACCAAGAAGTTTCCGATATTGATAATGATACAGCGGAAAATAATTGTGACTTATTGGACAGCGATACGGACGAAGAGAATATTTTGAATACACGAAGAGGACAAAAAAGGAAGAGATTTATAGTTAGTTCCGAAAGTGAAAATGAGGAAGAGATTGAAACTACTACGGACGGAACTGTTTGGCAAAAAATAAAAGAAGGGTCTAATCGCGGAAGAGCACCGATTTATAATATTTTCAAGGAAATATCAGGACCGACAGGATACGCTAAACGAAATATTATAAAGGGCAGAGTTGAGTCGGCATTTTCCTTGATTATTGATCATAACATGATTGAACATGTAAGAAAATATACGGAATTAGAGGCATTTGGAGTGTTGAAAACGAAACAGAATTTATCTATTGCAAAATTATATGCATTTATTGGACTTCTATATGCACGCGGCGCACGTGAGGCTAAAAATATGGATCTATCATATTTATGGAACAAGAAATGGGGTCCGTCATTTTCTCGACAACTATGAGTCGAAATGACTTTACAGAAATCATGAGGTTTATTCGGTTTGACAACAGAAATCAACGAAGTCAACACTTACAAAACGATAAGTTCGCTTTGATCTCTGAAGTTTGGTACAAATTTATCGAAATCAGTCAAAACTGTTATAAACCAGGAGCATATCTTTCTATAGATGAACAATTGTTTCCAACAAAAGCACTTTGTAGATTTACTCAATACATGCCTAATAAACCGGACAAATTTGGCATAAAATTCTGGTTGGCTTCCGATGTAAATAGTAAGTATATAGTAAACGGCTTTCCATATTTGGGAAAAGATGAAGGGAGAGAATCATCGGTCCCACTTGGGAGTTTGTAACTTTGAAATTAGCAGAACCATATACGGGCCATGGGAGAAATATAACAACTGACAATTTTTTTACAAGTGTGTCATTAGCGAGTAAACTTCAAGCAAAAAAATTACGCTTGTTGGAACTATTCGCAGAAATAAAAGAGCTACCAAAATTAGCGAGACAGGCAAAGGATAGTATGACACGCTTCTCAACAATATTATACAAATCGAATGATTTTATTCTTACAATTTACAAAGCTAAACCCAATAAAAAAGTATTGATACTTAGTTCAATGCATTCATCCGTTGAAATTGAAAAAAGTGACACCCGTATACCAGAGACAATTAGATTTTACAATAGCACAAAATTCGGTGTAGATGTAACCGATCAAATGGCCAGAAAATATAGTGTAAAATCTAAATGTCAAAGATGGCCTTTACAGGTATTTTTCAATATCTTAGATTTAGCCGGGATAAATGCTTGGATTTTATACAAAGAAACGACGGGTGAAGAAATATCGAGGCAAGAATTTTTATTTCAATTGGCAGAAGAGCTTGGGACCGAATATCAGAAGGAGAGACAGCTAAGCAAAGAATGTTCATCAGAAACAATAACAAATACAGCTATAGATTCATCTGGATGGAAAGCTTGTCAAATAAGATATTGTAAAGTCAATAAGACTAACAAAATTTGTATAAAATGTAAAAAATACGTATGTGGAAAATGTGCAATACAAAATACTGTAATTTGTAAAAAATGTGCTGAAAATGCATAAATGTAAATAAAACTTTTCTAAATAGAAAAAAATATTTTGTTTACTATCCAATTGGCTAAAATCTCTTTCTATATTAAGATACATTTTTTTTTTTTTTTTGAAGCGGGCATTTGACCGCTCATGGTAGGATTTAGGTATACATGAAATGTCGGTAGGTTTAGTGTTAATATCCTAGGTGAGGGAGATTCGAATCCTTTGGGAAATGGTCGTGTTAGAGTCCTTTGACTCAAAAGAAGATTGGATGCAATCCAGTAGTTCCATGGATCATCAGGACACAAACTTAACAGTTAACGGATCATCAGGACACAAACTTGAAATTGAAAGTCACTTAATCAAGACCAGCTTATGATTTTGTTTTTTTAACTTCTATGGCTAATAGAACTTTTTGCCTGAGTACAAAAAACTGGATGTACGAATTTAGTTTTCTTGATTTTTCTGTAACTGCTGTTTTTTCATTTTTGTTACTGATAATAAATATACGTAAAAGTACTCAGTGTCCTCTGTTACTTTAAAGAGTGGTAATTACTTCATATTCACTGTTAAGTAATACATATGTATCAGTGGCGGGCGTATATTCCAGTTCAGCTCTAGGTAATCTCTGGTGGACTACATAGTTTTATGCTTTTTAACAATTTTTAGCAGAAACTTTTTCATAGAAAAAAGATGTTGCAGAAAACTATAAATGTTTGGTATACATAAAACGAGCTATTCGAATACAGTTTCCAATGGAAATGAAGAAACTGGTCTTGTCTTCAAGCCATCTGTGAAAGCAGTGGATCAAGGGTGGAGGGGCGATCACCTCCCATTCAGGGTTAAGTGGGGAAAAAATAAAGACAGACAACGAAGATTATTTTATATGTTATTGGTTATGACTATAATTAATAAGTCTAACACTAGCATCCAAACTCTCCAAGTCTTTGAGAAATTTTTATGCGAATGTTTTTTCACGAATCTATATGCTTCAAGCTATGTTTCCATAAGTATTACTTTAGCAGAACATAGTTTTCGTGGTTAAAGCATCTTTAAACTTGGCTTTGAACACAATGATTGAAGAAAGACTTCCATGTCTAGCATTAACACACACCCACAGAGACATTCATATTGATGTAAATAAAGTGATTGACAAATTTTCAAAGAAACCAAGATGGCTTGGCTTTTCATTATAAACTTAGTTTTTTCAAAAATTGCTTGTTATAAAAAAAGTCAAATAATTACATTGTAAATTATCGTTTTGGTTATTGTATATGTCTCCTTTACTAGGTTATCCTTCTGTAGAACTAAAAATTTTCCTGGGTCCGCCCTTGCAGTTGATGGGGCCATCACAGAGGTTCTTTTAAGTTCCGGCAATGGGAAAGCATACACCATTGATAGCACACGGTTTTTTGTTTTTTCATATATATATATACAAATTAATTTTCGTAAAAGGGAGCCCCTAGATTTTCCGTTATGCCACTGCCGTTGACATTATCCCCTTGATATAAATGACAATATTTTGAAAAAAAAAATTAATTTTGGACCTTGTAAACCAAAAGGTCCTTTTCCATACGACGAAAAAACAGGTGCTTCTCGGATACATACAGGTATCTCTCGATATATGAGGTTTCGATCAATACGATTCCAAACATTCATACCATCCCTCTATATGTAGGTACCACTTATTCTTAACTTTTTCTTCTAATGGAGGTGTGCAAAATCATTCATTTTGGTGATTCATTCACAGTCAGGGATCAGATCCATTCCTTTTTTACCTGGCAGCTTGTTCACATCATGTGGGTTAAAAGATATTGTTCTTGGTAAAATGAGTTAGGATAATTAGAATTTTTAAAGATGAGGGAAGAACATATTAACAATTCGTTATTCCATTGCTGATATTTTAAAAAAATGTTTTGGCTTTGAATATTAACTCTGGATTATATATTTTTGAAAACTACTCGGTCGTGGACAGAGACGTAGCCACTATTGGATACAAAAGAGAGTGAGTCCATCATCCTCCCATTTGAGCCGGAATTGTGTGATGAAAAATGAAATGAAAAGTAGTGGACATTCAGCTAAAAATAGGAATCGGAGAACAAATGCTCCCCCCCTCCTAAAAGATTTCTGGGTCAGCCATTGGCAGCCTGGCTAGAGGGGCTTAGCCCACCCCCTGAAAATGTAATCAGCCCCACACTGGAGAAATTTTTTTTTTTCCAAAATAAATTAATTCAATATTATACTTTAAACTTTTATTTTGTATAAAATTTTACTTGACCATGGAAATTGTTCTTTTTTGTCACTAAAAATACATCCAAAATAAATTTCTACCCTAGATCTTGTATCATGATTTTTTTAAATCTATATTTGAGTTTTCATCTATAAGTATACAGGAAATTATAAATTTTGATATACATCTATAAATTCTCGATGCAAAAATTAGGGTAAGAAATTTATATTCGTTAATGTTAAATATGTTAGTCTACGCAGGTATTGAGTATTAAATATATTAATAAACTACATCAAAACATAACGAACTTCAAGCCCCCTCCCTGTAACAAGGATATGGGCCTGGGTATAGAGCTATATGCTCGCCCCCCAATAATTTGAAATAAATTGCAATTTTATGTATATTGTAATGTATAAATAGTCATGTGTGCTTGGACCCCCAATAATTATGAAAACTGTACGTTGATATAGAACTGTAGGTAGGCTGGGACTGGGACAGAGCCCCCCCTCAGAAACATTTTTTCTCAAAATAAAATATTGTAGAATTTTATTTTAAATTTTTTATTTTGTACGAAATTGTACATGACAATGATTGTTCTTTAACGTTAAAAATGTATTCAAAATAGCTCTCTACTGTAGATCTTGTGTATGTAATTTTTTTTATATACGTTTGAGTCTTCATATACTTTATAATAAGGATTGGGGAAATTATAGAGAGGTATACTAAAATTTATAAGTTTTCAATGCAAAATTTATTTGTCAATGTTGAATACATTATTCTGCTTATATATTTATTATTAAATATATTGATAAAATATCAAAACATGACCAAATTTTGCAAGCCCTCCTTATGGTACCACCCCACCTAGACAAGCATCTAGTTATAAGCCTATGTTGATAATCATATTAACAATATCTGGTGTATAATGTGTATGTATAAATTCTGGGGTTTAAATTTTTAATCTTACAAATTTCCTGGTCACTCATTCTAAGAACATAATTCTATGATGTATAGCAGTGTCACTATTTTCAAGTGTAAGTGTGAGCAACCAGAAATTGCACTGCCTATGATGCTATTACAATTATATGTAAATCATATATTAAATATCAGGTGATGTACATGTAGTATATTGCTGGTAACTTTAAAAAGGTAAGCTTTTCGAGGTTAGTGACTACATTCTTCTCCCAGTATTAGCAAGTGTTGGGCGTTGTAATTCAAATAGCTAATAATTGATTCCTCTCGTATAATTGTTACTTTACCATAAATTTGAGCTTGATACTGATATTGCTGTGGTGAATTTAATATTCCAACACAGAGCAGTTCTTACTTTTTTACTATCATGAACCAACACCTGTGTTTATTGAAGGATCTACACTTGCCATTGGAAAAGGTAGAGCAGCAGATAATCCAGCCAATGGCTGAGCTCCATTAAGACATAAGTGTATTGCTAAATAGTTAATGCTTCATCCATTAGTAAGACACTTTTGCTTTATTTAGTCAATGGTCTGTAATTTTACAAGTGGTGATGAAACGGTTGCCTTAGTGATGTAGTAGAAGGCTTATAAAGTGTTAAAACACTTACCTATGAGATATACCTGAAAAGCATGATGCTGCAAGCTGTCACTCAACAGTAGTTCTTACTCAAGCTGAACATTGTTTTATTATTTTTATGTACTGTTGTCAGGGGAAGCTTTAAAATAAGGCGAGTCAGGTGACATCCTAGAGACACTGAACACTATTTCATTGGATTTGCATTTAATTTTCTGATCTCCCAAAACTTTTTTAAACGAAATTCAAATATTTTTCTTATTTAAAAAAAAAAAAACCTTTACCAGTAACAATTTCAAATAGCATAAAATTTGTGTTTAAAAGAAAGTAGGGAATTACTACAAAATATTATTCCTGCAACAAAAAACGAAGTTTAAGTCATGTCCTAAAAATGAGAACAGAGTCTTACAGTTAACATGAAATGGGAGAAGAAACTGTAAGTAGGGTGGGCATGTGTTTGAAAAGCAGAGAGTTTTTTAGAGAATTTCCATACTACCACTAAGTTTAATCTTAGTAGTTATAACACGTTTGGATTAATTTAGTTAATTTTGAATTTCAAAATGCATGCAGCAGATGGAAAAAAAATTAGGTATCACAACTATTACTGATTCCGTTATTAAGACCTAGGCTACGTGTAAGAATAATTGTCTTGGAGCTCACAAAAAAAAAATTATTTCGTTGTGCTTAGCGAACCGAACCCATGACCTCTTGGTATCCGGCCAAGGGCTTTTCCAATTGAGCTACAGACAACCTATCCACCTCCACGCTGCGAGCGTATTTAAAGCTTGACTATAGACGCTTTGAAATGGAGCAGTGCCTGGGCTGCTTTTTAAAATAAATTGACATCAAAGAAGCGAATGTCCAAAAAGCGAGATTAGTGTGATATTACAGTTGGGGAAATTTTTTCTGTGAGTTTTGCTAATAAACAAATTGTAGATATCAGTAAAAAATTATATATACGTGAACAAAAAAAAATCAATGTTTGTGGTTTTACGGCTCAAAGACTACAGTGGTCATGCTGCGCCGGGACCTACTGTTTTCCGAGGAATCCGAACCTCTTAAGGCCTAGGGAACCAAACCCCGGACTACAGTGAGCAGTGCGATCTTTATGAGATCTCTGAGTAAGCGTTCTTTTTGCACTGCTGGGAGTCGAACCCGGATTAACGGCGCACTAGGCAAATGATTTACCGCACTGTGTCACTGCAGGGCAAAAAAGAAAATTAATTCAGCATTCTTGAAAATTAAATGTGATGGTTAATGCTATTTAATAGTGGTTCCACAGTTTTGTATTTGGATATATTGGGTTGTGTCTTTGTGACACTCCATTATAAATTTTTTAAGTATGTCAATGATTCTATGAGATTTCAAGACCATGTCATGACTGAAAAAATAGGAGAGGGAGGAAGAGTGACAGAGCAAATTGGCTGTTGAGAGCTAAAATTAGAAGTACAGTAGGTGATGTAATTCAGAATTACAATGCTATAATTACGGCCCTATAATTTTTGCGGGAACATTTTTGTAATTATAAGGCGTCGATGCAGTAATTTATTGAAATTATACGGATAATATCCTTACAACTATGATACAAACTATTATATCCATTTCAAAAACTCTGTTTCCCTGTTATGGTTACAAGCAAACAATATTGATAAATGAAGATTTTAGTAATAAAATACTTCTGTAATCATTATCACAGTGATAACATTACAGTTCATTAAAGTTAGTCTAGCACACGAAAATTCTTTTTTTTAGTTTGGTCAGTTCCCACGATGCAGGGAAGGGAGAAAGATTGCTGGCTGTTAAGGTAACTCTTAAAATTAAAGACCGAGGCAACATGTGAGAAAAAAAATGGGAATAGAATTATTGCGAGAAAATTTAAGGATTATGTGGACAATTGTCAATTATGCAGACTTTTGCATAAGTTATGGGGCCCAGTGACATAACATGGGGAGAGGGCTTCAGAGACTTAACTCTGCGTTCAAAATTCTTAGAGGAGCAAAATTTCGATATTAGATTGGTGGAAGGGAGTGCTAATGGGTTTTAACGGGCGCAACACTTAACTCACTAGCAACCTACACTACGTCACCAAGGCCGAGAAGAGGAGGGCTGCAGTCCGAATGAAGTCTAGGGACCCACGCTGGCAAGGACCTCTCCCTGCAAATTGGAAGGCCAGAATTTTTGTTCTCTAAATCCAGATTAATAAGATTTTGTACACTTTTAATGTACAGTTTTTTAATTATTCTTCATTAGCCTGTCTCGATTATTGAAAAAAAAAATGGTAGCTTACATTAGTTGCTTTTTCAGTAGTGATTTTGTAAAAGAATCAAGTAAAAAAACTTATTTCATGCTTTTTGTTCATTTGCGGGCTCAACCCTCCCGCTCCAAACAGAAAAAATATCTATGCTACTGCCCAGGGAAGGGGTGGTGGGGGGCCTGTGTTAGCTCTCAGTACCCCTGTATGTGGCTAATAAAGCCTTAGCTACAATATTGTCAAAAGTAAATAATAAAATAAATTAGTCATTAATTGTATAATTCAGATGGAGCGGAAAAGTCGGGGGTAAAACGAAAGGATGGAAAGGCATGTCTATTTGTTTGTGTGATTCCTTTCATCAAACAAAACAATCTGAACTAGCAAGATAACAAATTAAACAAAAAATGTAACGTGCGCAACGGGTTTACAGTCTATGAAAGTAACTTAAATCCACAGAATAAAAATGTTTGTTTTTTCTCAATCCATACAATAATAAATTAATATTTCTTACACTAGGGTATAGACACAACTTTTTTTTTTACACTTTTATAAAAATTAGTTGCAGCACGAATAACATTTTAAGACTATCCACTTGCTTCTAACTCTATGTGTGATCTAAAAAGATTTTCTCATGTCCTCAAAGGAATGTGAAGGTTTTCATGTGATCTATGAAAAGTTTATTTTTCTGTTGAGAAGAACTTTTCAGAGTGCAGTTTGTAAAAGAACACATAGCTTTTTCACGTGCATTCAACAAAATGAAAAATTGGGGAATGAGTGTAAAGGGATTTACAAAAACATGCGCAGAATCGATTCTCGAACGCTAAATACCAATAAAGGAGATATACAGGAAGGCGATAGGGCGACGTCTGGCATGGATCAAAGGCAGTTTATACGCAACACATTATACCGAAACGCTTGTTGCTACATTTCAAAACCTTTTATCGTTTCTTGTGTGGTGCATAGGCGTAGCCAGGGGCGTGTTTTGGGGGGTTGTAATGTAACCCCGTCGCAATGAAATTTTGTATATTTAACATAGGAATATATGAGTTGTAGCTCTGTAACCCCTCCCATTAAGCCTATAACCCCCTTATGAACTTTCTGCCTACGCCACTTGTATTGTGTCTTCTATAAGAAATTAACCGGCGACGCATTCCAATATTTTAAACAGAACACATATCGATTAGTCACCGTTTCACGAAGTAAGGTTCTGATGCAAAGCGTATACTATAGCTTCAAAACTCGTCCAGACTTCATAATTTTCGGATGTTGAGTTCAATTTTAAAGGCAATGAAAACAGCTAAAGTAAATACGCGTAATGAGTTTGCCACAGTTGGAAACCGTTTATTTTACTTTATATTTTACCTAAAGATTAAAAAAAATCCTTATTAACTAAAAAATACAATATTATTATTTTTTCATTTACATATTTTAGGGAAAATAAACGAAGGAAAAAGCCCACCCTTTCGGGGGTTATCAGTACGTCACTGTGTCAAAAATAATTTGTATTATTCTGTTTACAATTAATTTTTTTTCATTTTATTTCATTTTTACAGTGTACACATTTCAAACTTTCATACAAATGTAGAAAAATTGCAAAGGCATGATTTCTGATGAGCATCTTTGAGGAGCGCCTTCCACGATAATTAGGCGGGGCTAAAGCTCCGCCGGCCCCGCCCGTGCGAGGCCTACGCACATAGTTCCAACTTAATTCTGTGGATTTATGAATTATAAAATGTAAATTTTAGATTATTTCTGTATGCAAGTGATTGGGTAAATGTTTATTTAATTTGTTTTTGGTTATAATTATTAATTATCCATTTTCAGAGGTAGTCCAGGACTTGAGTATACGTCGGTGAAGTCGTGACGTCACAACATGGCTGCTGGGCACAAACAATAGATTGGGCCCATTGACTTAACATTGACGATCGTAGTAATTAGCATTTCTTAAGCTTGCAAATAAAAATGGGTTTATATTTTGTAGCTTGTTGCAACCACCGGACTGTCGGGAATAAATGTTCTTTTTATAGATTCCCAAAAGACAAACGCAAACATGCTCTTTGGGCAAAAATGTCCAGGTATCTATAATTTCTATCAAAGGTCATTCAAATCACATCAACCGGGGCATTGACCTTTAATTTTCAGATTCCAATGATTTTTGATTTATATTTACCTATGGAGCAAATTGCAAATTTTCATAGTTTTCGGAGGTTCCGTTTTCCTGGAATTAATTTTTGGAAATTAAAAAATAAAATAACTTTTTCAGTGATCTTGAGTCACATTCATGTAAATATCTAAGCACCTGTTTTAGCTAGAAAGTTCATCTTGAGCTCATTTTAAAGCCCTCTATATGCGCTTTCTCTGTGATATACATATGTACTGAGAAGATTTTTTTATCGTTTTTAAAATATATATATATATAAAAACTCAAAACAGAATTTTTGAAATAAAAAAAAAAAATTATATATATATATATATATATATTAAAGGAAAACTTCATTTGAGTACTTTTGCACGAATTCAGGGGATGGGACAATAATGAGATCAATGTTTTAAAAAAAATCTTCCCAACTGCATTAGAATTTTTAAAAAAAATAAATAAATTCTGCCTGTATTTTCAAATAGTTCACAAAATAGTCATTAGCCATTAACTCTTCCAATTATATTTTAGAGTAAGTCACAAAATGTAGGAATGTGAAGTTAGTTATATAGTACCGTGCCTCTCTCTTCGCCCCAAGAATTTTTTTCTGTATTCGCCTGTACGTTGGACCAAATTTCTGATATTAACATAAGAGAATTAGAAAGATGAATTTTAAATTTAGTGGTTTGTTTAATAAATTTTTATATTTGGTTTTTATTCAAACTTTTGTGTTCATGTATGTTACAAAAGCATTTAATTCCGCACTGCTCACTGTAGTCCGGGGTTTGGTTCCCTGGGCCTTAAGAGGTTCGGATTCCTCGGAAAATAGTAGGTCCCGGCGCAGCATGACCACTGTAGTCTTTGAGCCGTAAAACCAAAAAGCAACCAACCATTTAATTCGTTGTATTTTATTTGAAAAAAAAATTTTTTTTTTTGGTGGAGGGCTAATATATGTATATATATTCAAAACATGTCCATATACTTTGGGTAGTTTTGTTCAGAATTCTTGTTATATTAATAAGTCTTGATGCCGCAATCATTTTCTTTAAAAAATGTTTTGATCTTTTATGAAAATCAATTCTTTTCTCCTTAAATTTACAGTTTTGATTTTATAGATATTTAATTTTCCATTTATTTTTTGTCTGTAGGGGATATGGCAGAATATCTAATAACTTGAACCATAATTATAACCCCCATCAACGACGTAGTCAGGTTTTTGTTAAGGCTGGCCCCTTAAAATAAATTTTTATAATTTATTTATTTTTTATTTCCTTGAAGTGGGGTACGACCAAGCCCCCCTGAAAAAAAACGGATCTTGTATATATACACACTGAAAGAACAATTTATCTTCTTCGTTCATGAAATTATTGAAAAAAATTTAATTTGTTACGAATCTGTCAAGTGTTTTTATGGCCCTTTAATTTCCTGCAAAAATTTTTTTATAAGCGCACTGAGAGTTACACAGCAAAATATGTATCGCTTCCAGAAAAATAATATACGTGCATATAATAAATTGCTCTTTCAGTACATGTGTATATATATGCATACATAAACGCAGACTGGGTACAGTATCTGAATACTATATACTTTACTCTTCATGGAAGCATGAATTTGTTCTCGCATTTCTTCATTATCAGGGTCATAAAAAAAAGATCGAACATGTGAAGAACGTATAGCGTTTTCTGCACGTTCGATCAGTTTCGGCTGATCCGAAAAAAACACGGAAATTTCATAAAATGAGAACATTTTAAATCTATCTCATAAGCATAACATAGCAAATGGCAGTTTGTTTGTGCCCAGCGCCATATTGAAACGTCACACTTCACCGACGTATAATGAACTCCCACCATCACTAACTAAAACCACGTTATTATTATTATTTATTTTTTTAATGTCAGATTTTGGAGGTTTAACCCCAATCTTCAACTCTGGGTACCCCAATGCTAGTGAATCTTAAAATAGGAACAAGTTCGTGACATCACAACTCCTGGCGACGTTATAATTCCTGTGATAGGCTAGAGTGCTTGATTGAACTGGCGAATAGAAAGGTAGCCAGAGTAAATTTGAAATTAGACCCCGCCCGGAGACCGCTTCGAGGTTTCCAGAAAGTAAAGTCTATCTGTTTTTTACACCAAAATTTAGCCAATGGTGAGTTCGACATTGACAGTTGCAGTTAAAATATTGTTGTATATAAAAATAGATGTTTTTGAAAACGTGATCTCGGAATTATTTTATTTAAAAAAAAAAATCAATTTTTTAAACATTATGTGTTAATTTTTCTGATTAAATAAGAAATTATATTATTTTTAATTGAATTATTTTTGTGCTTTAAATACTATGTCAGCCATTAAAAAAAATTTGAAAAAGTGATTTTTGTTATACACTAAAAAATTTTTTAATTAACTATGCAGCCGCTTTTATTAAATAATTCAATGGAATATTAACTTCACAATAATTGATACCAAGTAGAAATTGCCTTTTATAATAATTGTTACATAGCTTCATAATTTCGTTACGACTGTTATGCAACTCTTCTAGTACCCCCAGAGCTTTTAAAATTATTTTTGCCCTTTTTAATTATAATTTTATTGTTTAGCTTGAGTATTTATTGTTTATATAAGAATTTCATTTTTTCTTCATCTAGCCATTTCTTCTTTCCAAATTTGGCGTGCGCGGGCTTCCTCTATACCGTTCATTGCATAAGCTGCTTCAACTTTTAGAAATTGGCAAACACAGCCTTCATATAGTTTTCAGTGGAATTTTATCACCCTTCATTAATTTTTTCACGATTTTGTGTGTTTGTTTCCTCTCTCTCTCTCAGTAATAATAGATTTTTTCAGTGCGTTTTCGGAAAAGGGGCTGCCGAAGACTGCACTCTGTTTCCAGAAGAGAGTTGTATGAATCTCAGGAAGGGAGTGGAAGAACGAAGGTCTATTGTAGCGTCGGAAAGAGTTCCGCCTTCACTTGACAAAGGGAGCAGTTGGCTCCCAGAATGGCGTAAGGTTTAAAAATATAACAGTGTCGAAATAACTGTTTGTTATGGAATCTCCTGGTGAAACTCTGTATTGTTTCGTTAGTAGGGAATGATCCCAAAGGCTGACTTTAGAAGAACAAGATCTTCGTGGCAGTTCCATTTACCAGTAGATAGTAAGAAACAGAAAAAGCTTCATGCACCCGGTCTATGCAATGCAGAAGAGAATAACAGACATTTTGGGTTGTGTGGATCCCCAGTGGAGCTAGGAAACCCCATGCATTCACAAGAATTGAAAAGTTCAGAGCGGAACAGATAACAGACGGGGTACGTCACGAGTAAGTGTTCTAGAGTTTCACGTTAACACCTTCTTGATACTAAAGACACATCGATGTAGTAAATAGCCGTATCTGGTAGGGGAAAAAGTTTGTGTAAACATAGCCCAGGTGAAAACGGTGGAGTTTGGTACTCACGCCTTTTGAGTAGCGTCCATTGAGGAAAGATGGTTTCTTTATCTTGAAAGATCGATTGTTGGGGGTCTATGATGCCTTGATGGACATGGGCAACCTTTTCCTTCAAGATGTTGATATGGCTCTTCAGACTGGGCTTATGGAGAGAATACATATTGTTGTAGCGTGCACTGAGACAAAGATGCCCCCATGTGTTGGTCATTCAGCAATAGTGATTTGATTGCTTTTTTTTGCATGTTTTATGCTCTTCTCTGTTTTCAAGTCTCAACGAAAGTCGTAGCTAGGAGTGGCGTGGAAGACCCATGACAGGGTTGCAAGATCAGCTAGCTAAGGTGCTGGTTTCAACTGCTGCCCCTGTTAAATGAAGTCAGTTCTGCCGTCACTCCCGAAACATCCCATTTTTAAACCTTACACAGTACATGGGCTACCAGTACATACACCTATATGAGGAACAGAGGGCTTTGATCCTCTCCTAGTTGTTTAAAAATTTTATTTGCCCGATTCTGCCATACATTTACTTTCAAAAGATTTACAGTCACATTTTAAAATAAGGTACTTTTTAGCTCATTACTAATTGTCAAGCAGTATCAATTATTTTTGTAGCATTTTAGTATCTTGTACATTCACTAAAATTCTTGACAGCCTTGAGAAGGAAGTACTTATGTACAGGGTGGCCATAATTAAAGTATAGGTGTTTAGAGCCGGATAGCGAGAAAAATGCTTTACCAAACTCAACCAAATTTGCAGTAGATGCTATTTAGACCATGGGGTTTTGACTTTTAAAAGAAAAAAATAGTTATGCTTTTCGCTACTAGGGGCCAAAGTGCCGCCGTAAGGCCCAGTTTGGAGTAAAATAGGCATAGGAAGTACAGAAAATTAACATTTTACATGCAGTTTGCTGTTGACATCACATTTTGTATGTATTTAGTACAATTTTTATTTACATTCGCATCTTATATTTACATACGTATGACATTAACTTTTATATTGGCATCACTTACATGTGTGGTTCAATGTTTTCCTTGCATATGTTCCAAAAAGTGCATTCTCTACTACAGAATGCAGCAGATGTTCATTGATTTGCTTGATGTGCACTGTTATTCGGGCCTTCAAAGCAGCTAAATTATCCACATTCCCTTAGAATACCAAGCGCTTTACATGATCCCATAACCAAAAGTCACAAGGGGTCAGATCAGGTGAACGGGCTTGCCACTTAACAGGAAACGTTCAACTAATTATTCGGACTTTGGTAAAATGCTGTCGTAGGACTTCCTGTATGCGTAATCCAATATGAGGGGGTGCTCCATTCTGCATAAATATCGTAGATTCAAGACATTCACGCTGTTGAAGTTGCGGAATAACAAAGTTCAGTAGCATTGTTCGATACCTCTCAGCACTGACGGAACAAGTCTTTGGACCAGTTGATGTGTCCTCCTCGAAAAAATACGGACCTATGATGAATAAGGCAGTAAAGCCAAATGAAACTGACTTTCGGAGAGTTCAAAGGAATCTCCTGAAACGCATGAGGATTCTCAGAAGCCCAAATGCGGCAATTCTGCGTGTTTACTATTCCATTCAGATAAAAATGCATATCATCACTCCACATGATATTCAAAGGTCATGGTTTGTCGACGTCCATCCGAGCTAGGAATGTCGGAGAAAAATGCAAGCGAGCTTCTACATCTCCTTGAAGCAATTGTTGAGTTTTTTGGCATAGCTAATATTTAAACCCAGGACAATGGCATGCTTATTGAATGCGTTATAACTGTAGGTCCCTTTAGACAATTTTAAATTTAGAGTAAATATAATAATATACATTATAATTGTAATACTCCACCTGCCCTGCATATTTGAAGAATTTATGCCACACTTTAATGTTCAGCCATTATTTAAAGCCAAATAAAAATTGTACAAACCTATGAAAATGATAAAATAT
Source organism: Dysdera silvatica (assembly GCA_006491805.2). Taxonomy (NCBI): domain Eukaryota; kingdom Metazoa; phylum Arthropoda; class Arachnida; order Araneae; family Dysderidae; genus Dysdera; species Dysdera silvatica. The sequence continues at coordinate 104,656,983 of QLNU02015360.1, forward strand.
TTCTGTGATTAGCCGAGTAAGGAAAATTAATAGTAAGATACAGTATTTGGCTAAATCCAATTCCTAAAGTTCCCTGATTTTTCTGCCAAATCTTACCTGATTTCCAGTCGCTAATTATAGTAAACACATTGAAATTTACAATAATTGAAACAAGTTTTAAGACCATAAAATCCATCAACACGAATCCCCAAAGCCATTTATAACTCAATTATAGTGAATTTACAAATAAATTGTTATAAAAAAATGCACCTCTTTATATTAAAAACTTGCATTATTTAAATATTTACATTTAGCAATTTTTAAGATCATATACGAGTTCAGCTTTATAGTCCCAAAGCTGATGCTTTATCTTTTACCCAATTTGTAGAAGTGTCCACCAAAATCCCTTACCGATTAGATAATTTCAGCTAAAAACATTTTTTCCCCTTCAAATTTTAGTTATATATATTTGGAAAACATTCTTTGCTGAAATGTATATGGGCTTAATAATTTTATATAAGGTATTATAAAATGGCAATTTTTGAAGGAAGTATAGTCAATATAGTAAGTTTTCAAAATTTTCTGTATTCAATGCAAAAGAACAGTTCAGGGAAGTTATCTTAAGCTATTTATTATAACACTGGTTTTCAAATTTCCCCAACTTTTCCATATCAGTAGACACTGTTTATAATTTTAGGGCCCCACAAAAAAAAAGGAAAAGAAAAAAGCTGCGTATATTTTTTGTGAAAAATTTCATTGTATATCCTTATATTTAAAGTTAAATCTTCTAAACATTTATCTGTGCTTGCTTTAGAAAATTATATGATGCATTTCCACATATTTTTATCACTAATCTGCATGAATATTGTTTGTTAATATTCTACATATAAAATGTAGCTGTCAATCTTGGTATATGTATATATTTTTTTACCATTAGAATTTGCAGTAGTACTTAAATGTTAAAGTTGCACCAATATTCAGAAGCATAGTTACACGTTTACACTGTTTATCATTAATTACATTACAACGCAAACACATTAAAAACAAACAAATCAATGAATTTAGAAAAAAGAATCTTTATTTGGCATGATATATGTAGAATAAACCTGAATCTCATACATTCTACAGTTACATCTTTCTTGAAAATTCTACATGACAAAGAATGCAAATAAATCAAAAGAATTTGTAAATTTTGTTACCTTTTTTATTTAAAACTTTAGAACAAAAAAATAAATATAGGAAAAAGTGCAAAGTAATTTTTTAATTTTAATTATGCTGCAAAAGATTCATGCACCTAAAATGTATGTTTAACAAAAACTAAATGATATACATATATAAATAATATGTTGTGCGAGCATAATGTTCATCTTATTCTCAGTATGATTGTGGTTATCAATTGATTTTGCCATTTTCCAAATGGTTTATTGATGAAGAAAGATCAGTGGATACATACCTGCCAACTTAGGAAGGAAAAACCCAGATGATTTCCAAAAGCGTGTGTCTTTATTAATGTGCATGATGCACAACTTTCAAATATGTAAATTTTATGACTGATTATCTGACTTACCAATTATTAAAAAAAATTTATAGTTCTTAGACTACTAAAAAAAAAAAACTTTCAAGTTTGCCTAGGGATTTTTGCTTTTAAAATTCCTGATTTAGAGAAAATGTATGGATTTTTGGAAAATTGTAGAAAAATGGATGAAACACATCAAAAATGTAAAACAAAGCTGAAAAACAAAAAGATTCTATAAAAAAAAATGTAAAAGTTGGCAGGTATGTGAATGACATGATTTAAGATTTAATTGAAGTAGCATTCTTCGTTTAAAGCCCATCCAGCATGTCAAGGTGATGCTACATCGGATGGGAAAAATGTTTTATCACAAAGCACCATTGTGCCAAGGTGGGACAATGGTGTATGTTAACTGTTTTTTTGTTTGTGGTTTATGACTCAAGAACTACAGTGGTCGTGCTGCACCAGGACTTACTGTTTTCTGAGGAATCCAAACCTCTTAAGGCAAAGGGAACCAAACCCTGGACTACATCGAACAGTGCAATCTCTATGAGATCTGAGTAAGTGATCTTTGCACTGTTGGGAGATATGCTAACTGGATTGAATGCACACGCTCCCCCCACCCCCTCTTTCCAAGTCATGATTTATCTCAGAGTGGGTAACTCTTTTTGAAGTTGGTAGATTTCACATGGGTAACCTATTTTGGTTCAGGGTCCTCCACTTTGTACAGTATTCTAAAGAAGACACTCTACGATTGAAATCTCCCCTTTATTTTGATTTCTTATCCTTCTATTTCGTTTCTAATTATAATTAGTTTTTGAAATAATTCATAATTTTTTTTCTTTTAGGAATCTTGTATCCCGATTCACGTACTACAAATCCTAATTCTTTAGTAATTTTAATCAGGGTTTCCTCAACAACAATCTTTTCATGTTTTGATCAGTTATTTATACCGATACCTTTATTTACGGTAAAGGTGCTGTGATATAATTCTCTACTTCAAAGGTTAGAGAGTTGATTGCATTTTGCAACAAGGTATCGTTTGAACTATACCAAGTTTTGGAAATGTTAGCATAATGTTTGAAAAACTAGGCTTAAGCCTCAGAATAAGATATATCTAATTAAGTAATTCGAACCTAATATTAGCAGAGGGATGCGTGTATGTGTGGGGTCGGCAGAGGATAATTAAAAAAGCACGACTTACCCATTTTGCAGTCTTTATAATTTCTCCAGCTTGTGAGTGCAGCAAGTTTACGACAGTAAGAATGTTGCCAAAAACAATTGACTATTTAGGCTGAGGGAATTAAAACTAACAATTAGCGCATAATCCAAACCACCATATAAAGGGAAGGGAGCACTTTTGAACACATATTTTCTTCAAAATAAATACTGCTGTTTGGGTATACATGGCATTACTAGTTTTTTAATACAATTTAAGAACAAATGCTACAAAAATTACTTTTATTGTCATCCCAATACTTTTTATATTTATTCTCCATCAGTTAAACAATTGCCTACAATGATTTTATAAATACATCTACGAAATTGAATGACACCAAATGGTTTATTCACATTCAGACTCTGTAACAAGCGATACATACAATAACACACAAAGACTCCACAACTAGAAGTGTCAGTTTGATGTGTGTGGGAAGATGAAATAAGCCTAAAACTGGAATCAATACAAAATCTTCTCTTAAGAAAATCATTCCAAAAAGTAATGGCAGACTTACACAGAAGTTGGTTGCAGAAGGATCAAATATTTCAATATTTTTTTCTTTAATTTTATCATCCTTAGCATCAATGTACATTAATTGGAATGAATATCTTATCAATTGTTGACAAATTTTCATCTTTTAAAAGTTTTCTTAAAAAAGAAACTTTTCAGGGTATTTCACAAAATGAACATTTAAAACACAATTAACATACAATTAGAATTTTGTATGATTTTAGAACCAAAAGCATCAATGATACAGTCATACAGCCAACCAGATAGCGATTTTTGCTTTAATACGAATATTTCACTATCAGGAATGAATGGATCTAAACACTTTAATGCTAATAAGCTAATACATGTTACTGAAATTGTTAAAAGGGATGAAGTAATATCCTCAACAGAACTTAAACATGGTTTGAAGCTTGATTCCTTAGACAACAACCGATTATCAGATTGAGTACTATTGCAAATAACAAATGCTGGTGACTGTATATACAACATGGATCATCGACACTTTCCTCTAGTTAAGATTCATCAGATAGAAGAGATTTTTCAACTGAGATCTTTTCTTGAAAATCAGGATACTGCGAGGTTTTTTTCCCTTCTATTTTTGTTCAGAATTTTAAAAAATGTTTGAATTTTACTTATTTTTTGATTTGGTGCTAATGGGGTAAAATTCATTTTAGGTATGCTTTTAGTTACAGAGTCCGCATTGCAAAACCATAGTTTTAAGTTGTTTTTTAATATTCGTTAACGAAGAATTCGGAATTGTTTCATTTTGCAACAATTCAGAAAGTTCTGACATTAACGATGTACACTCATTAACTACTTTTTGATGAGAAAACTCTGGTCTGAAGACTTATGTCAGGTGTATGAACCAGTTTTTCATCAGATAAGTGTATCTCTTGATCTGATGTTATAGAATTTAAAATGGATGGTTCATTATTTCTGACTATTAAACTATGTACTTCATGTATATGTTTGCAACATAAACTACTATCCGAAGAGCTACAATGATAGAGATGACTACACAGTACGAAGCAAGAAAGTTGAGAACACCTCCAATAGCAATGCTCAGGCTGTGAGCAAGTATCTTGCTTCCTATGAACTTTGTATTCTACTTTAATAGTAGTTTGAGATTTTACTATAAATAATGTTTTACTAATTTTCTTCACATCACCATCACAAATTTTTAAACCAGATTTATGTCTCTTTAAATATGTAGGAAGATAAACATTATGTGGACCATCATATAGCACGTTCTTCTGATAATTTGTATGGATATTTTTTTTTCACTTTCTAACAAATGATCAATTAAAGAAATTGACATGTGTATTTGCTTTTCGGTTTCCATAATAAGCTGAAAAGGATTTCTTTAAAGACTCACAATACACATTAGTATCGGAATGGGCATGAGAAAATTTTCGGTAAGTCACTGCCCACATTTCTGTATGTTTGCAATAATTATCTGAAAAATATTCAACGAATGCTGGAACAATTTTGTAATAATCAGTAATAAACTTATGCATCATATTAGCAAATTTGCTTTCCTGTTTTTCTTCAAGCAGGGTAACTAACAGGTAATAAATTTTCTGAAGCAAAGTAAAATCAGAAATTATAGAATGTAACTGTTGAAGCCATGAGCGATGAATATGCCATTTACATAATAAAAATTTGATACCTTGTCCAAAAACTGCATTAAATGCACTTTTCATAGCTTGATCATCATCAGTCATTACACAATTGACATAAAGGTCAGGCAGTCTTAGCTTAAGGCTTTCAAATAAGTGTTTCTGTATCTAAACGACTGACTATGAAATGGGCAATGGGATATCCATGACCAAATTCATCAGGTACAACTATATTGAATAGATAGAAACCATATCGATTAGTATTGTATGTTGCATCCATATATAAAATACGTTTAGACCCTTCAATCATATTTTTTTGTTTGCAAGCCAAAAGCAAACAGATAACTATTATTTACCAAGTTATCTAACCCTTTTGGGCCAAATTCTTTCATATTTTGAGGGTTGTAAATTAAAACCGGATCGAAGGTCTCATTCATTAAAATATCGATCTTGTATTTCACAGATGTGGCATCATCAGGATCGGAACAAATATTGGCTCAAATACTTGGTTCGTTACCCCCCTAAAACTAGCGCAATTTTAGCAGAATCTAGTGCAGTGTTTCCAAGAACTCAAAACCTGGCAATTGGCACACAGTGACTAGCTGCCATTGCTTTTTACGGCAGGAGAGTACTACTCCGTGCTTTACTGATGTTCTTTTGGTGGGAGGGGACACCCCAACTAGGCTTTCACCGAATACAGGAAAAATAGTGATTCGTAAAAATCCCCTTGCGTCTGAGAAAAATATGGCGAGTGCGCTTACAGCTTGTTTGGGCTCCATACACACCGACGTGACGTCACACTCTCACATGATACGACAATTTAACGGAACTTGCAGCGTTTTCAAGGGAATAGAGTGAGTTTTGGGTAACGAACTCTGTATTGTTACCTAAAAATTAATTGTTATATCACGTGTAAAATTTCTCATAGTTTTACGAGTGATTAAATTTTCCCTTAGTGGGAATTCATACCTATTGTTTCTGTCAGCAGAATCACCTCACAGATTCTGAATTTTCCTAATGTCAACTCCCATCTCTTTATTTTTATAAAATTCTGAGCGTTTGGCTTCCAAGGATGAAATTTGGTATTTTTATAAATCAGTGGATGATTACGACCACAGGAAAATGTGGAAGTAACTTCAACAGTTTCGCAGACAGTAATTCTAGCAGGGCATTTTAAATTCTTAGGCAATGGCTCCCTTCGAATTTCTCTTTCCACTTTTTCGAATGCAATATTGATTAGAAACAAAGAACTGACAAGTAAAATAATGCATTTTTTTAATTTCCTACCTTCTTGACAGCACTCATTTTTCTAAAAGAACAATGTCTTTATACTCTGTTTCAAGCCATGCTTGAAATTCATCCATAGATTTAAATTGGCATGTTTTAATATTACATTCATGTTTATGACTTTAAGGTGATCTGATAGGGTTTTAGCATACCTAAACCTTTCCCCACAAGTTTAAAAAATGCAAGCCAAATTGTATGGATTCCCACTAAAGGTTACTTTAAGAACTTTATTATCACTAAGTACTACATTTGACATATTAGAAATCAAGCAATTAGAAACATCTGTTTGACAGATTGGCTTAGAAATAAAGGCATCACATTTCAAGGAATCTACTTTTCTCTGAGCATGGTCAAGAACGGGTGAATTTTTGTATGTGCCATCAACAGGACAGGATACAAGATTCTGTCGAGGACTTCCTGCATCGTTAGATGGAGCTGAATTGTTGTCCAACGTATCAATTTTTAAAACATTGTTTTTGCATATTTTTTTGTTTATATGCTTGAGACCTGTTACTCAAAACTGTGGAACAACTACACTTTTTGGGATATCAACTCCTCTACCACCACCATTAAATTCACATTTAGAAGAAAAATCTGCATCATTTATTAAAACAGAAGGCTTGTACAGATACTGTCCCATTTCGTTTTTTAGTGGGACGTGTTTCCAGTCCGCTTACAGCAACTTTGTCTTGGCTTGCCGTCGTGTTGCTTACATCACATTACAGGCTGCCTCTTTCTTTCCTGCTCCCAACCTTCACCCCTACCTTCTCTCTCTCTTCCTCCTACCCTCTGTCTCTCCCTTCACCTGCCTCCTAACTTCTTCCTCATATTCTTTTTCCTCCACCTCCCAGCCTGTTTTCTTGGCAGACTCTTCCTACTCCCTCCCCTACCCCTAATCCCTTTCTCCCTGTTCCCTTTCCACTCCCAACCTCCAAGCCCCTTGCCCTCAACCCTCTTTTCCTCTATCCCTTCCCCTCACCCCTTTTCTCAGTGCAGCGAACAAAATAAAAACGGCATACTAACTTTTATTCCTTTTTATCTGTCAGATAACTTCACCTCTTTAACTACACAGTCATCCACGTTAGGCCTAGCATACCAGCACACTTTGCAAATCGGGCCCTTCTACTCCAAACCAAATAAACCTTCTCCCACAAACCAATCCAACAACATTCCTCTTCCCTTTCAACCGCAATTGAACAAAAAAATCCATATTGAAATGTTCCGACATCTTTCCAATCGCTACAACATTTTCATGACACTCAAAAGAATAACGAAGCAGCTTCAAAACGTCTTACCACCGCCACAGAGAAACACCGTATGATGCCCCACCCTGTGTGACATCACATGTTAAAATCACTGATGTCAAAACCCCACCTACAGCGACTTTCCTTCTCATTTCTAGGGGAAAATTGATCTTGTGGGACGGTATCTGTACTACCACCAAACACAAAATGGTTTAAGTGAAATAAAACATTTTAAAGAGTAATAATGTATTAGTAATACCTGAAACTTCAATAGGAATATACTTGGCATGAGAAGATGGCAGCATAAAACTTTGCCACTGGGTAGTTGGAGCAGATGTTCTTGTCCTGGCCGGTAAAGTCTTGGTCGGATGAGCCCCAGTCCTGGCCGTAAGACCATGATCCCAAGCTCTAGCTGGTAATCCACAACCACCAGCCAGGTGAGCGGATTCAGCATGTAATGAAACGAATGAAGGAAAATCAATTACAGACGATGTATTAGGCACAGTAGGTATACTTACATTTGCCACGGAAATAATTTTCTGAAGGTGTTGCACAAAAAAAAAACAAAAAACAAAAAAAACCAGCCTTTTATTTCCCTCGAAATTGAGATGAACCCCATAATGGCAGATACCTGCATCTTGGAATAAATATATGAAAAACGGCATAAAAACCTTTCTGATGCTTCATAAAATTTAGTGAGCTTGGCATTAATTGAAGAAAATCGTTGATTTATATTGCTGATACGAGGAGCATCAACAGATTGTTCTTGGAAAGGTAAATGCAAATTTGTACTAAGCATTATAATTGGCGAAATGAATAACCCAGATTGAGAATTGAGCCTTAGAATTTCTGTAAACAATTCATTATATTTCTTCTCGTACACGTTAACACCATCGCACCAATTGTTTGTGCCACCATGTATGATAAAGAAATCGTAATGATTGTTCAGCTTTGAAATTTCTAGGGTTAATTGCTCAATCTGGATACCCGGAAATTATTTTACATGCACATCATAACCTAGTAATTGTGATGGCAAATACTTACAGTGAATGCCATAAGTATTCGTACACCTGCAGTGTGTTCTATTTAAGAAGCTGCTGTATAATAACTATTAGATGTACGTAGACAGGACAAACGCCATCATGATTGCCATGAAAATATAATTTATTTTCAACTAAAAAACTTAAAACTATGTATATAATACTGCAAATTACAATAAATTAGCATCAAAATTATTCACAGTTCACGTGTCAAAAGCATTCGTACATGCAAAAGTCTGTCCTAAAATGATAGAACTGCAATGTTGTTTGTGCACCCGAAGCAATCTGCGGGAAATGCACCGATTTCATTTAAAAGCCAATGAACAATAAACCCGTTTACTATCATTTCTGCAGAAAGTATGCGAAAATGAATCGTAGAAATAAAGAAACAAGTGTAGCGGAACAAAAGCCCATAATGAGGCTCCTTAACCAGTATAAATCTTTACGAGAGATTGCATAGCTCGTCGGCAGACCTCGTTCTACAGTCCAGTCCATAACTGACCGGCATTGTCAAAGAAATACGATTCAAAATATGCCGGGAAGCGGACGTCCACAAAAATTGACTGAAAAGCACAAACGTTTAATTGTTAGATTAATTAAGAAAAATCCAAAATTAAGTGCTCCAAAGATAAGAAAAGAGCTGCTGAATAAAGGTGTGTCACTGTCAGAAAGCATGGTGCGCCGCATTTTCAAAAATGCAGGGTACAATGGACGTGTAGCTCGTAAAAAGTTTTTCGTGTCAAAGGTAAACAGAAAGAAGCTTTTGCAATTCGCAAAAAAACATGTTGATAAAGGTCCTGACTTTTGGAATAGAGTTATATTCTCTGACGAGAGCAAATTTAATATATTTGGATCAGCTAGCAGGCAAATGGTATGGCGTAAAAATAACACCGAGCTTCAACCGACGAACCTGTGTCCAACAATCAAACACGGAGGTGGAAGTATGCAAGTTTGGGGCTGTATGAGTGCAGAGGGAGTGGGAAAATTGCACATTATCGACGGAATCATGGACCACAGAATGTATATTAACATTCTGAAGGAAAATTTGGGTCCTAGTCCTGCTCAAACGGGTCTTCAAAATAACTTTATCTTTCAGCAAGATAACGACCCGAAACATACTGCGTATAATACAAAGCTGTGGCTCCTTTACAATACTCCCAAACAGCTAAATACCCCTCCACAATCACCTGACATTAACGCTATAGAACATTTATGGAGCATTCTGGACTCGCGGATGAGAAAACGACGCATATCAAATAAAAATGATTTGAAAATTGCGCTTCTCGAGGAATGGGCATCCATTTCAACGGATGTCACCAAAAACTTAGTGGATTCGTTGCCAAAACGCATGAAAGCTGTGATTAAAGCCAAAGGGAACCCAACGAAATATTAAGAATGAATTATTATTTTATTAATGAATTTTCTGACCAAAAAACAATTAGTGTACGAATATTTTTGACACATGAGCTATGTGTAAGTTTGTTCATTTTTTATTGTTATTTGCAGTGCACGTATATTTTTTTTTTTACTTTTTTTATGAAGTAAATACAAAAATTTATATTAATTGTGGTGACATTTGTCCCATATCTCTACATCTAATAATTATTATACAGCAGTTTCTTAAATAGAACACACTGCAGGTGTACGAATACTTATGGCATTCACTGTATATAAATATTTGGCCATCGAATCACCGATTACAAGAATACCCATCTTTGCAAAACAAATATAATTTCAGACAAAATGAGAACTCATTAGGTAAGCCTATAACAACACATAATATACTATACAAGATATAAAAATGATACACATGACAAAACAATTTACAAAATGCACATGAAAAAAATTGAATAATTTATTAAAGAGGAAAAAAAAAAAAGACAGCCACCAGAACTAAAAAAACGCCAATGGATACGAAGTTACACAATTAGGACACAAATTAATCACACACGATTCAATTAAATAGAATAAAATTAATCAACTATTACTGGAGGTTAAAGAAAATGTATCTTTTCAAAATATGTTAGGCCTACTATAGAAAACCAAAAATACGTGGAGAAATTATATTCGAAACCTACATGGCTACTGAAAACAGTAGCTAATCTATATTAGCGAATACCAAATAGATACACACGTGGACGAAAATCAGTGAATGCTGCTGCAAAAAAAATAACCCAATCTAAAAAAAAAAATAAAAATGAATGAACACAATATATAAATACGTGGTAAGGAAAACTGCAATATAGCGGAGAAAAATAATTCTTTATAAACGATAAATATTTTATTGAAGATAAAAAAAAGACAGCCACAAGAACTAAAAGGGAACGTGCACAAATTACACAATTCAATTAAATAGGATAAACTAATAGCTTAATCAACTACTACTAGAGGATTGAAGAAAACCCGTCTCTTCTACATAAGTTACTATAGAAAGCCAAAATACGTGAAGAAATTATATTCGGAACCTACAACACACTTAAAACTTAATGCTAGGCTACTGAAAACAGTAAAACAAGAAAAAATAATCCAACATCAATCTATACGAGTGAAAGTGTTCACACACGTGTTACGCAAACAGTGAATGGTACTGAAAAACACACACAATAAAATAAAATAACCCAATTTCTCAAAATTTCAGGAAATAAACGAATAAACACAATAAATAAAGGCGGCATACAATAAATAAATCCGTGTTATGGAAAACCGCACTAAAACAAAGGAAAACAATCCGTAAAAATAAATAAACATTATAGGAAATATCCCGCAACGATAGGGTTAAGCGACGTTAACCTTTGGCGATAACGAAAATTTTTGGTATTTTTGGCATCATCTGTACAATAACCATATGGTCTAAAACAGCTACCCTTGTCAAATCATGCAGCCAATCACATGACGAATAACGTCGCTCATTAACATAAAATTAACATAGTTCCTATTTGGAGCCTTCTCCCCAAAAATCATGGTATGTAATATCACATTTGGTGAATTTATATTTCAAGATTTGGCAGCATCATTTGTTTACTAAAACTGTTACTTCATTATTTTTCACATGTTTTGTTGCCGGAGCATTTATTATTTCAAATTATATATATATAGATAGACTTATTTATTCCAGCACTTTATATATATATATTCATTTTCTCTTTTACGTGAGTTTAGGAAATCGTTTTTCTTGCCTTTTATTTTTGCGGAAGTTAAAAATAAAAATAAAATAAATAAAAAATAAAAAAATAAATAAATAAAAAGTAAAATTGAGATAAGGAATCAAAAACCCTTCAAAATCAAATTGGCTGTAATGGAGAACCTGTCAGTAGGACATGGGGTTAAATCATTATATGACATTGTATTGAATTTCGTTGCTAAAAATGCAGCTAACATCGATAATTTGGTTAATTTTCCTCCATTTGTTGGAGAAGATTTGTTTCGGCGGTGCGTTGAGGCTGGAGTATTAAAAACTAAAGAGCAGTTGGTTGATGTAACAGATGCACAAAAAAGTATCAAAGCACTAAATACGTTCATGAAAGCTTATCCAGATGAAGTTCTGATTTCACTATGTATAACAAATGGTCTCATCCTCATCAACGAGCATTTTGACCAATTAAAAATTTTGATGACATATATAAAAAGTTTGGATCTTAATTCTTGTTTCCTTGGATCTTACCATGAAATGATTGAGCATATTGGGAGTCTTACATTGTGAGTTGGAATAAGTGGTTTTATAATAGTAATAGTTTTTTAGGTGATACTGTAGAACATGCAACCCACTTCTTCTTCTATCCTCTTGAAATCGTAGGAAATAGATAGTGTTCTGACATCACATACTCTGACGTGACATACATCTGTATGATGCGGTGAAAACTGGTGTGAGACGCCATTTTATTTTTACTTCACGTTTGTAGTGAACCTCTGTTTTATTGTTTTATGGATTGAATGGACCATGAAAAAGGGTTTGGCCAAACTACATGTGTATTCCTAGCGTGCTTTGTTGCCAGGGTGCAGAAACCTTCTTCGCAGATTATGTCATCATGCATTCGCTTCCCGGCCGCCATGTTTTTTTAAGGAGTAATTACCTGTTATACTGAGTTTACTACCTATTATACTCTTTTCAGATTTTTTTAACCAAAAAAACTTCTGTCTTTAAGCATTGATTTTTTATGGCTTTTGGAATCATTTCCTCCACTTCGTCTTTGTGACGCCGCCTCCACATATACTCTATGAAGTACAAGTCAAATAGCTTTTCATCGTCGACATTGCTATGCTCCACATTCTCCTCACACCTCCTCTCCCCTCTTCCCCCCCATACCTTCTGCGAAATATGAGTACAACAGCTTTTCATTGCCGACATTGCAATACTCTACATCCCCCTCTTCTCCATACATTCTCGCTCCTCTTTCTCCCCATACCTCTCCCATCTCTTCCTCTCCATACCTCCTCCACCTCTTACTCTCCTGGCGCAGTATAGCCCAGATGCTCTTGCGCCATAAAAAAGCCAAACAATCAATCAATCTTACTCTCCATATCTCCTCCCCATACTCCCCTAATATTTTCCCCCTATTCCTCCTCTAACCTCTTCCTCCCATACCTCCTCCACCTCCTCTCCATCTCAAACGTACTTTCAATTCCAATCCATTACAAAAATAAGAAAATTTAAAGGTTCGCTCATCCTATCGTTACAACTCACAGAACACCATCGCCACGACAAATGCTACACCGAATGTATGCTATGATACTATAACTATCCCAAGCATGCGTACATTTTTTACACCACAAAACTTTCCTTCCATTTTAAGAGTATAGCGTAAGTTTTGGTGACAAAACAGGGGATACATCTGTAATTTTACCAAGGGTTTAATTGCACGTGAGTATGAGTATCCGAAGGGGAAGAAAATGGTGATTCTGTGTGTGTGTGAGACGTAGTGTAGATGATGATTTACAGTCGCGTTGTAGGAAATGTAAAGTTTTTAGATTTGGAGGAGGAGGAACAAGATGCACGAAAAGAATGGGAGGGGGAGAGGAAGAAAATTCACGGAAAGTAGGGAGGGAAGAGGAGGATGATTCATGGAAATTATGGGAGGGGAGGATTCACGAAGAGGAGGATGGAAAAGAAGTACGAAAATTATGGTAGGGGAGGAGGATTAACGAAATGTATGCGAGGGAAGTAGGATGAGGAGTATTACCAAAAACACCGTAAACAACATGGCGGCTAGTGACTTTGCCAATACCCGAAACATCTGATCCCATGGAATAAGTAAAGTACTTTTTTTTTATTTTTAGAATTGGAAAAGGTGAGGAAGAAGACAGACGAGAATGGCATAAACAACATGGCGGCTGACTGTGCCAATAACCAGTGTTGCCAGTACTAATTGCCAGTTTTCGAAACACGAATTAGAATCGAGTGGGTTGCGTATTCTGCAGTAGTGCCGTTTTTTAAACCCATTTATGTTTAAGTAAATTTTGTGTAAGAACTATTTTAGTGTATACTTGTTTTTGTTTCAAGAGATATTTATATACTTCCTTTAACTTTTTTAAGGCCCTGCAATAGTAATGTGTCTGCCTAAAATATTATAGGCCAAGGTTTGACCCCCCACCAATAGATATAAACAAGGAATGCATGTGGAATAACTGCTCTCTATAGTCTTGGAGTTAGTTTCCCAGATCTTAAGAGGTTCGACTTTCTCAGAAAACTGTAGGTCCCAGCATAGCATAACCCGTGCTGTTTGTGCATTATAAAAACGAACTTTAATTTTGTCTTCTTTAGGTCCATGCTTTAATTTTTTGGCTTCATTGCAGATTAAAGGCTTGCCTCTGTCGCCAATTACACCCAGCTTCCTTCTTGGGTTTTGCCGTGGTGCAATAACGTTCAGAGGGTTGCTTTTGCTTAAGGTGGGGAGGGAAGGGACCGTGAGTGCAGAACACTTCTTTGCCTATTAAGAACTTTACAGGAAAATACTGATTTGTCAATTACTGATTCAGAAAAGCTCACCACTAATGTGATCAAAATGGACAGTGAAGATGCTGTCCAAAGCGGTGGTGGGAGGGCATGGTGGATCCCCCCCCCCCACTAACCCCACACTGATTCATAACAATTACAGGACCTAAAAACACCATAAATGGCATGGCAGATTTACCTTTGTGTTTCAACATCGAAAATTAATAGCTGCTATTGAACAACGATCTTTCTGGCAATGTTCCAAAATAACATAGATGCTCTGATAATGCTATGATAAACTTACGGCCAAAAAATTTTCTTCATTTCTTTTTTTAGAGTATACAAGGAGGTTTGGCCACAAGCCTTTATTCTGCACTGTTCCCATTTTTTTAAAGCCAATTATGTGCTAACAGTAAAAGTTGAAGGGGAGAAGGGAAATTACATAGCAAAACAGTTATCAGTTTAGAAAGTTGGAGTAAATAAAGAATAAGGGTTAAAACGCTTATGGTCTGACCTTTTTTTTTTGTAAGATATTATTACCCTTCACAGGGATAACACAATTGCCAAATAATGGTCAACACAGAAAAGCCTCCGGGGCGAGATTTTTGTGAGTTTTTCGTGGGGGAATTTATTATACAATAATTTTTGCCACCCACGTTTAAGTAGCTCTAGTTGAGCTACTTAAACGTGGGTGGAAAAATCATTGTATAATTTCTTTTCTTTTTTTAACTGTTTCGTTTTCTGGTTTTATGCTTGTTAATGACTGTGGCAGGAAATTTATGGTACAAGCGTATGGTGCAAGAAACTGATGTTAAAATTGCTGCCAAACTCCATTGCAGGCTACCGTGTAAAAAACAAACCATATGTCATATAGTGAACTGATCTACACACATGCAGTTGTTGATGAAAGTGACACTCCTTTATGTCTTGTTTTATGAATTAGTGTTATGTTTTCTCTCTTACCATTTTTAACTGCCATATTTTTTTATAGTAACATGCAATACTAGATTGATTGGTGTATGTTTTGATTCCTATTAATCTAGTCTACTAAGTTCATATAAATCAGGCACTAGTACAAAATACAGCAACAGTTGGTGACTTTTCCAAAACTGGTCATCACAGACACTTCTGCATGTTGCATTTCCTCCTTGGAAAAAACAAAACTTTTTTTTTTTTAAATAGAGGAATAGGTGCTAGTACAGATTACGGCAACAGTTGGCAAGTTTTTTTAAAACTCGCTATCATGGATGCATATGCATATCGCAATCCCGCCATTTTGGGGAAAAAATGTTTTTCCATTAATGGTGGAATGTTCTGAAACTTTGTTGTTATTGTGAATGTTTTTATTTTTACTATTACAAGGCAATTTGTATATGGTTGCCCTGCTTAGGAAAGTCTGAATACGACCAATAAATTTTGAATGAAGATAGCTCTTGCAATGGAAGTTAGGTATTGGTATAGTAAAATGACTATGCACTATCAGATGAGATGAATAGCAGCGACCTGGTGGCGAATTGAGGAAGTTAAAAATTTTATTTTGAAAAATAAGGACACTAGGAAAATATTTTAATTAGAAATTGTAGAGCATCCTCCAGTTAGTAAGAAAAGATACACGGCTCATACATAATATGTATATTAGGGTGGTCCATTATACAATGTATAAATTTTATTTTTTTTTAAAAATATGCTCCACAAATCTGCCCTTGTTACAATACCCAATAGGAGTTCACATACTGGGAATTGGACTGTTATCAGGATATTTAGGGGTCATGATGATTTATCGGTTGTGGCACTATTTTCAATTTTTCCCTTACAGCTATGTATGCATTGTTGCACAGCCACGGTAGAAAAGAGGATTCCCTTTTTTAATACTAACATAGTTCGCCACCGACCTTTTTGATGTATCAAGCAAGAATGCACTACAGGTTATGAAAAATGAAGATAAGACATTTCTCTTAATGCAACGACAAGACCCATTGAGTTGCTGCATGGCAGGGGTAGACAAGTGCCAGTCTGAGAAAGAAACTCGAGAACAAAAGAGATAAAGCGATGTTGAGGCTAGGCGTCAACGTTATATTCACAATGAACCCGTTCTGTCCACTTCCGTAATAATGGATAGTGAGAGCAGCAGCTCGTCTTCGTCAACATCCGATGAAGCATATGAAACTACTATTAGCCCCAAGTCTACACGCAATATGGACCGATAGAGAAAGAGGATTAAAAATATGCTAACCGAAGATGCAGTTGCATCTGTAGACCGCGTAAATCATTCTGATCGTCGCGTAATGTTTGTCATTAGTGTAGTACTTATGGTCTAGGAAAACCTGTAGAAGACATTTCATTGTCATGCAGCTCAATTCGCCTAGCACGGAATAAGATGTGTGAAAATATGACTGAAAGAGACGAGGCTTCTTTCTCCCCAAAGGACCCATTACTTCTATACTCGGATAGTAAGTTGCTACCTGTCATTGCTGGTGGTAAGCATAAGGTGGATCGAGTGGCAGTCCTTGTTAGCAGAGATGGCATTGAAAAACTCCTAGCAGTTCCAAAAATTTGTAAAGGCACGGGTGAGAAACAGGCCAACGCTTGTTTGTCTATCCTTGATGAGTGGCATCTGAGGACAAAGATATAGGGACTAGTTTGTGATACCATGGCTTCAAATATAGGAATCACACTTGGCGCATGTACATCGTTGGAGCAGGCACTTGGCACCGACCTCATGTGAATTGCTTGCAGACATCATGTCTATGAAATTATGCTTTCAAAAGTTTTCAAAGTTGTATTAGGCCCTTCTGGGGGACCCGAAGTGAAACTGTTCACATGCTTGCAGAAACAATGGGCTTCGATTAACAAAGAAGACTTCACGACAGGAAAAGACATGCTGTTTGACATTTCTGATGACATTATCAAACTCCGTGATGAAATGGTGGCATACTACACCAAAACATTAAAGACCCAGCAATTTAGAGACGATTATCTAGAACTATTAAATTTATGTCGTATATTTCTTTGAGGAGGAATATTGGATAAAATCATTAAGTTCCGAGCACCAGGTGCCGTATGTCAAGCCCATTGGATGATGAAGGCAATTTATTGCCTAAAAATATACATGTTCCAGGAACAGCTCGTTCTCACTGCTTCAGAGAAGAAGGGCATCACAGACGTAAGTCTATTCGTGAGTCTTATTTATGGTCAGTACTGGAATGAAGTGCCACCCGCGGAGAGGGCACCTTTCAATGACACGAAACTTCTTTTGCAAATTCAAGCTTACCCACACTGTGAAAGTGGAGAAGTTACGGCAAAAGCTTTTCTTCGCCACCTTTGGTACTTTTCCGAACATTTAGTGGGACTTACTCTGTTCGATTCCTGTGTCGAAGTGTATATCACGAAGGAGGTGATTAAGAGCCTGCAACTTCCTCCAAATGAGAAGCAGCTTAAATGACTGGATGGTGCAAAATTTAACCACCAAAGTCCTCTCCATACCTTTGTAACTCAGCATACTGCAGAACTCTTCGATGTCATTGCGGACAATGTACAGGAAATAGCAAAGTCATTTCTGGAGAAGGAACCAGCAGAGTGGGTATGTAGATCCAATCTATATTGAAATGAAGTAGAAGGTTCGCCAGATATAGGTTGTTAATGATTGTGCCAAACAGGGAGTAGCCCTAATCCAAGCATTCAACTCCGGCATTACGAAAGACAAGGAACAAAAACAGTGTCTTCTCCGAATTGTAGATCTGCACAGAAAAAATTATCCTATTGCTTCTAAATCCAATACGATGAAGATGGTTTTGGTTAATGATTAATTTGTGTTAATACTATGCAAAGCAAAAACAATCAGTTTTTTTAAAAGTAAAATTCATTATCATGTGAAATTGCCTGACGAAATGACTTTTTCCACTGTTTTAGACATAACAATTAAAATGTCGTAGTTCGTCGCCACCATTAAATTTTGTTTAGATTCAATAAAATTTTACGAAGAAGTTACTAATATAATATGGAATAAAGGCAATCTTGTGGAGAATGAAATTTGTATACTTTTCAAAAATGGACCACCCGAATGTACATGTATTGCTAAAAAGTGAGGTGTTCTGAAAGTATCAATTCATCACTTTCAGTTGAAGGTTTCTGGCGTTTTAGAAGTTGAGTTGAAGTTTCTATAGGAAAAAACCCTACATTATCAAATGATCTTTTTCCCATAAGAACGTCAATTCAACTTCTAAAACACCAGAAAGCATAAATTGAAAGAGATGCATTGAAACTTTCAGAACACCTCACTTTTTGGCAGTATATGTACATATTGTGTATGAGCTGCACATTATTTCTTATTAACTAAAGGATGCTCTACAACTTTATAATTGAAAACATTTTCCTTTCTTAATTACCTTAAGAGATAAATTTTTAACTTTCTCAGTTCATCATCAGGGGTGCTTCTGTTAATTTCATCTGATAGTGCGTAGTCATTTTACTATACCAGTTCCCATATTGATATTTAAAAAAGCCAAAAACGTATTAAGTGTCATTATTGAGTTCTAAAGGCCTGACCTGGAACTGTGTCATGAGTATTACTTTTTTAGTTTTAATTCTTTAAAAATAGATAGCATCACCATCTACAAACTTTTGGTATTTATCACTCCTTCCCTAAACTAGTGCAACACAATGCATGTACTGTTGTTGGATTTTGATTGATTGATTTAAGAAATAATGAGAAAAATAGTGCAAAGAAAGGTGAGTATTTTTATTAATCATGGTGAGTGTTACCTTATTTTTTATAACTAATTATTAGATGAGTTTATTTTTAATATGTCATGAGAACATAAATCAGTTATTTATTAAGCCTAACAAGTTACTTCTGTATTATTACTATGGAATAAAGTTAGTATAGTATTATTTTGTTATGAGTCTTATTTTTCTGTGGGTAATACTCATCTATATATAAAAAAAAAAGTGAGTCTATGTTTGTTTGCTCTCTATACAAATCCACACCCTTTGACCGATCGATCTGAACCAATTTTGCCCAGCTACTCCTTAGGCCCCGGAGGATGTCGTAGGCTACTTTAAAATCAGATCACCTCCTCCCTGATTTCGATCCCTTTAGAATGTATTAATGTTAATTCTATGGCAATATTATTCTTATGGTAATGTTATTCCTACACAACATATATATCAACAGCAGGATGTTATCGGATATCAATATAAGAATTATGGATGATGGGGTTATCAGATATCGATATTTCAGTAACAGAAACTATCGATAACAGGATTTATCTATCTTGATAAGGAAGTTAACAATAACAGGGCATGTTGATAGGGAGGTAACTTACGCATAGTTTGCAACAGGATAGGGATAATGAGAAATGTAATTTTCTATCCGTGCAATGGCGGGTCACACAGCTAGTGATGCAGGGCTCCCACTTGTCCTACTTTTCCTACTTTTTGGTGCAATGTCATACTTTTGTCATACTTTTTTGTTGTTAACTACCAAAATACAACGTAAGAAGTCAAATTTTTTATTTCATTTATTTATTTTTGCTCAGTTACCTAATTGCTTCGATTTTCTCATCACTCATTATTAGGTAAGTACCTGTTTATAATTTCTATTTTCTTCCTGTATTTCAACCGGCACAGTGGGTGGTTGGTAGGTGTATGGCTTAACAGGTGGGTTATGAAATCTTTAGTGACATTAGTAAAGCATTTGTTTACATATTTTTAATAACTGCCTTATTAATGGTACAGTATACTTTACGGCATGATACTAATAATTTTTATTTATTGCGGGTGAGAAATCAATGAAAATTTTATCCAGAGATCTGGGACGCCTCGGAAAACACATTTTAGCGAATAATGGCTGCTTCAATTGGACAGTAATGACCATGTTACGAATTTGTATTGTAGTAAGGGAAGAAATGAAACTGAAGCTTTTTGCTCATTGTGTAATATATACTTCTCATGTGTAAATAGAGGGAAAGACCATCTTGTAAAACACAGTGACACTAAAAAACATTCTGCCAAAGCAAATGTAGCATATTCTACTAGTCAGAGTAAACTTTTTGTAAGTAAAGTGGGGGGCGGGTGCTAGGACGTCAAGAATGCAGATAGTGTTGCAGTTAATGATCCTGCTAAAGCTGAAATTCTATAGGCTTTTAAAGTAGTTGATTGTAACTTTTCCTTTGCTTCTTGTGAGAGTTTGAGGGCTCTTTTTGTAGCAATGTTTGGGGAAGTTGCTAAGAACTTCTGCATGGATAGAACAAAAGTTTCCTATTTAATATCTTATGGTCTTGAACCATTCATTATACAGGAATTAACTTCAATCGTCCACAATTCTGGTGTGCATTTTACTTTATGTGTAAATGAAACAACATGTCAAGTGGAAAAGCAGTTGGATATGTATGTCCGGTTTTGGGGTCCTAATGTTTCTCAGCTAGTACAATGTCGCTATTTGTCTTTAACATTTTTAAGTCATGCAAAGGCAGAAACTATGTTTACGGAGATATGTAAACAACTTGAAATGGAAAGGCTTCAGTTGTCCAAAATGGTCATGTTAGCAGTGGATAGTCCAAACGTTAACAAATCCCTTTGGAAAAAGATGGACAGAGTGGTGAAATTGTCTCATTCCCCTGGGCTTATTGACATTGGGTCTTGTAACCTACATATTGTGCACAATGCCTTTGGAAGTGGTCTCAAAGAAGTACCCTATAATATGATTGAAGATCATGCTCACAATGTATATAAATGGTTTAAACAATCTGCTGCCAGGAGACAGGACTTCAAAAATGCTCAAGAATTGCTGAACGTATCTGAGAATTATTTTTTGCAGTTTTTGACCTGTAGATAGCTTACTCTTGCTCCAGTAATGAAGAGACTGATAGAACAACATGAAGCTTTACTACATTGCTTTTTAAAGTTCATGCCAAGAAATTATAATTCTGTCTGTATCAATAATTCTCGCTATAACAACATTATTAGTGTTCTGAAGAATAAGTTGCTCTTACCTCTAATGGAGTTTTTGGTTCATAGTGAGCTGTTTTTTAAGTTTCTTTATACTTTTCAGAATGAACAGCCACTTGTTCATATTTTGTATTATAAACTTTGTGACCTTTTAAAGATGATGTTGAGAAAATTTGTGAAAGCAGATGCTGCGAAGGAGTTCTCTGGAAATCTGCCAGCAATAAATTTTACCAATAAAAACTTGTTACTTTTGCACAAAATAGAAGTAGGAACAGAAGCAAAACATACTTTGACCTTATCTGGTATGTCTGACAGGGATAAACTTGAATACAACTCAGCAGTCTTGTGCTTTTATAAGAAAGTAACAACTAAGCTTTTTACAACACTGTCAATCAAAAATAGGATTTTGAAAAGCCTACAATGTCTTCATGGTTTGATGCACACTCAGGATGAAAGCTGTAAATCTTTCAAGCGACTAGTAACTCAAGTACCACATGCTCTGGCTGATTATGACAGGGACAGAGTTCTAGATGAATGGAGATCGTATCAGGTGGATGATGAAATTGAAAAAAAGTGGTTTATCAAAGAAAAAAAGATGAAATTAAATACCATAGAATTGACTATTATTGGGCACAAGTGTTCAAGATCAAATCTTTAGAGGGTAGGTGCAGGTACCATCTTCTGGCTAAATATATTCCGTCCCTTTTGATATTAGCACATGGCAATTTGGATGTAGAAAGAGGTTTTTCTCTGAACAAGGCATTGGTGACGTCTGAAAGAAATGCTTTGGCGGAACATATTATCAAAGGTTTAAGAGCAGTAAACGATTATTTGAGAGTTCAAGGAAAAATTGAAAACATACCTATCACCAAAAAGATGTTAGAAGCGTCAAGAGCTTCTAATGGAAAATATTGGGTCTACCGGAAAGTTCTGTCCGGTAATGTTATCTCAAGATTTAACACCCATGCACGTGTTCATTTGAGACACACATGGCTGTCTCTCTTTATCATTGTATTTATACACATGTGCTCTTCTAAATTAACTGAAACAAATGTGTCTAATTTTTTTAATATCAAGTGAGACGCGATTGTGTAAACATGGCTACCTATAAACTTCATTTACGACACTGTGTTTTGTACAAATTGCAACAAGATAGAAATGCTACAGAAGCGTGTCGAAATTTAGTGACAGTTTTTGGTGGAAATGCAGTTTCTGATAAAACGTGCAGGAGATGGTTCGAAAAATTTGAAGCAAGTGATTTCAACCTTAATGATAAGCCATGCTTTGGGCGGCCATCTTTAATCAATGACGATATTGTCAAGACCATGATAGCGCAAGATCCTTTTTCGACAACATCGGAGATTACAGAAAAGCTTAACTCAGCTCAACAAACCATTTCAGACCATATTTGGAAACTAGGATTGGTCTATAAATATTCTAGATGGGTGCCTCATGAGTTAAGTGAGAAAAATGTGCATGATCGAGTCGCCATATGCACATCTCTGCCTGCTCGGAACAAAAACAAACCCTTCTTGGACCAGATGATAACTGGTGATGAAAAGTAGATGACCTGTGAAAACACCGTTAAGAGCATACTGTGATCTGGGACAACCTGCTCCCTCCACCTATAAACTAAGCTTGAGCCTGAATAAGAGAATGCTGTGTATATGGTGGGACATCTAAGGACCCACACATTACAAGCTTTTGAACCCTAACAAAAAGCTCAATTCAGAGAGACACTGTCAGCAAATGGATGATTTAAACAAAGAAGTCAAAGAAAAGAGGCCGGCGATATTCAATAAGAAGCACATCATACTGCACCATGATAATGCTAGACCACATGCTGCTTTGGTGACTCGTCAGAAACTTACAGAGCTAGGCTGGGAAATTCTGTCGCATTAATCACACTCTCCCCAGACCTAGCACCTTCCGATTATCACTTGTTTCTCACCTTGCAAAATTTTTTGAAGGGGAAAAAATTCAAAACTGAAGCAGGTGTCAGTCAAGCACTACTTGAATTCGTCGCCTGTAAGAAAAAGACATTTAAAAAAAATGGTATTTACAAATCACCATCAAGTTGGCAAGAGGTCATAAGTAACAACGGAAATTATATTGTACAGTAAATATTATTAAAGGTATGAAAAACGCATTTTCTTTTACTTCTCAAATGGACAGAACTTTCTGGTAGACCTAATACATTATATAAATTATGTATATTATATTATGTATATTAAGTTAACAACTATTAGTAGAATATAGCGATGTGATGTAGCCATATTGAAATATAAAAGCGTTGGAAACATTTGGTATGAAATTCTTTATAAAAATAATTGTAACTAAAAGTTGCAGCAACCCCCCTCCCCCTTAAAAACCTGTTCACAACCCCTAGGTTGGGAACCACTGCTGTAAAGGATGGGATGGGGAGAAAGTTTTTGCAGGAAATGGAACTAATGGTTATTAGAAGTCAGTTGGTCACTGACTGCAAATTTGTTATTTACTGCACCACTCCCAATCAGTATCTAGTAAACTTCCACTTAAAGACAGGGTTCATACTTTGTGGGTAAAAAAAATTTCACGACTTTTCCATGACTGTAAACTAAAAACATTCCAGGCCCGTTGAAACAATTCATGGTCACTTAAAATATAATTTTGGGTACCAGTATTAAATTAAATTCACAAATAAAAATGAAATATTAATTTTGGAACATATTCTATTGCAAAATAAGTAAAATAATAACCAAAATCACCAAACTGTTATGCAGTTATCCCATATTAGAATAAACAATGCAGATACATTGAAGATTATTATTTACACCTTATAATATATGCACACACACATTGCTTAAAAATAATAATAATAAATAATAAAAAATATTCACACACTGATGTTTGTACTAAGCATCTTTCAGTTTTTGCAACTTTTCATCAATTTGTACTTGCACATTCAAAATTTGAACCACCTTCTTGCATGCAATTCCATGCAAACTATTTTATTTTGACAGTGATGTGAAGTCATGGTTAGTTTCTGCTGTAACTGCAAAATTGTCTGCAGATTTTTCGAGTTCTAAAACGTCGGATTCTTAATGTTCCATCTTTTCCCCTAACTTTTGTTTTTTTTTATTTTTCACATCAATGTCTTTCGAACATCTTTGCCATTCTAAATACAGCATATACTTTTGCTTGCCTGATACAGATGAAAGCAATAAGCTCATGAATATTTCAATGTTAAAAATTTCACCAACAGACTGCATGTGCTCTAAAATAATAATTTATAAATATAATAATATATATTGTACATTCTTTTTGTTGTAACTTATGATTCAGTGCTTCATCAAATAAAATTACAAAACTATTTTGTCCTTTCACAGATTTCATCAACACTGACTTTAAATAAGAAGCAATTCAATACGAGTCAGATAGGAACTTTTTTTTTTCCACTACATGTGAACTGATTCGCAATAACACTATCAGGGAACATGGGTGGCGTCGCATTTGCGGCTGTAGCTTTCGTAAATGGGATGAAAATCATAGCATTTTCAGCCACTATTGTTTAGGACCTTCCCTCGTATTATAGTGGTGGAAAACGGAAATTTGCTTTTCGTAGCACCTTTGTAGCAGTAAAAAGTAATTTTATAGTAGCTGGACCAGGGCCCGATTAAAGTGTGGGCCTTGTCCCCAGGGCCCCAAATTTTGCATTTATATATATAATCTTTTTTTAAAGTTATTTACCACTCAGAAGTTTACAGTATGAGGAATGTTCAAGTATTACATAGAGCAAGTTTTTGTTTAATTGAATTATAGCAATAATTTATGTGTTACCGTTCAAATAACTTCAAAATCATTTGAAATAATATTAACATATTGTTTATGCATATAACAAGTGTCCATACTTTTTAATTATTTTAATGTTGTATATATGAATATTTTTGTTGAATGTGTTGGAGTCTCAAATTAATACATATCACCTGGAGATGAAAAATGTCACGTATGCTCAAAAATTATGCCATGCATATGAAAACTTCATATTAACAGTACTAGACATAGAATATTAAAAAAAAACTTAATATGGAAAAAAAAACTTTATACACTTAAATTTTAAAGAACGTAGTTGCTTGTTAAATTCACAGATATAATATTTTAAGAATTCAGTCATAACAGTTTTAAAACTTTGCAATAATTCAACTTTCATGTGCTCTTCTAATTTGGTTAGATACTATACAATGTTAAGATTTTGTCTTTTCAAGAGAACTCACTGTCTCTGATAAATCTTCCTTATGCCTGCTTCTTAGCTTTTGAAAACATTTTTTATGATGACTTCGCCTTTTTTCTTAAATTTCATTGCTTTTCACTTTAAAATTTTTTTAATATATTATTTTGCTCTTGTTTAACTTTTCGTTTTTTTATTCCTTTTTTTTCATTCCTTGTCGAAAAATTTCTCCTGCTCCTTTTATGGATATTACTACTACTACTATTATATTTACAGATATATATCTACTACTCCAGGGCCTGGGGTAGTAGACACTGACAAGTTGTTCACATCTCCATTTAATCTCTTCACATGGCATTTAATTTTCTGCATGCTATTAACACTTTCAATACTGAAGCTAGATCTATTTGTCAATAATCTTTTACATTAAATTCACGCTCACATTCTGCATTTCTATGAACTATGGATAATAATGTTTTAACGAGAGTTGTCAGTTTTTTATATTTAGACTGTCCAAGCTGTTCTGTAATGCAGAATATATTGTGCCAATGGCTACCTACCCTCATGTATTTAGATTGAAATGTTTTAAAGTTGGTACCTTCATGTTCAGACAATACAGTCAGACTACATGCATTTTCAAAAATACTAGAAATTTTTCTGCTTGAAGCAGAAACCATTGATCAGTTGATGATGAAATATCGTTAAGTTCAATTACATTTGGTAACCCAACAGCTAATATTCAAATACATTTTGAATGAAATGAGAAATGTATTCCCAGTTTGATAGGATCCCTTTGAGGTCTGATTAGCATTTATGCATATTTTCAGTTATCATTGAATTAAATTAAAGTTT
>QLNU02015360.1:104686963-104731509 GCA_006491805.2 Dysdera silvatica
TTTGGCTGAAATGGTGCCGATTTTGTGCCTATCGACATTTTTTTTAATTCATTCATATTGATCCAACAAAATTTTTTAAAAAATCAGTAGACTCAGATAATTTTTTAGGAAATTTCAGTACATTTGCAATTTTTCTGCAAAATGTAATAGATTCTGAAAAAAATTCAAAATTTTAGTAGGTTAAGCGATTTTTTCTAAAACATTTAGTAACTTCAGTTATTTTGCAAAAATTTCAGTAGATTGGGTGATTTTTCATACAGAGGGCATTTCTTTGATTCATCACATGTTCAGTTTTTGTTTGAATTCTACAATAGCACCTCAATCTCCATTGTAAGTTCAATTCTTGTTGCTTGTGAGTAGATGATAGGTTAGAAAACCAGTACTACGTCGATTTTGGGATTACTCTATGGTTTCAGGCACAAGAAAATAAAGTGGCTTTATCAAGAGTGATTTAGTAGTTTTTCAAAATTGTCACATACTCTTCAACAATTATCAGGGTGTCCAGCCATTAAGAAATGTACTTGAATTTTTAGCACCTCAAGGAGTAAGTCGGTGAATATGCTTGAAATTCGTGTTCAGTATTTAATTTTATGGTCTGCGTCTGGAAACTTTTCTCTTCTTTGTTTTGTTTAGCCACACTGTGAAATATTCATTATGGATAAAAAACAAATAGTATTTTTCAAATCGAATTAAATGAAAACATATTAAATAATAGACTACATCACAACTCAAATCTGAGATTTGATAAATATAAAAAAGATGGCAACCATTACGTATTTTCAGCTCCCATTATGTCATGATTGACAACTTTATTTTAAAATTATGAAAAACATTCAAAATAATGCAATCTGTGAATATTTTCGTATTTTAGATTGTGAACGCCCCCCTGCTATTTCATTGGCATCTGGTAATGATCTGTGTTTATTGTACATAACCTAAACAATCCTTACTCAACTGTTCATTTCCTGGGAAGGGAGAGATTTAGAGTGACTGAACAGAAGGGTAGAGCTTTTATTTACAGGATGGCCTGGGCAGTGACTAATTACTTCCTCAGAAAAAAGGAGTATCATGGAAATTTGTTGCCCAAAACATCACAATTTTTGGATACCTACAAGTAAGCATCCTTTCAGATGATGTGGTTGTGGTCAGCGATGCCAGATAGTGTTGCTAAGATGCCAGACAGTGTTGCTAATTTCTCTCCGCTAGATATAATGGATTTAGCAAGGAAAAATTGCTAAAACTAATCGAAATCCGCGAAATTTAGCGATTTTCCATTATATGTGTGCCAGTTTTTCCCCCCTTTGAAGAATATTACCATGGCTCATCATTTTTTTTTATTACTCATTTTAGGAAACAATACTGACAAGAAAGCAGATTTTGCTTATTTGTTTTAATGAATATAATTTTATTTATTTTTGTCAAATGGGATTGTATATGCATTTGTAAAAGATTTTTTTAGTAACATAAGTTGTGCTTTTCAAGCATTTTACATTTATTGCCAATAAATTTATAAATTTAATATGTAGAGCTTGATGCTGGGGACCCCCTCTCCTCACCCTGACTAAAAGAAATATTTCACGCTCATAGCTCACAGTAATCCTAAAAATGGACTTTTGGATTTATTGTTACTATACACCCAGTTTTTGGTTCATATTAGTCAGTTGTTTTCTAAGTTTCTTTGCACTTTTCAGAATGAACAGTCACTTGTTCATATTTTATATTATGAACTTTGTGAATATCTGAAGATGGTGTTGAGAAATTTTGTGAAACCAAATATTGTGAAAAGAGTCCCCTTATAATTTGTCGGCAATAAATTTTAGCAGTGAAAATCTGTTGTCTTCGGACAAAATTAAATTTGAAATAGAAACAGTAGCAAAACAAACCTTGACCTTGTCTCAAATGTCTCACAAGAATAAGTTTGAGCACAACTCACTAGTCTTGTGTTTTTATAAGAAAGTAACAGCTAAGCTTTTTACAACACTGCCAATTACAAATGGGATCTTGAAAAACCTACAATGCTTTCATGGTTTGATGCCCACTGAGGATGAAAGCTGTAACTACTTTAAACGGTTAGTCTAACCTTGTGTGGCTTCGAGCAAAATATTATGTAATAGTAATTTTATTTGTTGAAATTAAAAATGTCCTACTTTTTTAATTGAACTGATGTGAGCTTTGGCCATATTCTAAAATATATTTTACTACTTTCATGCTTGGAAGGGTGGTTCTGAGTTGGGGGCAGGGGGAGGGATTGAAAAGATGTTAATTGATCGTGAGAAGGGGACGCTTGAAATTTTCAAGAATGAGCATTGAAATCCTTGAAATATGCTTGAATTTTTGTTAGCAATTCTACTGGACACCCTGCTTACCGTATGTGAATTATGGTAAGATGAAATCACAACGTTTTTACAAATACTTTTATTTTATTTGACACTGGAATTTTTATTTCTATGGTTGGTGTACAGGTACGGTTTCAGGGAATTTTTCGGAATGTCAAGTTGAAACAAAAATGGGTGATATGCTTTCGAGGGGAGAGCAGATTGACGGAATTCTACAGATTAACACACCTTAAGTGGGTGTTTTCTCGCCAAACTCTCACCTTATAGCAGGCGCCATTTATACCTTTTCATATATACTTTACTTTTTTACTTTTTTTTTTGTACATATATCTTTTCGTGTATATTTTGTATATAGCATCACCATATACCTTTTCATAGAAAATGAGTTTTGTCGTCTCCCGCGCTTTAATAAGAATATGTATAAAACGAGTTTAGTCGTTTCCTGCTTAAGATGTGTTAAAGTAGATTACAATTAAAGCAATAAAAAACAAGACTCCACTTCTTTTCTAAAACTTTGCACCCTAGGTATTTGCCCTTATATAAATCAAGCTTCTTTCCCTCTCAAATGCAATGAAAAATCGCAGAATATGTAGGAGGAAGAGTCCTTATTAGGAATTTTCTGCTAGAAGAAATAAGAATTCCACTAATTTGCTCTTTTCAAGACTGCAGAAAATCATAGGAGAGGGGGAGTTCTGATTACCTTACATGCATTTTTATAATGTAAGGATATTTTTATGAATAAATTTATTTTATATAATGCCAAAGTTTTTTCCCGATATTTGGGTAGTTGTGGAGGGGGATGGATGTGTGGCGCTTCTGTCGCTAGCACAGAGTTTGTTGAATCTGTATTACTCTATATCGATGGTTAGGAATTTTATGAGTAATTATACCAGTAATCTGGCAACAGTGAAATGTTGTTACTTTTAACCAGTGAAGGTATAAAAGAGTACGCAGTTCATTTTACACTCTCTTACTGTCTTGCATGCACATTTTGTTGTTGCCATGCTGGCTGTGATTATTATTTTACATTTGGAACGTTCACTGTTAACGCCGTTTTGATGTCTTGCAGTACGTACAATTTCGCTACACAGTTTATCATCAAATGGACATAACCAGATTGATTCTGAATGTTCGAGCGATGTTGTTTCTTGCTGAATAATTGTTACATGAGTACATCCTGGCGAGTAAATTTTTAAAGGATTATTTTGTTACGTTATTGAAGTTAATATTGTTTTCGTTGAACTGATGTTTCTTCAATAAAGCATATACCTACCAGATACTTGGATGGGCTGCTGCTAATACCAAACCGATGCTTTTCTTAATATGGCTGTGAGTATTGTGCACATGCTGTGGGAAAATTCAATGACCACCGTACGATGGTGATTCCTTTTTAGTACTGCCATAATGGTGCATGTGCTATTCAGCTGTAGATTCTTTTCCGGTGAGAGCAAATTGATGGAATTCTACTATAGATTGCGATTAAAAAATCTGGCATATTTTTTTTGTGAAATTTTGCCCTGCTAAAAATTTAGCACTCTTAGAATAGATGAGTGAATGAATTAAGAAAACAGGTTAGGACAGCATAGAAATGAATCGTTTAGAATAGACTTGTTCCGAAAGCACTTGGCGAGACTTTTTCATTCAGTAGTGGATAGATAATGGTTGAATATGATGTGTATGTATTAGAATATGAAATGTTCAATAATATTGTTTTGATGTTCTATTTATATAGATTTTATGTAACATTATGCACATACATTGCTTATTTTTATTTATAGACAATCCTTCTCTTAATGATAAAATGATCGGTTGGTTGTCTCGACTTAAAGAGTTAAAGTACTTAAACCTCACTGGAACAAGTATTATGGTAACATGTCTCCATGCTTTTTTTATAACCCTTGCATTATGCATAAAATAATGAAGTCGATGATAATGATTAAATACTCACCCTACTGTGGCATCAAGGTAAAACATACATTTGTTTCATATATCGTTAACCCGGATTCGGTTCCAATGGTACTGTACGATCTGTGCCTTTTTTTTCTGCCTACCATAATCCAAGGTTTGGTTCCCTAGGCCACAAATGTTTGCATTCCTCAGAAAACTGTTAGTCCCGGTGCAGCATTACCTTAACTGTCCTTGCACCTTAAAACACAAACAAAATATAAAATAACGTAAATAAACATTAATATTGTCAATTATAACTATAAAGTTTATTAATTGAGATGAGAGATAGTGTTTCATCTAAAGCGAAATAGAAGAGTGTAATGCCCTGCCGAGCCTTTAAGTGCCCTGCCCACCAACTTCTCCACCCATATGCCTAAATGTCCCTACCAGCCCTCAGAAAATAACACACCATCCTTCCCCGATGATAATTCAAATTCTCACGTTAGAATCCAAAACGCGTGACGAAATTTATTGGTTTGTAAAAATTCTGTAGTCCAGCATTTCATTTCCGTAATAACACTGATGGTTTTGGCAAAACCAGATTGCAGACGAATATTTGTAAACAAAGCACTGTTGCCAGGTTTGCAGACTTTCAACCACGGACTACTGCGATAAACGTTAGCGGTTCCACCTATTTTTGAGATCAAATTTTTGTTAAAATCAATTTGTTTGTCTTTAAGCACTAAATTAAGCATGTTTTACATCCCTATTTTATTACTCTTACTTGTCATATAGTATAGGATATTGTTTAACTAAATTATAGTTATATTAATTTAATTATTATTTTGTATAAAGTTGGGATTTTTTATATTTTATTTAGCAACACTGGTCTCAATCACGTGCACTTTTCCTCGCCTTTCGCATATACTTAACTCGGAACTAAACTAAAAAAAACCTCCAAAAAATGGTTACCTGCAAACAAAAACTAAAAATTTAAGGGAAGCAGCAATAGGAACTAAATTACTCAAGACATTGTTTAAAGAAGTTAGTAGCAATAAAGCTGATGTAACTGTGGATGTTCATCATAGTATCCATGTATTGAAAGCGCCAAAAAGCGTTTTGTCAAGACATGCGCTCTGCTCTAATTTTTTTCTAGATGAAACACTAGATTAATATAAATGAAACTATGTATGATTTAACATTATCTAATATACTTTGCTTTATATTTACTAAACCAAGGTTTGCTAAAAGCGCTGGCTGTTTTTGTCTTAAAATATTAACTTTAACATTTTTTGTTTTACAGCTTATTTTTTTTTCCAAAGAATTTGGTCATGATAAAATAATGTCCTGAATTTGTTTTTTTGTGAGTTCAACTGTAGATCTACAGCTGTATTAATTCTAACTTTCTTATTCAGAAGTTGGGTCGTCAAATATTGAAGGAAAAGTGTAACCTTTTACCTTGTGAAATCGCACAGTTCAAGCAAAAGTCTATTATTACAGTAGGATGGGCAGAAATTATGCTTGATCGATGGTTTGATATGATTGCTAGACGCTTAAAAGAGAGAATAACTGTTTTTAATAACCATAAAAAAAGATGTAAGTATGAACAGTACTAACTTTATTTCAAACAAAAGTTGTATTTCATGATGTATATTTAATATAAATTTATTTTATTCACTGTGCCATAATGGAAAAAGATTTAAGTTTGATAAAGCCTGTACTACCCAGAGTATCCTCATTGTATATGTAAATAAGATACACATAGTTATAATATATTCTAGACATCTACAGGCCAAGAAATATTTGGCTGAACTTGTTGAAAGGTTCACAAATTTCATGTACAGTCTCATCTTCTTTGGCACAGAATGACCCTTGCTAACCCTATATCATCATCATATTCAACCATTATCTATCCACTGCTGGATGAAGGTCTCTCCAAATGCTTTCCACACAAGTCTATCCTGAGCAATTCGCTTCCATGTCACCCCAACCTGTTTTCTTATTTCATCCACCCATCTAGTTTGAGGACGTTTTCTAGGTCTTCGGTGGTCTCTTGGAATCCAGTTGAGAATTTGCGTTGTCCATCATTGATCAGTTCTTCTTGCGATATGCCCAGCCCATCGCCATTTCAGTCTTTTTACTTTAACAATAATATCCTCTACTCTAGTTTGCTCTCTCACCCAAGTGTTCCTTTTTCGATCTCTCCTAGTTATTCCAAGCATGCACCTCTCCATGCTCCTTTGCGTTGTCTGTAACTTTCGTATTGCTCCAACTGTTAGACTCCATGTCTCTGATCCATAAGAGAGGACTGGCAATACACACTGGTTGAAGACCTTTCTTTTTAGACACAACGGCAATTTCCCCTTCAGGGTAAAACTGTTTCTTCTGAATGCAATCCAGACAAGCTTAATATGTATTTATATAAATCGAACACTACGCAGATTAAATCAAACAACAATGTCAATCAATCAACGTTTATTGGCGTAGTGATACCAACGCCGATGGTATGGCGTGATTAGATGGTGAAACGTTCGAAAGAAAATAAATATTTCTGCCTTCGGTGGGACCTGAACCCACGACCTTCCACTTGCCGGGCGGAGGCTCTACCCACTGAGCTACGAAGGACAACTGTCGTTCATAAGGGGGAGACAAAGAAGTTTGAGTAGTATGTGATGAGCGAAGGTTTTCTTTTACCTGTTGTCGTGTGTCAGTGTATATTTATATCTCTTCAATCCAATTTCTATTCCGTTTATTATATCCATATCGTATAATTTATGCCATGTCATGTCCGTGGATCAGGGAGTATCTGCTGTCAAGAATACTTCCTTCAGAAACATGCCATATATGGAAATATCCTATGGGTCCTATTCCCTTGAAAAAGAACTTGTAAGGTGTTTCAAACACTTCATTTCATTGGTCCTTACTCAGTTCTTTGTTTGGCTGGCTTGACTTTTCATTTTTGAATCCTATTTGCTTTGCTTTAACAATTTAATCCATTGGTTTTCAAGAACATGCAAGAACACGCTTTGGATTTTCATATATCGTCCAGCATGTAAGTAAAATTATTTTGTGTATTTTTCAATGTTTTTCATTGTTCTCCATGTTTCAACTTAAAGTGTTTTTAATATATATATATGTGTGTGTGTATATATGTATACACACACACAGGGGTATACAAAACTAAAAAAATTCAGTCGCCAGCCCCTTTATCTCAGGAGCCAACAGCACGCAATGTATATACAGTAGAACCTCCATATAACGTACTTCCGTATAGCGAAATTCTCTATATAGCGAAGTTTTGATAAATCCCTGTGATCGTTACGCATGAAAGTGTTTCTATATAAAGAAATAAATTTCTATATAACGAAATTTTTAATGACCAAAACAGAAATCGGGTGGTCATGTCAGAGACATGGGATTCCCTAATACTGTGGGAATACAATACGATTTTAAGGTAAGTGGCAAACGAACAGAATGAGGCATGTCTAAGGGACTTTAAACTCCCTAATAAAGAGTTTTCCTAAGCACACATATCTGTATCTGATTGCCCCATACAGTGCGAAACTGCTAGGCTATGAACAGGCCCCACTTGTCCTTGAATACACCGTATGGTTTGAATAGTAGTACTTGTTGCCCTTTTTTGCTCGGTTGATTACCAGAAATCCAGACCTTGCAAATTTCCCACAGGGGTGCTAACACTTTTATGATGAATCAACACCGCCATTTGTTGTGCAGCAGGATGTTAGAAATTTTTCTACAAAAGCATGAATGTGTATGAAAGAAGCATTAAATACGTTTTCATTTTAAGGTAAGAATTTTTCAACTCTCTTTTTTTTTTTTTTATATGCATGTATATTTCACTCCTAAAAACATCTATTTTTAAATGGTTGAATGTTATTTATGAGAAACAGTCGTTAACTGAAAAATGGGATTTTAATTGTGGTATCATATTGCCCTGTCCTAGTTCATGTATACATTGTTTCCACATAGCGAATTTTCTATATAACGAATTTTTTTTTATGGAACCGTCGATTTCATTATATGGAGGTTCTACTGTGTATACACTGGTGTAGTCAAGGCAGCCTCTCGGCGCCAAGGCATTTATTTTTCAGTCCTGCATATGACATACAAGTATTACATGAAGATAAATTGACCTCGTAAAAGGGAGCACCAGGGCACTTATCTTATCAGAGCTACACCACCGTATACATATAATACAAGATGTATATAACATTAGTACACGATTGGATTAAAAGTAATTAATTTTTTAACAGGCATTAATTCAAATAGCCATTGGTCAGAGCCTTACAAAATTACATTATATATGTCTATTTGATTTTTCACCAAAATAACAACAATCAATGTATTTGGTTGAATCAAAGTCTTTATTGGAGGTTTGTTTAAAGTTTCATTTGTCTTTTATTTAATTTTGTCTAATAAAGTGATATCGGTACACAAATTCACCTAGATAGGCTACCGTTAATTTCGACGTTTTGCATCAATTATCAACAACATAAATAAGCTAAAGAAACTACAACCTTGAACCGTTCTAATCATAAATATGTTTACTTGAAAAAAGAGAAAAATTGCAAGTTTTATGACAACAATTCTAAATGTTAAGAAGCAATCTACGATTTCATTTGTGATTTCGGCGTTTTGACGATAGTGCTGAAATTTCTGTAAGGGAACTTGAAATATTAAAAAAATATTTTTAGAACTGAATTTAAAAATTCAGGCTCTAAGTAAAATTTTTCAGGCACCTTGGATTTGTCGGTCCCTGTGTGTGTGTGTCTCTCTCTCTCTCTCTCTCTCTCTCTATATATATATATATATATATTTATTTATTATGGTGTCTACAAAAAACATGAAATTTTTAAACTGTCAACTCTCAGCCCCCAAAAAGTTTCCTTTTACTAAAATATTAACTCTTGCAGAATTTCATTTGCATAATATTTAACGGTCCCTTAACAGTTTTGTAAGGTGTGGATATAGTAGGCTAATAATAAAATTGTGTGTATATGTGCCACATATATGTACAAGGTATTTATACCGCATATTATACGACATACATACCTTGGCAAATGTTTGTGAGGTACTTGGTTAACTGGTGGAAGCAAGAGAACAAAAAACAATTAAGGGTACAAAAGTTTCATTAAATAACTGTCACCACAGTTAAGTACAGTATGCAATTGCATTAGGTACAATATATATTGCATGTCACATATTTTTTACATTTTAAAAACTCTTGGCTGTTCATTAGTTTGAACTGTTTTCGATGCTTCTCAACTTCCTTTGTTGTTGCATTGAATTGCTGAATTAGGGGAACACCATTCTCTGCACAGTCACTGGCACAATTTATGTTTTTCATAAATCTTGCAGCAACTTTTAATGATTCAAGTTCTGCCCAGATTTTAATTGGTGCTTGTAGAAAAGAATCATCAATGGCAGTTGTTTGAAAGGAAGTACATGAAATGCACAGGTCAGCAACACTTTGTGGAAGAAACTCGATCAAGTTTTAACCACCTTCTTTCATTTTCAGAATAAGGTTTTATTTTTTATCTGACGACAGGAGCTCTGAGAAAAGGGACAGGGATGCAAGCTTTGGACCATGATTGCTGGATACCATGAGTGCCGCACCATCATCTTGAGACTAATTTCGCTAATTACTTCATCATCGTAGGCAGATAGCCTTTGAATTAAGAACATTTCGTTGATGGGTGCATCAGCTACAGATCTGCATGTAAACCACCATTTTATGTACACAGTGATAACAAAACAGTTGAATCATTGAATTCCTTGGAGTTTGTGTTCTGTCAGATATAATTCTGTTCCATTACTGTTAAATAACAGTTCAGTTTTCATTGAATAGATTGCCTTAGCCATCCACATACTCTATGAAGTGCACCAGGCTTGTGAGTTCTTAGTCTTTTGTCCAAGTTCAAGCCAACCATTAAGTCATGCAAGATGCAGGAACTCGCCATTGGCTTCCTGTAGGTGGTTTATTTGCAACTGCTCAGAAATATTTCACAGCATCTGTTGCTAGAACAAGAGGCACTTGTGGAAGTTTTACTTCATGATGTCTGAGTTTTGACCAGTTGTCCTGAAATGTTTTAAACATTTAAATAGCAGGTCTACTTCATATCCTAAGGCAAGTATTAAAAACTTCTGCCAACAGCACTTCAACCATATGGTGCCTTCAAACTAGCCGTAGTAGGTTTCTTTTAACAACGTTCTCCAAAGGACAACAAGCTGCATTGAATTTTCCTGTATTAACAGTTATGGTATCAAAACATATGACAATTGCAAATGTGTCACTCTGCCGTGATCTGAACTGTTCAAGAACAGCATCATCTGATGCCTGGCCTGTACTTCATGCCAAGTTAGGAACTCCAAGTAGCTTAATAGTACCATCAACAAGTGATGAAGTCAAAACAGGCAATCAATCAGTATTAGCAGTCTCACTGGTAATATCCCAGTAAAAACTTATCACAGTGCATTACACATTTGGAGGCACAATAATTTGCCTTAATTTTCTCTGCAGTTTCCTGTCGATGGATCTGGCGTTGTCTGTGGATAGTACTTTTCGAAAGCACAGCAGATGATGATGAACAACCAGATTCATTTATTGCTGAAGCTACAACCATTGTAGCCTTGCGAACACTGATGCCAGTTCTGTACAACACAGCTGCCACCTTTGGAGTTAAGAAAATTTTACATTTCTTGGAAGAGTGAGCATGTTGTGTGTTGCTGTCGCAGCAGTCATAGTCAGCAACATCTTTTTATTTTGCTCCTCTTCAGGAGATCTTTCATCTTCATCATTTGGCGATGCTGCTATAAAATTTGGCTGCAAACTTTTCCACTGACTTTTCCAACTGACTCCAATATTGTGTTGTTTGCTTTTCATGGGCAGCAAGTTTCATGCCCACTGAACCAATAGTTTCAGTTTGTGATTCTTTTTGCGTCTTCACCGCTACAAATTAGTACATTAGAATTGACATGATTGATATCAAATAACTTCTCTAGTTTTTCACTATATTGGTTTTGCTTCACTTGGTTGCCAGCATTACTATTTTTTTTCGGTTTTTAATCAAATTTGCATGTTCATGATGCAAATTCTTGATCTTCTTGATGATGTTAGTATTATACCAACACACTTTTATTTTAGATCGTTGGTACAAATTAGACCTTATGCTGTTGCCAAATTCCATTAGTTCTATGCCTAATACAGTGTTTGATGTCATTTGTCTGAATGGTGCAGTTATAAATTATTGAACTCAAATAATTAATCTACTAGAAATAACTACTGACTGAATAAATGTGAAACAGCAATTTTATCAAAAAGTAAATTTTTAACGATTATTTTGAAAAGTTTCCTAACTTTTTTCATTCTCTTTCGTGGATTTTTTTGCATAATGTTTATATATCAGCAGTTATACTCATCTCAATTTTGTTATCTATTAAATTATTCTTTATGAAGCAACCAAAAAATGTAAAAAGGTACCTTAATTACTTAACTTTTATTAAATAATGGTTTCATGTCAACATGGGTAAAGTTGAAATTTGTGTAAAAATGTGTATTTGTTTTAGCTTTTTAGTTTATATTAAACAATTAATAAATTAATCTTAAACAATTCTTTAAATAGTTCCAAGGTAAAATCCCATAACTACTTTTTCAATTTAATTACATCACATGTAACTGGAGGTATGTGGATATCCATCTATTTCTCGATATTCAGCTATTAAATTTTATGTATGCTATGTAAATAATTGTGCTTATTTCAGAAGTTCTGTTCATTAGATGTTTACATCAGAAATAATATGTAAAATCATTATTTATAACTAATTTTGTTTTTAAATTATTTCAGCTGTTTGGGTTAACCCACCTTCTCATCAAAGTGTGAATAATTTTTTTTATTCAAATAATCCTACTCGTATGCACAATGGAAATGAAATTCCCTCCACATATACCCGTCTTTATTCTAATTTCATATTTAAAAGAATGAGGAATATAGAACCAAAAGGAAACACTGATTTGCACAAAATGCTGTCAATTTCAGAAATGACAAGAGAAGACATTTTTAGCCAATATCGTAGTTGAGCATAATTATGATGTAAGAGTAAGCTTGAGGCAAAAAACCATATCTGTACATAAGTTGTCCTCTGTATTATTTTCATTGAAATTGGATAAAATATTTTGGATTTTGAAAATGTTTTTCTTAATAATAAATAATTTATTTATCATTGTTATAATAGTAGCTACGTACGAATTGCAAATATCAGTACACAACATAAAAATACAAAAATAATCACAAATACATAGCTGTGATGTCCATTGCAAACAAATGACGGGTCTTCAGTAAAAAAAGTAAATTTTAACCAGCTGAGGACCCAATAACTCCAGTAAACGCCCAAATGTTATCCAACAGAAATTTAACTATTTCTGAAATAACTTTTTACTATTTACGTATTTTATAACCTTAGGAATTTCATTCTAATATTTAATTGTCATGTATTTTACTCCTATTCTAAATACTTCAATCCTGATCCTTGGTAATTTCAATTAATTTTTTTCTCTTATGTGTATGTTACTATTAAAATATTCAATTTTTATTAGACCTATATGTTAATTTTCCTTAATCCTTTCATACATTATTTTCAACATGCAAAATTTATTAATTATATCAAATGGAAGTAAACCATATTTAACAAATAGTTCATTTCAACAAAGCTCATTTCTATGTTCAATAATTTTTAAAATTTAATCTGTAATAATTTAATTAGACTCGCATTGTGGCTGCTTGGATTACCCTAAATACTGTTATAGTAAATTAAATG
The DNA here is from genome assembly GCA_006491805.2 of Dysdera silvatica. Lineage (NCBI taxonomy): Eukaryota > Metazoa > Arthropoda > Arachnida > Araneae > Dysderidae > Dysdera > Dysdera silvatica. The sequence goes on from QLNU02015360.1 coordinate 104,700,022, forward strand.
GCTGTAAACGACGGAAAAATATAAATTTATCGATACATTTTGGAATATCTTTTGATAATTTTCTTATGATATCAAATGTAGATCTAGTTTTCTTACTAATTTTATTTACCTGCTTATTCCAACATAAATCGTCAGTAATCGCAAATCAGTTTCTGTAACTATTTTAATTACTTTGTTGCTAATGAGGATCCTTCCTAATTCATCTAATTTATCATTTTTTTTGTTTTAAAAATTACCATTTTTATCTTATATTCACTTATTTTCAATTGATTACTTTTAAATTGTAACTCAAATTTACAAATTTCTTCTTTACCAATTAACATGAACACTTTTAAATTATTATCTTGAAAATACATGTTAGTATCATCTACATATAATGTAAGTTCCCCTTATTTGATACGAAAGCAATATCATTAATAAATAACAAAAATAAGAAGGGACCAAAAATAGACCCCAAGGGACACTATATCGATTTTCTAATGAATTTGTAGTAATGTTATTTACATACACAATTGATGTCTGACCTCATAAGTAACCTTTCAGTATGTTATTTATCTTATCTCTAAAACCATAATAATCTAATTTTTTTAATATATTTTTATTTATGGCATCAAATGCTTTACTTAAATAAAAAAAACAATTCTAAACCAAAATTCATCCTATTTAAAGATCTCTGAATCCCAAAATCATTTTAACAATGCATTTAAGTAGATTCCCTTTCATGAAATCAAACCAAGAGTCATCAATAATATTAAATCTGTGTATGAAATTTATTAATCTGTTATGAATTAGTCTTTTAAATATTTTCACAAACGTCGATAGCAAGGAAACTGGACGGTAATTTGACATATTACGTCTTTTACCCTTTTTGAAAATCGGAATTACTTTAGCAAATTTCATTTCCACCGAAAATCTTTCATTTCACTTATTTCATTAAAAATTATCGAGGTGCTAAAAAAATTTCTGCATTTTCCTTTTCTAAAATAGGTCTAAAGGTGCTTACAGATATGCAACAGAATATCTTCGTGTAACATTTAGTGTTACGTGATAATGTTATGGAGTGAACATCGCTGCACATCATCAGTGCGTAACAGCACTGCTTCCCATCAGTTCACGCCGATATCCAATCTACACTGACAAAACGCTGTTGTTCGTAAATCAGTCTAAATACATGAACATGGGGTAGAACGTAGCCCCCTGACATTACTTCGATGCGACGGGGAAAAACCAATAACTGGTGAGACGCAGAAATATTATAATGTTCTGTTATGGAGTGTGGTCGAGACTTGATATATGACGATATGGTGTTCTGTTGCATGTGTGGATGTGGCCTAATGTCATTCGCTCCAGCACCCTTTTTTATATTTATAGGTTTTAATATTTTCAATAATTACATCTCATTTATTTTTTCAACAAACATGGTCTGATTATTTCCATTTATTAAATATTTACAATAATCATTTCATTCGAATCATTACTTACCACTTTCATGTTAGCAACATTTACAAGATAATTATTCAGTCCATTAGCAATTTTTTGTATATTGGTAATCAAATCACCATTTACTAATAATTCCTCAAAATTTTCATTCGTTTTATGTCTACCTGTTATATTATTCAATATTTTCCACTTTTACCATTTATATTTTTAAAACACTTACAATAATCCTGTTTTTTTAATAATAATTCTCTGTGTCATTTCACAATATTTTACATTTTTTCAAATAAATAACTTTCCTAGTACTAACAGATCCATGAAACATTCCATTTTTTTAAAATTTTGTATCGAATTTTTTTCCACCCATCCCTTTTTATGGAATTTATCCTTAACTGTTATCCATGTTAATACTTTTTCAATTATTTCCTTTGTCCTTTCAATAAATACAACATACTTATTCTTTCCATTTTTAAATTCATTTTACCAATTAATCTCTTTTATTCTTTCTTTAAATTTTGTCATGTTTCTTAGACTGTAATTTCTTACCCTTACTATATTTCTTTTAACCTATAAATCTGTTTCTTTAAAATCAATCATGATTGTCTTATGACCTTTGATTTTGTAATCATCAACCTCAGCAGTTACCTCATTTATATTAGTAAAAAACAAGTCTATCTCTGTGGAAGAATGTGCCATTACACAAGTGACTTTTTAATTATATTTTAGTCCCAATGCCTTCATTATATTAATGTGTTATTACTTCTGTTTTCTTTACTTAAATTTGTATTAAAACCACCCATTATAAATTTTTTTCTTAAATAACAGTATTCCAAAATTTCTGTTCACTGATCTAAAAATTCAACTAAGTTTCCCTTTGGCTGGCTATACACTAATCCTTTACATGTATCATTTCTTTTTATGTCAAGTATTTTGAAATTCTCATTTGTAACTGATATTTCATCCCAAAGTAAAAAATTCTCAATTGAGTCTAGCTAAAATTGTTACTCCCCCTCCCTTCCTATCTCTTCTAAATCTATGAAATCCATAAAAAGCTTAAAAAAAAAATTCAAATTGTATTCTTCAATCCACGTTTCACTGACCAGCAAAAAATCTATTTGCAAAACCTCAATTTCTATTTCCAGGGTTTCTACAGCTGCACCAGAGTGATAATCCTATGCTATTTAGCACTAAAACATATATTTTTTGCAAGACTGCACCATTTCCGCACCAAAAATTGAAAATAAGCTTTGTGCTACATTTTTTTTATTCATATTAAAATTGCTAAACATAGTGAAATTCTTCTCATTGGAATTTGCATTTAATTCTTAAAATGGCGTTACTTACAGTATTCACAAGAAAAGGTTGTGATACTGGCTAAAATAATTATGAAGACTGCCACTGCCAGACTGAAGACCCACTGCCAGTATTACCAACTCTGAGGGAAAAAAGCATCATATCTACCGATGAATCGGCTCCCAATGCACAGTTTAACATGGTTTTTGCTTGCATAAACTGGCAGTAGTGTTGCCAATCTTAGCGGATTTCAAGCTAGATTTAGTGTTTTAAAGTAGGCAACACTGACGGAGATAAATTACAGCAGATTGAGGGGGAAAAAGTTTCCCAAATGGAGTGATTAACGTGTTTAAATATTTTTTAGACTGAATTGGAATATATATTACAGGTGGTGTTAGCAAAGGGCAGGAGGTTTGGCCCCTCAATTTTAATTTCTGGTAGTTTTTATTACTTTTAAGTAGTATGTCACATCACATATTAATGCAGAGTGTCCAGCTGTCGGGGAAAATCTGGAAATGTACTAGAATGTTTAGTGCCTTGGAAATATTGAGAAATATGCTTGAATTCATATTTAATACTTAATTTTACGGTCTGCGTCTGGAATTTTTTCTACTCTTTGTTTTGGTTGGCCACACTGTGAAATGTCCATTATATGGATAAAAGATGCAGTGAAAACAAACAATATTTTTCGAATTGATTAAATAAAAATGTATTAAATAACACATTGCAACTCTAATCTTAGTTTTCATAAATATAATAGAGATGCCAATCATTACAGATTTTCAAATCCCATTATGACATTATTGACAATTGTATTTTTAAATTACGGAAAATGTCCAAAATGACGTAATTTGTGGACAGCCAAAATTAATTGAAATCCGTTAAATTTAGCGATTTTACACCAGATTTGCCAGTTCCCATTTTGAAGAATATTACATTTTTTTCTTTGGCGCAGTATAGCCCAGATGCTCTTGCGCCATAAAAAAATCCAAACAAACAAACCAATTTTTTTATTTATCATTTTAATAAACATTACTAACAATAGTTAGTGTTATTTATTAAAATTATATTAATTTCTAATTTAAGTATAATATTTTTCTTGTACGTTGACAAATGTTTTATAAGTTTCGTGAAATTTGACTGAAAATTGTGGATATTATAAGCAAAAAATATGTGACAAAATTTGGGTTTTCTTAAAGAAACGTTTCTATCTTCATGAATATACATGTTTGTTTTACAAAAATGCACACAGGCATTAAGCATAGCTGGTTAAATATTTTCTGAAAGTTACAAATAATTTCCAGCTTTTTATGATACAGGGTGATCAAATATATTTTTTCACTTTGTCAATATGTGGGTGGTCCCCTAAATGCACAAGTCACCGAAATTTCCTTGAAAAGTGGGCGTTCAAGTATGTTCTATATATCTCCAAAGTTAGAGAATAATTGGCCGAGTAGTTTTTTAGAAATTCGAAAAAAAAAACAAAAAATCCAAAGTGTCTGGATACTTTTGGGCATATAGTGTATGTATTTATAAAATTGTAGCCCTCTAAATCCCTTTCACTTCTTCAGGCGAAAGAGATTCAGATTTCTCGAAAAACGGTAGGTCTTAGAGCAGAATGACCTTAGATGTCCTTGCATCTTAAAACCCAAAAAAATAAACAAGTTTGGTTGAAATTCATGGCCTATTAAAATGAATAGCAATAATAACAATGTACTTTAACATAGGTGAGTGTTTCCATGTTCAACGATACTTAAAAAAAAAAATAATATCCTTGGCACAAAATGATCTTTTCTGCTCTTAAAGCTGTAAGTATAAAACATCAACCAACCAATTATTAATTCCTTAAACATATTTTACATAAATATGCAATATAAACAAGTACAATTTCATTACGGAGTGTGCCATTTCCAAAGAGTGGGAAATCATACCTTAGTCTCTGTCATTTCTTGTCCCTCTTTCCTAAAAACGTTTTTTTCACCCCTTTATGAAATCAAAAGCCAAAGGATGCTTCTCGTTTTACTATCGCATAAAGTTTCTCAATAAAAAAGCCTGCTTTCCAAACAGCAGAGATTTCACCATCATACAAAGCATCTGAGGGAACGAAAGGCACGCTTCTTCTGAACCAAAGTAAGTTCTTCACATGGCCCCGTGGTGACGCAATAGTATCCAGATAGCAAAGATCGTTCTTGGGACGTCCTAAGGACGTTCTGAACATCTTCAGGACGTCCCTAGGACGATCTTTGTTATCTGGGTAACGCATTTCATTATCATAGAATTATTTCGGGTTGATTTCAACCAGTACCCAGCGTTTGCTAGGTTTTTCTAAAGATCGGCACTCCGGGGGTTGCCTCCTTAGGCAAAAGAGCTTCAGATTTCTCTTCAAACTGTAGGTCCTAGCATAATATGATCTTGATTGTCCTTACGCCATAAAACACAAGTCTTGTGGTGGCATAGCGGCAACGCGTTCGTCTATATTGCCGTTAACACGGGTTCAGTTCCAATGGTGCTCTTTGTCTGTCTACCGTAATCAGGGGTTTGGTCCCCTAGGCAACAGAGGTTCGGTTCCTAAGAAAATGTAGGTCCCAGCACAGTATGACCTTAGCTGCCCTTGCGCTGTGAAATGCAAATAAATCGAGCATATATATATTTTTTATGGTAATCTATATATATTGTCTTGAAAGACATCATTGGAGATGACAAATGGTAGATCATAGTACCTTGAAGATTTTACTACGTCATTCCACCACCTAAGCATCATTTTTTTAAGCCCTACGATGGCGTACAGGTAACGTGTTTGTTCATCGTGCCATTGTCGTAAGTTTGATTCCAGTGGTACTACAGAACGCATTTTCTTTTTTTCTGGCCACCGTATTCTGGAGTTTCATTTCTTAGGCAACAGAGATTCAGACTCTTTGGAAAACTGCAGGTTCCAGTGCAGTAGGACCTTTAATGTCCTTACTTCGAAAAATAAAAACGTGATTTTTTGAAAACTTAAATCACTGAAATAAAAGCGTCAACTTCCTTGAAATCTGTTGGCTGTAAGTGTAATTGCACTTTTAACTGATGATGTTAAAAACTTAATTTTTTTGTTTTAAAATTTACGCCCCAGATTGCTCAGGGCATCGAAATCAGGAGCGTGAGCTTATCGGGTCGTTCGGATCAATCTCAAAATTACAAAAGGAAACAATGACTTCAGTCTATCGCAAGGTTACTCGAAGTGTGGTCCATGGCGGAGTATCGAGTTGGTTCTCAAGATCTTCAGGAAATATTGGAAGAAACAATAACGAAATAACGCATTTAGCAACACAGCTTGAAAAAGTGTCCTTCCGCAACTATTACAATCTCGATACCGACAATAAGATATCTTAACGTGACACCCTCGCGAATGTTTAAATAATGCAAGAATTTTATATTGGAATGAAAATCCGTAATACTGGATGCTTTCAATATTTTAATAATGATACGGAGAATAAAATTAGATCTGTAGTGGTCAGTAGGGATGGCGCCGTCTTGGGACATTAAATATATAAATACCAATGAGAAAGATTTCTAAAATTTCGTAACTCAACGTATATTGTATTTGTGAAAAGGGCTGGGAATTCTGGGGTCCAACGCTATTTTTTAGATTACTTTTATGGCGCAGGGACAGCAAAGGTTATGCTTCGCCAGAAGCACATCCTAGATGAGGTTGGACAATGATTCAAAGTAAGTGGAAGGTACATATAATGTACTTCTCAAAGTGATGATACTGAGAGAGAAGAAATATCGATATTGTTACTAAGGCAGAGGTTAGAACAACACATTATATTAGCTGGGTGTGTACCAGGTAGTAGTTTTGTTCCCTTCACCCTGAAGTGGCGTAGTGATAATAATCGTTTGTCCATCATACCGAAAATCCGAGTTTGGGTCCAAATAATAATGAACGCTTGTTCTTTCCTTCTGAGCTGTAGTCGTGTTCGATCTCCTTGGTGACAAAAGTTCAGATTTCTCGAAAAAGTGTAAGCCTTAGCGCAGCACATTCTTAATTGTCTTTGGCCCTTTAAATAAAATAATTTGGACTCTTTGTATGCATTATAAACCTTACACAATAAAAATTCTATTAAAACCTAAGGCTAGGTATCACTTGGAGAATACATGGAATATTCATAAAATTTATACTCACTTTCGAAAACTTAAACCATTTCTGAAATGAGTGATTCTAGATAACACTGGGCAATTAAAAATATAAGAAATTACACCAAATTTGAATTATATAATCCATTTGCTGATGATGTAATTATTAGCGAAACAAGAAAGTAAGCAGTAGTATAGCAATTCAAAATTATGGGGGGGTTAGATAGCTTTAAAAGACATAGAATGTGATGCGACATTAACAAGTAGAAGAGCATTAGCTGACCTTAATGAAGTAGAGGCAGGGACTTAGCTCCTCATCCCCTCAACCTTTTCTACGTCTCTGAAATTGAGTTCAATTTTCTCATATTGTACTATAGATGAAGTCGCTCTCTTTCTCTCTCTCCCCTTCAATACCATATGGTCAATAAATGATTAAATTTTATGATTGATTGATTGTTTGGCTTTTATAGCGCAAGAGCTTATCGACTGCTCTAGGCCAAAACGCGGTAAATTATGACTGTCATAATATTTTATGTGTTATTTGAGGTTTGTTTCTGATGAAACAATACAAGAGTTACCAGGAGATTCCTACTTCTATTTTACAGTTATTTCGACACTGGCGTAAGGTTTAAAAACACGACGTTTCGGGAGCCAACTGCTCCCTTTGTCAAGTGAAGGCAGATTTTGCATTCACTAGACAAAGTTAACTGCAGTTTATTTTTCTGGTACATCCATGTTTAGTCCACTTGCAACTTCAACCATTGCTTGACTATTCTGTTTCGACACAATGTTTGATTTTTGCGTTGGGGATCCCACGACCTGCGTGATAAACTAAAAGTAGACAAAACAGTTTTTAAACGATGATTGTTCAGTTTTTACTGTCCGCCCATCTCATAAATTGTCAGGCACTGCATGTGAGATTTCATCTGATAAGTAATAAATAAAATATGCACACATAAATTTAATTTTTGTGTTTTATGTTTGTAAGTAAATTTGTTAATTCTCGAAAAATTGTATACAAGTAATTGTTGTAAATCACAGGTGTTAAATGTACAAAGATAGTTTTAAGAAATTAAATTCTTTTAATATAGTAAGAACATCACAAAAGTTCTACTTAATTTGCATCAATAGTTTGATAGAAAACAAACATCCACAATTTGGTGGATGTAGGTCGGCACGCGAAATAAGGCGGCAGTATAATTTCGGCACATATCAAAACAGTTTGCCGACCTCTGCCCTAAGTAAGCGCATTACCACTGTACTAACGTAGGACCATTTATTCTATTGATAAGTGCCAGAAGTGTAAATGCCTTTTGACTAGATATGCAATTCATTAAAACCTCATCGTTAATGAATGCACCTTTGGGTCCGGAGGAAGTGTGTGAGGCTGAGATCGATAGCAATATTGAACAGTCAACCAATCCTCAAATAATTTGCTACGTTTGTTCATGTGCCGCAATATCGTTTGTACAACTTTCTTCAATCTTCAACTTTGATCATGCCTTCATAAATTGGCGTAATCAAGATCTCAGAAAGTTGGGGAAGGGTACGACAGAATACGGGTTTACAGTACCGAATTTTGTTTTTTAACATGGAAGTTACGGAGAATAGACGTAATGTTTTCCCCCAATAGGGGGGAGCGTTGCATGATCCCCTTATCTACGCTTCTGCATATCGATATATACAGGGTGGCCCATAAGTAGTAGACCACAGTTTGAATTGCCATAATTTCTAGCGAAAGTAAATTTTTTGATAGGTTTAACTTGTACCATATAGCAGAAGTTTCACATTGTAGTGTTCTAAAGAGCTTGCTTTTTTTTTTTACGGGTTGAACTTCTGAAATGGCGGCTAGTAGGATTTCTCTGGAGCAACGAATTCTGTGTACACGCCTGTACTCCGCCCCACTAGACTTTTTCCTATGGGGTATTTAAATGATAAAATTTATTCTCGCAGCATCAACACTCTACGGGACCTGAAGGATGTGATTTCTGTGGAATTTACTGCTGTTCCTCATAAACTGTGTGCAAAATTGTGTGAAAAGGTGTCTTTGTGATTACCGGCCTGTTTTCAGGATGATGGCATGTAAGTTGATAACATAATGAAAAACCGATATTAACGAGTGTTTGTGTTACAAAATAAGCTATTTGCTTTGTTTTCGTACCAACTCTGCTAGAAGTTATGGCCCGTCAAAATATGGTCTACTACTTATCGGTCACCCTGTAGTTACAATTTTTGCCCAGGATTGCCAAATATGCAAAGCTGACAAGATGTTTGATTATTTAAATCAATTCTTCCATAAAATTAAATAAATCTCTAAATAAATTTCAGAGAAGCACACAAAATGGTTTGATGTAATTTTCAAACTGTGCTGCTGCCTAATTCGAATGTTCTGATATCTGGGTGTTGTCTGTCTGTGTATATTTCCCTTTCTTTTTTGTTTTTGTATACATGAAAAATTAGCGAGTACCGCAGTATTGCTTCTCTACCCTTGCTCTTGGTTATATGGATTTAATCATTAGTTTAATAAAATGGTGCTACGTAGTAAGCGTTCATATTAGCTAGAGTTTAATAGAAACAGTACGCGAGAAGAGGTGTTGGATTAGAAGCAAAGTCATTATTTTTGTGGTATTATTTTGCTAAATGTCTAGAGCTATTTTGTTACACAGTAAATGCATGTTGGTTATGATAAAAACTTGATTTTAAGCGATAATATCGGTAAAGGAGTACAGGTAAATTGACCTAATATCCGGTTTGCCTTAGACAAGGAGTGAGGAAGAATTTGTAAGTTTGCTCTAAGCTGTTGATAGAAGAGATGAAGAAACGTGTGAGGAACATTAGTTCTTGAGGAAGATGATTGACAGAGGAAAACTGGCAATACTTTGGCAACTGGAAGCACCATTTTAATAGGAATTTCGCATTGGCTTCCTGCACTTGTGGTGTCCCTGCACTAATGAATTACAAGAAACGTTTCGATTAGCATTTTTGCATTTTTAATTACATACAAATTGTCAAATTTATTCCTACAGACATTTTCACTTACAGAATTAATTTTATGCATGTTTTTAATAGCTTTCTGCTATGACGAAATTTTGTCTAACAATCCAAGTAATCATACGATATTTCTTACTGTGAGCAACTTGCTTGGCTTAGTAAACATCGAACGAGAAACATATTAATAGTGTAAGCTGTATGCTTTCATAACTATAAATTACTATGATGATTGTTAGTAAATACCAATACTATATGTTTATAATTTTGTTTTACAATTTGCTGTTTGTGCGGGTATAATTTTTTACATTTCATCTTCTATTGAAAAAAACAAAAACCGTTTACCAACTACCTACTCATTTTAGTTTGAGGATTGGTTTCATAGGCCCTTAAGAGGTTTAGATTCCATAGTAAATAGCACGTTAAGATGCAGCGTGACATTTGCTGTCCTTGCGCCGTAAAACACAGACAAACAATCTTCAAAGGAATATAAAGCTTTGAACATATAATCTGTCTCATCTCTAACATGTGTTTTATTTGCTCATACACATAGGAGGAGGGACCCAAAAACAAAACAAAATCGGAATTTAGTTATACAAAACATCGTTTATTTCTATTTACATATACATAGTAATTTTATGATACTTACTCTTTAGCTCAGAATAGAGCTTTTTTTTATTGTATAGGAGAAAAAGACACATAAGATTGTAAGATATTATTACCCTTCACAGGGATAACGTAAATGCCAAATAGTCAACACACAAAGCCACCGGAGCAGGTTTTTGTGGGGGTTTTAAAAAAAATTACTAAAACCTGCCTTGGTGGTTTTGTATGTTTACCATTTGGCAATTGTGTGAAGGGTAATAATATCTTACAATCATATATATGGAGAAAGAGAGCATCGTTCCCCTGCCTTGGTGGACAAGCGGTTAAGGCCCTCCAGATCTAACGGAGAGACCGTAGTTCAACTTTAGGCCAGCGCCATGTGTTTTTTATTCTATACATTAAAAACAGTTCTAGTCTGCGTTCAAGCGTAGGTCTCAGAAAATTACTATATATAAAAATTTCCCCATGAAAAATTACAAAAACCTGCCCCTGTGGATTTTCGTGTTGACCATTTGACCATTGTGTTATCCTTGTGAAGGGTAATAATAGCTTACAATTATATTTACATATTCCAACTTCCGTCGTCTTCAAACTACTCTCCGTTTGATGCAATATACCTATCGAGATGTTTTTTCCATTGATCGGAACAATTTTTGAACTCGTCGATTTTGATGCCTTTTTAGTGCTGCTGCGCCGTTTGCTTGTGCCACATTGGCAAAACGTTTCCCTTTGAGTATTCTTTTCATAAAAAAAAAAAAAAGTCGGACGTGAATCAGGCCACTTTTGGTCAAAAACTGCTGAACACAGCGTGGGGTGTGCAGGTACGTCGGCATGGTGGAAGAACCAGCCACTTCTCTGCCACAAATATGGACGTTTATTCTGCAAATCGTGATGCCACCTTTCCAAAACTTCCAAATAAAACTTTGATTGACCGATTGAGTCTAAGGAACAAATTTCTATTGAACAATCCCTCTCATGTCAAGAAAATAGATGATCATTGTTTCACGTTCGACTTCGCTTGTCGTGCCTTTTTGGGTCGTGGAGAAGTGGGAATTTTCGACTGGCTAAATTGATGTTTCGTTTCGCGGTCATAACCGTAGCACCAAGATTCATCTCCCGTTATGACTTCGGAAAAATAAATCAGGGCTAGCCTCAAACTGCTCCATCACAGCACGCCACACAGCCAAGAGATTGTCTTTTAACTTAGGCATGAGCAAGCGAAGAGCGAATTTTGCTGTAATTCGTTTAATGTCCACACTACAAAGTTTGAACTGTGAAGTGCCTGCCTACCATATGAAAATTCCTGTTTATTTTGAGTCCTTCCTCGCATACATATTCATATTATCTATGAAAAAACATATTTATAGTAATTAAAAATGCACACATAAGAGGCAAACCTCAAATAAGAGGCACCACAAATAAGAGGCAAAATATTTGATAAATATTCATACTGTAATTATTTAATATCAATGGAGTATATTGAATTTTGACATAAGACATAACAGTTATTTTATATGGTAGTTCTTCTTTTTTATAAATTTTTAATTAGAGAATTTATAAAAAGTATTGTCCGAAAAAAGAAACCCAGTCGGCAAAACCTTTATTTGTAGCTTTTGGTAAACATATACCATACAATATTGAAAAACTGAAAGCATTGACTTTCAACACGTGAAAATAATCAAATAACATATACAGATTTAACGGAACAGTTAAGTTTTATGCATGATTAAAGATTTACATAACACCATTTGAATAATTATACAAAACATTTTAACGCACTTTTAATTATGCAAACGCATGGCAATTTCAAAATTCGTCAAATAAAAACCCAGTGAAAAATAAATATTTAATTTTATGCAGCAAAGAGTAAAACTCAACTGAATCCGATATTTATGAATTTTTGTACGTTTTTTACAATTAATCAATGAAATTTTTGCGGGATATTTTGGTCAACTTCTTCGAAATCATGAAAATATGAATAATTGAAAACCGCATAAGATATGCTATTGCCACATTAATTCATCAAATTAATATTTGCCTTACGTCAGTATCTCTTTCCTAATTTTATCTAATGTGCCTAATACATTTTCTTACCTTGTACATATAAGTAAAATATTTTCAAAATTCTTCAGTAAGTTAAGATATAAGTGAAAAATGTAACATTATACATGAGAATTCGAGATAACATAATGAAAAACAGATTTATAAGTTTGTATAACTGGAATTTTTTTTAAAAATTAAGCAATCTAATTGTTATCAATCATGAGGCTCTTTAATACTTATTTGATAACGTGTGTAATATGCATTACGTTGGCATATTTATGCATTGGGTTTGGTAATGTATACACACAAGTGTTGATTTTAACTATGATTTTCCCTCATAAGGATAGGGGCGGATTCGTTCTCACTTTGGCCTACCTTGCTGTACTTGCCAATTGAATCACTAGGCCATTTGTATATGATATGACACACTCTGCGATCACCTCCACGTAGCAGGGTATATGGGCATATATATATATATACACATACAGTAGGACTCATGTATAACGAGCCCACGTTCAGAGAGCTTTCGGTCATAGCGAGGAAAATATGGATTTTGTTTGGTATAATGTGCAATACATTAATCGCTTTTAGTAAGCAAGACTTTTGCGCTCCATGGATTGAACGAGTAAAAATTGCCGATCAGTTTAATGTAGAGAAGAACGCATTGGTCTGCTTATCGAACACAAATTTGATGAGAATTTCTTCTGGCGTTAAGAACACCCAGAAAGACGCTTTATACCCAGAACAACTTTTGCGATCATGTAAACAATTGGTTCTGCTTTCGTACGAAACGTCGTTAACCAAATTCAATTAGGAAATTGAAAGTAAACATATGAATTCCCACAGCCCAATAAGTGTAAAAATGGGTCCAACGACTTAGATTTGTATACTTCTTTTATTGCTCATTCTTTCACCTGTTTCACAAATAAGAGCGGAGGGTCAAAAAATAAATTACAGTAGTACCCCTCAATAAGGGACACCCATGGGACGGGACATTTTGTCCCTTAAACAGAGATGTCATTTCTTCGGAGGTTCACGTGTTACACGTATACAGTATAATAAATTTAATAAGAAATGTAATAAATGTTAATTTTAAATACTGTAAATGCTGTATAAATGAGTTAATATAATAGCAGTTTATATATAGTGTGTTTAAATTTAAACGCAGTGAAACAAAAAAAATTCTTAACTAATGAAAAAATTAAAGTTTTATCGAAGTGTATAAAATGGGCAACAAAGTTTGGCACTTACAGAAATTTATTTGAAATAATCTGTTACATGTGGGTTTGTTCAGAAGCATTTAATTTACAAGAAGTTTTCTCTACATGGATATTAAATTTACTGATCATTTCGAGCCCCTCGCTATCACCAACATTTCACATGAGCCCTTTTAAATTATGTGGTGTATTTTAAGGCATCATTTTAGTTTTTGATGTCAGACGTTTTTTCCGTCATCTCTTCGTCTTCCTCACTTCGTCTTGATTGCACTAACCATTCTTTGTTAAACCTGTTTCCCCTTCCCCTATCAAACACGTCACTGTTCCCTTATCACAAAGTTGTCCTTCAGTTATCAAAAGTTACTAACAAAAGAATTTCCTTTTATCTCCACTTTTTCCTGTATTTTATACTTTTCCAGTGTCCCTTAAATAGAGTGTCCCTTGCTCAGAGGTAAACCCATTCAGGTCTTTATTCAAAGGGACTGGGACCAGAGGAATCGTCCCTTAAAGAGATGTGTCCGTTATTTGAAAGTGCCCCTTAAGGGAGGTTTCGCTGTATCAGTTATTATATGAAATTAGTAGTTAAAGTATTTGTCTGAATAATTATATGAAATATTATATACCTTCCCACATAAAAAAGCTAAGAGCACGGAGTATAGGAGTACTATCTCTTCAGAAGTATTCTTTCCTTTCTTTGTAATTGAGGTAAGGGGTGGTCACATAGTCCGTGCCTACAATGCGATAATTTCGTCAACCCGTTATTGGGTTACATAACAGGCTGTTCATTAAATTTAAGCACATTCAAAGCCGAATATTATCGTATGCATAGTGTATAAACATATGTTACCTTGCAGGCTTTATTTTCAAAGTTTGAGATTTTAAATTGCAAATTGGATTTTGGGAGGACTGGCATAGCGAGCATTTGCATTGGTCCCAAGCTTATCGTTATACACGGGAAATATTGTATACATCTTTCAATGATTAGTAAAAATAGTCATTTTATATATAACTTTTATAGAGTTGTGCATATTTAACACTATATATATTTTCTTTGTTGATTTGAAAATATATAGCTAATCCTTTACGAAAAATTCTACAATCCAGGTAAACAAATATTACTTTTGTCTATATATCAAGAAATTTCTATTTGTTCATATATATATATATACATATATTTGAATTGACACTACAATTATATAGATTTTTTTAAAAATCTTGAGGTATCCGGAAAAAGCAACGTTTGTCATTGTTCTTTAGTACTAATAGTTTGCAATGTGTATTTCGGTGTGGCTAATTTGCAGTGTGTTCTCCTCGTTGCTTACTTGCATTAGTTCATGGGTGTTGCTAATTCGTATTCTACCCAGGCTAGAGTAGAGGGCGGGTGTTGAGCCAAATTGTCTAGGCCTACAAATTTTAGGGCTCTTATTTTCAGCCGGAAAAAACGAGGTTTGGTAAAAAATATATTGGTATTGTAAAGTGAAAGTTATTCAAGAGGAAGAGCAAAATATGCAATTGAAAAATATTAAAAAAGAGTTATATTTTAATTAATTTAACAACTAGATTCCAAATTATTTAAACTGTAATTTAATTAAAATTTAAACAGAATATTTAAATATTTTCAGAAAGATTCATAAAATATTAGTACAAATATACATACAGTAATAGATAATAATATATTAGTTATTTTGAACATCAAATGTGCCAAGACAAAATTGCTTGATTTTTCTGGTGTGGTCGTTGAATTAAAAAAAAAAAACAAGAAGAAGAAAAGCATCTAAAACATTTCCAAACGTGAAAAAAATCATGACCGTGTCTGATTTGAAATTCAGGAAAGAATTTACTTGCTATTACATCGATATTAATTGTTTCTTTAATTTATTATATATATACACACTTGTACATACAGCATATGCATTTATCGCTAATTATAAAAATGTTTACTGCACTTTGAAATGGGCCCACAGTTTTTATTTGACCTGGACTCATAGTATCCACTTCAACACGGCCCTTGTTTAATCACTCTCATTGCCATTTTTGTTCGTACTTTTCATGTTGCTAATTTGCACCGCGTTTTTCCATGCTGTAAACTTGCATTGTGTTCTTTAGTGTTGTTAATTTGCATTGTGTTCTTTTGTACTGATAATTCTTTATAATATTCAGGGATTGTTTGACTACTTTAAAGATCGTATAAGTTTGTTGCATGAGGATTAATACATGATACGGATGCTTTGAAATACACTGAATAAGTCTCGAATTGTGCAAAATAATACTGGTTTATTGAAATTTATAAAACCTTGCTTCTATTACTGGTCTTTTATAACTACAAGCATTTAAATTTATTGAATTAGCTTGAAAAGAAAAAAAGAAATCTGCAGACGGGGTCGATATTGAAATCAGTCGAATAGTGTGAACTTGGTTTAAAAATGAGATTAGTGGTATAAGTTTAGAAAGAAAGGAAAGTTCAGACAGAGAAAGGCTTATATTGCGTTTAATTCCCTCAATCTGACCAATATTGTGGAATTTAATCTAACAATTAACATTTATAAACTATCTGCAGAAAATTATTTTCCAAATATACACTCATAAAAGTATTGATTAGAATAAGGTACTTAATAAGTTAATTTTTGTGTCCGAAATACCATTACTTTACGGAAACCCAAATAGATTAAAGATCTCAACTGATCCACTACGGCCACTTTTGATTTCTAGGCTAAAATGCATTCAAGATTCCAAAATATACATATATTTCACTTAATCTAATATATCTACATTAAGTTATATATGAGACTTGCCCGGGTTTACACCATTGGGGGAAACGCAACGTATAGCACTTTAAGCGGGCACTTTCTAAAACTGCGTTTTTGTACATAAACATCTTTATTTTACATTTATTTACATTCAAAATGTTAAGCAAAATTTGACTCAATATTTTTGCTCTTTATATGTATATACGGTGGCAGTGCTTAGAGTTTCTAAATTCCGAATTATTCTACGATAATAGGTTGCATTTACTTTGAGGATAATATCACATCAAATCCAAAATATTTTGTCCAAAACGAAGTTGCAGTTTACAGAATTTCTAATATAAAAGAATACTACGATTGACCAGGGCTTACCATAACTAGTAAAATTTGACACTGGTTGGGATGCGAACGAAAAAAGGAAAGTAAAGAAAATAAGTAAAGCAGAAAAGCAAATTGGAAATAAAAATAGTAAGAGTAACGAAAGAAGGAAGGTAAATTAGAAAAGTTAAAGAAATAAAGTAAAAGGTTAAAAAGAAAATTAAGCATAAAGAAATAGAGAAAGAGTAAGAATAAGTAAAACTTACCAGCAGCATAAGAAAAATATCTCGCCGTTTTGCGAACTACGGTTCCCTTTCTCAAGAAAAGTGTCTAGAAAGTAAAAATGTCCTGTATTTATACCCCTAGTTCTGGGGAACTTTGAGCAGTCCCGCACTCGAATTTCCCCCAGAGTAGTCCTGCACCCAGGTTTTTCTTGAACTTTTTATTCCGGTTTTCTCCAGCTTCTGCACAAATCTTGCATGATTCAGGCATAAGTTTTGAGGTATTAATGGCTCGATACCTTAATTGAAAAGTCTCCCAAGACTCCAGAAAAAGTCTACAATAGCGAGAAGTTACATTTTTATGAATTAATAATAACATAAATTAAAATAAAATTAATTTTCATCATAAAAATGTAACATCTCGCCCTTGTAGATATTTTCTTGAATCTTGGGAGACTTTTCAATTGAGGAATCGGGCCATTAACATATCAAGACCTATGCCTATGCTATATTATCACTATACGAGATTTGTGAAAGATGATGGGGAAAACCGAGATAAAAAGTCCAGGAAAAACCAGGGTGCGGGATTGCTCTATGGAAACTCGAGTACGGGACTGCTTTGAGAAAACGCAGAACTGGGGGTATAAACACAGGATATTCTCACTTTCTCGACACTTTGCCTCAAACCAAATCAAATCAGAATTTATTCATGTATAACACGTTAGAAACATGACATACAAAGGATACAAGACAAAATAAATATTTAAAATTCTTGCCGCCGTGGCGCATTTGATTTCTTTGAAACTCCAGAAGGTGTTCTTTTAATTTATTTTGGAATTTATTTTTAGGTTTAAGTTATTTAATTACTGTTGGAATATTATTCCGTAAGTCTATACCATAATAGTTGATGTTATTTTTCCCCACAAATTTGGTCTTATTTTTAATTTATTAAGTTCATTTTTATTCTTGTATTATGATTGTTTTCATGATAGAATTTAAATGTTTAAATCACATAATATAAATATTTGTTTTTTCTAGAATATTATTTATCAGAATGTTTTTAATTTTTTTTCAAAAATTTAGTGATGTTTGAGTTTGGTGGTTTATATAGTATAATTAATTTTATTTCACCTATTCTTGTTGATAACAATTCAATTTTTTCAGTTAATTAGGTTTCTTTGTTTATTAGGTCTACATTAAGTTCATCTCTCACATATATTGAAATTCTTCCTCCTCTTTTGTCTATATCTCTATAAAGATTATTCATTATAATTAGTAAAATTTATTGTTGATTCACTTGCTTTTCACGTTTCAGCTATTGAAATTATTTCTGGTTCCTTATAGCGGTTTATTAATTCTTTGATGCGATCAAATTTATTATTCATGCTAATAGCATTCATGTATATTATGAAGATAGGAATTGATTTATTGAAAATTAAAGGTAATTTAATTTTTTTATCAATTATTTTTTGTATTCTAGTATTTTTTTTATTTAGAGTCAAGTAATTAGATAGGTTATTGATTAGTCGTGAACTTGTTTCATTTAAATAGTTAATATGTAAGATTACGGATCGTAAGTTATTTATGTCTTCGATGTTATTTATTTCATAAATCTCTGAGTTTTCGTTTTATCTTATTTTTATTCATCCTTTAGCCGACCATACGAATTATCAGTTGTTTTGTTTTTAAAATAATCTTGCTTCTCTGAATATATTGGCTTTTTTTTTGGGTTAGGTGTTCGTTTACATATACATCGTTTTTGAGTTGCATTGACTCCATGCTCGATCTAAGTTTGATGTTTTTTCTTTGAGTCCAGAATTCATCTCTTTTTTTCTAATTTCATGAAGCGAACTAGTATTTTACCCTTTCCTTTTGTTTATTTGCTTGGAGTCTATGTGTTACGTCGATATCTTCTTTCGTTAAGTTTATATTTAATTTTTTACTAGTTTTTAAGATTTTATTCATACAATTTTCATTTTGTGTGAAAGGTAGCCCCTCTATTATTAAATCTTTTCTTATTCCGTAGGTCTTTAATTTATCTAGTCTTTGTTCAGTATTCTGTTGATTTATGTAAATTTGACGTATCTCCCCATCAATATTATTAAAGTCGCTATTACTATTATTTATGTGATCTTTTAGCTCAGTTGACAGTTCAATTAATTTTCTCTCTCGTTATTTGTATGTTACGATGATGCTTTCACTAATTAGTTTTAGTTTATCTTGATCTTCTTTAATTTGATTAAGTGCTGTCTTTGATAATTCCAATTGCAATAAAAGTGAATCTATCTCACCATCTGTATCTTTTTTATTCAATTCACTCTGTGATTTAATTTCTTTTAATTCCAGATAAATTTGAATTAATAAATTATTATCTGCTTGACAAAGATCCATATTCTTAGAATTAAAAATCCTCTGTTAGGTTAAAAGAGAAAAAGTTAGTTATTGAAGTTAGATGTGAAAATAACCTAAACGTTATTGCAAAAAAAATCAAAAATAATATTAATGAATTTAAATAGTAATGAAAACAGAAAAAAATAAGGGTAACACTAAAAAAGATACTTATCAAGATGCAAGTGGCTACAGGTTAAGTTACTCAACATACTTCATACAATGGACAATTTGAGAGAATAAATCCCAGATTAAATTCTAGAATATATTTAACAATGAAAAAGAAAGTCATTTACAAATAGAATAATAAGTAATTATCAAAATCATTCGGTGTTACCAATGCTACTAAAAGGTCATTGCAATTTTTACTATAATATTCATACAAAATCACCAGTAATATAAAGATGAGGAATAAATTACCAATATACTATAATAAGGAATGTAATTAAAAAATCAATTCACTAGTGTAGATAAGCAAATGTTATTCAATATTGTTGTCGTTGGTAGAATTGAATTCTTAGTATAGATCAGTAAATTCGTCAAGAGTTATTAATACTTTTTCACTGTGCAATATTCATCAATGTTCTAGAAAGCCCAGAAAAAAAGATAGTGATAATGTTATCTCATTATATATTTTATCAATATAAATCAGTCGTTTTAATATTATTTAATAATATTTGCTCACCGAGTGATGTTCCTTCACATTAGAGGCAAATTCGAAGGTACTGACAACGCCAACAAAATATAATATAAACAATTTATGCAATGAAAACAGTTTTATCTTTTTAGAGAACTTGTTCACCAGTTTGATATACGGTCATTGCTATTCAGTTCCGCGATCTGTTAACTAAAATAGTTTGTAATTCAAGCTTTTAAATCGTGAAACGAAGTAAATCGTGTGAGTAGGTCACGAGACAGTTTAACATTAAGTCAAGAAACATTTAAAAGCGATTCAATAAATTATGACATCCAAGACAATATAACTCATAAAATCGTAAAACTATCCGAGAATCGGGAATAAAACAGTTATTAATGAATGGCGACTATGGAGCAAGGGCAAGTCAACCATTTAGCGAAAATATCTGTATAGTGACGATAAAATACAATTAAAAAGAGTTTACTTACGCCGCTTAAAAACACTTGTAAAAATGGTTAATTACAGTGATTATAATATCAAATTCTTAAACAAGTAAAATCTTGGAAAATATGCTTGATAAAGGGATCAGTAGTTCTCGAAACGTATTTTTTTATGCTGTTGTTAAATTTTACTTATCCTTACTCTTTCTCAATGTCTTTCTGCTTAATTTTCTTTTTATCCTTCTACTTCATTTTTCTTAACCTTTCAATTTATCTGTCTCCTTTCGTTACTTTTATTATTTTTGTTTTCAGTTACTTTTCTACTTTAGTTATATTCTGTCTTTCCTTTTTTTCTTTTGCATCCCGACCAGTGACAAATTTTACTCGTTATAGAATTTCTAATATAATTGTTTAGAATTGTAGTTCCTTTCATATAGTACGTTTTCACATGTATTATTATCCAATTCAGAAATTTTTGCCATACAAATTAATTCCTAATTACTCCAACTCATATAAATTAACCAATATATGAGATTGATAAAAATAAAAACAAGCGGGAAGATGACTCTTGATGCTTTATCAACTTTGCTTACACTGTTTAATTGATATGGGTGAATAGAAGTGCGGCGAACAAACGAACGCTTTCTCCCTTGGGCTAATGATGACTGGCGCCGTGAAAAACTTCCATTTTGAGAAAGTCGAGGTCTTGAAAAAAACTCTTCTGAGCTCTCAGTTATTGAAAAGTCTGCTGATGTACCTTGTGTATTCGCTGATGCAGGAGCGCAGCCTGATTCTAGTTGATCCGAGACCGGTGGAATAATGGCTTCCTCCATACAATAAACAGAATTCTAAGAAATGAAGAAACATTATTAAAAACTCATATTGTCTATAAGTCAGTGGCCAAATTAAGAAGTTTCTTAGTCAATATAAGTACATTTTGTCAGAAACTGATTGCATTCCATTTAAAAAAAGCTTATAAGATTTAATAAATGTCTGAATCTAAAAATTACGTTGTAACACACACACAGATGCCCACGCCTGTGCACTTGTAATAACTTAAAAGTTAAGTAAAGTGTAGGGATCAATAATTATAACTAATGAATACTGCATTGAAAAGAAGTTGTTCAGAAACATGCAAATAATAGTCAGCCTTAAGACATTAAAAAAATAGTTAAATTTAATAACATTTAGTTAAGTTAAGACTATATAGTACACTCATTAAAAAAAAAAAAAAAAAACAAACAATTAATGCACCCAGATAGAAATGTCGGATTGATGAAAAACTTGATGTGAAGTTCTATCTCAGGCAGATATGTAAATGATTAGAATTGCGTTATGATTAGACACTTGATTTTGCAACCAGAGGTCGCGACAGTGCTACCTCTGTTCCACTATAAAATTATATTCGGGGCTAGGATTATGTTGTGCACTTTTTTTTTCAATTGTTGAGGCTTGGTTAAGAGGTCATTAACTACTAGCGTCATTGGACTGAGAGAAGCGGGATGACGTTTCGAAGAATTGCTACTTGTAAGCTGTTCTGACCCAGCTGTTAAGAAGTGTTGGGAGAAGTGGTCAAGTGAGAGCACGTACACGTGGCGAACAAACTACGGACGGTACAGAAAGACTACCAGTACAGGAGATCGTTTGATCTGCCGACAAGCACAAGCAGCTCCAATAGTTTCTTGATTCACCATCCCAAAACAGGTGGCATCTACATTACAGATTCCTTTGTTTGCAGAACCATTTCTATGTGTTTAGCAAAAGGACGTTTGGTGCCACGGCGCACATTACGCGACCTGCCAGTGACAGCCGGTCACCTCGTCTTCCTTTGCAGTGGTGTTGTGAACGAGAAACTTGGATTGCTACGGAATGGAATTGTACCGTCTTCAACGAAGAATCCAGGTTCTTTTGGGTCTCCGACGACGGTCGTGTTCGAGTATGGAGGGCATGTGGTGAACGCTTCAATCCTACCTTTGTTGTGGAGCTACACACTGTCCCAACTGCTGAAGTGATGATTTGGGGAGCCATCACATACGACAGCCGGTCATCCCTAGTAGCGATACGAGGGACACCAACAGCTCAGGGTTATGTGCAGGATATTTTGCTACCACATGTACTGCCTCTCATAGAATTGCTTCTAACAGTTATTTTTCAGCAGGACTCCCCACATGCACACAGTGAAGGTTTCGCAGGAATTTCTCCACTAGGTTGACGCCATTTCTTGGCATGTTCGGTCACTATAGATATATCGCCGATCAAACATTTATGGGACCAGTTGGGACACCAGCTTCGGCAGCCTACGACTTTGCAAGCTATAGAGGACTAGTGGCAATATCTATGGACAAATGTGTCGCAAGTTACCATATGGAACCTGAATGCCTCCATTTCGGACCGTATTTTATTTTGCATCCATGTTAGAGGCGGCCCTAGAGGTGGTACCTAAAGCTGCCTTTGAATTATACAGTTTTCTTCAATGAGCAACTTATTTTGCTCTAATGTTGTAATTACTTACATATGTCAACATTATCTTCATACTTATAAAGTTTCATTCAATTCCAACGATTCCTTCTTGAGTGCGTATATATATATACTTTCATACCTTCAAACTCACATAATTGCTTTCTTAGCAACTTATAAATAATTTAAGGACACTTTATTATTTTTAATAGAAAATTATGGTCAATTATTCAAGAAATTAGTCAAAGACGAGCAATGCAATTAGATACTTTCTAGTCTATATCATATATTGAAGCTTCTAAACTACAATATAGCATTTAGGCATCTATTATTCATCACTTCCACATTAATTAATATTTGTTGATTCTTTATTATTTTTATGCACGCAATCACAAAACTTCCAGGTGTAAAAAATAAAAATCTGTATATCCACAAAGCTATTAATTGGTATTTTTTGCTTTAAAAGCAGTTCTTCATTTGAAATGTATTGCTTTGCATTGAGATGGTTTCATCAAAAGGCAATTTCAATGTGTGGTGAGGTAATTTTTAATATAAGATGTCAAACTATACTATAATATAATATGACCTAGTCCACACATTCTTGCATTTTTAGTAAACTGGATAAAATTTAGTGTTTATAAAGGACAGTGGGATATTTAGATTTTATATTAAATTTTCATGAGTGTCTTGGCTTCCAGAAGAGTTTTGAGGATATTGGCTAATAAGAAAACAAAATTACGATGAAAATTTTCCAAACCAAAAGGAGGAAATGAAAACGCGATTTAAGTATCAGCATTTATATTGCATTTATAAACAAAATCACGTCCATATTCTTTCATACTATAAATTATTTTATTAGAATAGTAATCCAAAAAGTCTTTCAGGTTTCTTCCTTCCCATACGAAGGGGATTGCAGTGATGAAATTTTTATAAGTGCAATAAAAGACCTTACCATCCTTCGAAATATTCGAGTAGATCCTTCTTTTATTTCATCATTACGAAATCTTTTTTTATCGGCAATTTGGTCTTAGGACATTTTGCTCAAAGTTTATTATTTCTCTTCCGACAACGACACTATAAATGTGTGTTATTCATATCTAAAAATAGTTTTATGATATTTATTTCCAGGTTCATATGTCCTGAAATACTCACTTTATTGGGTGACTGGGGCTCAAACTGGACACTATGTTTCCGGGTTTTGGTGGTGTCTTCGTAGTTTAGCGAAATATCTGGAGATGGTGGCGGTGGGAAGTAATATTCTCCGCTCCCCACTTTAGTGTAATAGTGCACGATAGCAAATTGTATTATAGTGGCAAATATGAAGCCAAAACTGATAGCTACGTAATAGTCCAGTGCTGTGCAGTATGGGACTTTGGGAAGATTGTTGCGGCTTTCCAGGCCCAAAAATGTCATTGTGAGAACAGTTGTCACCCCTAGAAAAATAAACAAACTCAAACTTTGGTGATGTCTACGTTTCAAGAGTTTTTCAAAATTGTTATTTGGTGCAGTATGTTTTTTCATTTTATACACTTTTTTAAAGGATGCAATTACTAAAAAAGAAAAAAATTGCTACACGAAAGAATCAGAAAATTTACAAAATATGATATTGGATTGCAAAATTGATATTAAATTAGTCTTTACAATTATTAGAAAATAGCACACTCTACCAAGACAGAGCAAGGCAGCCAATTTCCGTGATTGAATTTCGGAACATTTTTTGTCTTTATTTACGATTCGTTTTTCACTCACTTCATTATTTTTTTCGCATGACACTATAGCTATATACGTATCACACTCCTGCTTCAGAAGTGACACAAGTCAAAATTTGTCGATTTGTGTTTTGAGTAATTTTCAGTTGCATAACCCTGAATGAACTGTTCTGAAACTGCCTATGGGCTCCTATGTTTCTTGCGAAAACTCTTAGACGGTTAAATGTGTCCTTTCTTTTGAAGATAGATATGGCGTTACTTATCTTAATGACGTTTTTAGCCGGAATTTGAAAATTATTGAGTTGTGTCACTTCTGAAACGGGCATGAGATATTGGTATTGGTAAACTGACTGAAACTGATTATTTGTAACAAAAGTTGCTTTACATGAAATATGTTTGTTGTTTTACTGCGAAAAGACAGCAAATGTTTTGCTGCGCTAGGACATAGAGGTTTCCGAGGTATCCGAACATCTGTTGCTAAAGGAAGCAAGCCTCCAACCACGGCGGGCAGAAATCGGAATGCATTCCGGGATTCCATGGAGAGTCGAACCTGGAATGATGGCACAGTTGACGAATGCTTTACTACTACTACTACCATCACCTCGCCGTAGGGCAATGGACATGCATTTTCCTAAGGAATCAGCCTCTTAAGACCTAGGGAAATACCACCCGGACTACTGTGAGCAGATGATAATTTTTTTCAGTGTTTGTGGTCGAACTTCAATTAACGCTACGCTAGGCGAACACACTACCACTGCGCCGTCACAGGACCTATGTTACATTAAAGGTGGTTTACTGTGGTATGATATAATGTTCAAACGGAAATGAAATTAATGTTTTGAAACTGTTTTTGCTTCGAAATTGATCAGACAGATCTAGACCCTTTTTCCAAAAATAAAAAAGAGCGAAATTATGTTTGCCATTTTTAAGAAAATTTGGATAGTAACCGCTAAATAGTTCTATTTGTCGGTTCTTAAATTTTTTTTTTTTAATGTTGAACATAATTTTCCTTCATAATAATTTTTGTCATTACATTATAGATTTTTCATTTTGCGACTGTTTTATTATTACAGTTTTTAATTTTATTTTCTGATTTACCTATTTTCAGTCTTGTGTTTTTTTGAATTGCTCTTATGGGTTTCTTTTATTCCAGCATAGATCCTTTACTATTTCTATCTATCTATCTATATACAGGGTGTCTCAGTACCAGGGTTACAAACATCTAGGAGGGGTAGGGTACACCTAGACAACTCGGAATCACATACAGTGTTGGGTCGAAATGATGTGCATGCAGTAGTGAACACAGAAAACACAAGAAAGGAAAGGACACCACGTAAGTGAATATGCAGTTTATTATTCAATCTACGTCAACAAAAGTAACATGGTCAACTACATACAGGTCAAAGGAGGTGTTCAAATTGTCGTCTACGAGCTGTGATGCAGGCCTCACATTTTCGGCGCATGGAAGCCCGGACATTCTCGAAGATCCCGGGCTTGTCTCGGACTTCCCTAGCAGCTACTGCAATGAGTGCAACCAGGTCCTCGACTCTGTCAATGGGGGTGTCAACCAGTGACTTCATCCCCAGAAGTAGTCAAGGCGTGATAGGTCCAGCAATCGAGCAGGCCAATGCACCGAACCACCACGTCCGATCCACTGTTGGCCAAATGTGGCGACTAAGTAGTTACGAACATCACGACTGAAATGGGTGGGGACCCCATCGTGCTGGTACCACATTGAACGACTAGATGTTAGCGGCTGCTCAATCTGCTCCAAGGATCAATCCTCCTCCGCCTTCTGCCCATGTGCGTGGAAGCAAAAATTCCTATCAGTGTTTCCATCAAAAAATAGTTATTGACTGGAAAACTAACATCTGACGAGAAAAGAAAATAGATTAGAGGAGGTATTTTAAAAAAGGTATTTTAGAAGTATTTTAGAGGAGGTATTTTAAAAGAACTATTTTAGAGGAAATATTTTTAGGGAGGTATTTTAAAAGAACTATTTTAGAGGAAATATTTTTAGGGAAGTATTTTAAAGGAAGTATTTTAGAAGACGTGTTTTAGAGAAAGTATTTTAGAGAAATATAGTATACTATTTTAGAAAAAAGAAAATGGATGGAGATATTTGTAGACTGTTAATTATGATAGTAATGGACTGTTCTAGGGAAATGTAAGTAGATTTTAACATTTTAAAGGAGATATTTTAGAAAAAGTATTTTAGAGGAGTATAGTATACTGTTTTAGAGAAAGTAGTTATAGACTGTTTTCGCTTAACTACTAACAAATTGAGTCCATGCGCAAGCGTAGAAACGCGACAGAAGCTAGATACTAGTACATTTAGCTAGTTTATAGCGTGTTTCAACATTATTAATAGCTAAAAGGCGATGCATCAAAAGTCCACGCACATGTGCAGAAGGCGGAGGAGGATTGATCCTTGGTGCAGATTGAGCAGCTTCTAACGCCTAGTCATTGAACGTCGCATCGATGTAGAAACGTGTTCGTCGTCCAACAGTTGTGGTAACATTTGCTCTAGGAAGAGCAAGTAGTTTGTACCTGTCAGACTATCAGGCAACAGGTACGGTCCGATGAGGTGATCCCCCACAATGCCGGCCCAAACTTTTAAAACGCTTCAGAGTAAGTGTGTGAAACAAAAAGTCTCTGCAAGAACTCTCGGGAAACCCGATCACGTGCAACGCTATCTACCGTGTGTGGAAAGCATTTGCGACCCAGCATTGCTATGTGATTCCGAGTCATCTCTACCCCTCCTAGAAGTTTGTAACCCTGGTGCTGAGACACCCTGTATATCAATTTTTTTCACTTTATGTTTGAAATCCTTTGTTTTAAGATCGTTTCTTGGTTTTAAAAATAAGTGTATAATATTTTTAACAAGAAAAGGAAAATGTCTTTTACTGTAAAATTTGCATATGATAAATTTTCTTTTTATTCCAGCTTATTCTTAATTTAGTAAATATAGAAAAAAGGATTAGAAATTTATTATTAAAAGGACTATAAACTTGACTAAACTATAAAATTGATTCCTTAAGAGAATGCGGCGCGTTCTACACAAACCGAAACATTGAATAATAAAATGCGCATATATTCACCTTCAAGAAACCAATAATGTCTAGTTTTTATACATATAAATTAAATGTGAAAAAACTAGACATTTTTTGTTTTCTGAATGTGAATATTTGTGCATTTTATCATTCAATGTTTCAGTTTGCTTGCAGTTATATAAGTGTTTAAGAAATTCAGTAATTCATCCAATGGAAAATAATATGTATTAATATTTTAAATATTTAGGTTAATTCAATAATAGACGCCAATAAATAAATTAATTCACTGGAACACATAGCTAACGAAATTTAGTACGCCGTTTTGGCGGAGCCTCCGAGAATGACATGTGCACACTTCAATGGTAAACGGAAGACTGATTTGATTTTAGAATTCGGAAAACAATTGCACGTACTGTTGCCAAATATAGAAAGTGAAAATATAATTATACAATATCTGAAAAATATGAAATAAAAGCACACGATTTGGCATGGTGCCAATTTTAGAAATTGAACCTTTTTAGTTTGTTTTTTCTTGCGTTTCTAAGTGGCAACAGTTAAGAAAGCCTGCAAACATGTATATTGTGGGAGCCCACATGCTATATATGTTAATTAGAAAATAAAGCTATAATTTTGCGTTTATTTGGTTAATGAAATTCTAAATATTTAAAACGTAAGAACAGCTTTCAATTATATGAAGAGGTGGAAACTATAAAAGTGAAAGTAATATTTTTTGCTAAACTGAATTAGGTAAAAATTAAGATCTTAAAAAGCTATCTATCGGTTTTATAAGGCTACTTTAAAATGTTATAAAATTCATTTATATCCATCATCGTGGAGTTCTCAAAATTATTGGTGGGGCTCAAATACATTTTATGTACGTTTGTACATTACAATATATGTAAAATCGCAATTTATTTCAGATTATTGGGGAGTGGGTTCGGGCCCCACGGGCCCATGTAACTCTACACCTATGCTTATATCAAAATATTTTCACCCCTTCATCATATAATTTAAAATTTTTACTACTTCCTAATAGTTGTTGTCATTGGCGCAAGTAGCCTCGAAGTGCAGGGGTTAATAGTTTTTTTTTTTCGAAGGGGTGCTATAGCTCCCATTTCAGTGGACAGCACATAATATTACTTAGGTATTATATTAAGTCAGAAATTTTCTAGGAGGGTAATATTTTTCTAATGGGGATACGCCCCCCCAGAGTCCCCGTAGTTATGTCAATGGTTGTAAGATAAATAGTGACAGGAAAGGCCGCAAAGGAAATATTTAGAAGGGGGGCTCAAAATTAGATTGCGCATGGGGCCTCAAGTGCTAAAACCGCGAATGATAATATTAATTCACTTTATTACTGAACAAGAATATCTTAATAGAGAGAAGTATGCAGATGACCGTTGAGACACTTTATGAAAATGGCGGAAAATATATTTTAAATTACTTGAACTAAGGCGATAACAAAAGTGCTTACCAAGAGCGATCCTGTCAGCTGTTGCTTCTCTGTTAATCCAAAATGCCACCCACGAAAGAACCACTAGCATGATACATGGAGCATATACTTCGATAATGAAATATCCCATGTGCCTTTTGAGGTGAAAACTCACCATCAAAACTGAAAATGGGCCTATGTGAAACAGAGTTTTTGTTAAAAAAAAAGAAAAAATATATTTAATTATTAAAATAATGACTTTTGAAATATTTCTGCGTTAAAATGCTATTAAGTGCTCTCTATTTTTATTGCAATACAATATCTAAATTGAGGTCGATTGAACATTTTCTTCCAATTAATTATTTTTGTTTAAGTGTTATAATAAAAACCATATTAATACACATTGAAAGGTCGAAGTATTATACACATTCCGACTACCAATTGGCAAGTAGTTATTACAACAAATAAGGTATAGAAAGGGGGGGGGGAACTGGCTGTGTTAATTATAAAACAGTAAAGGTTAGCAGTAAAGTAAGTTGGTTATAAATCTGTAAAGGCTGTGTTAGTTATAAAACGGTTGGTTATAAATAGTTGAGTCCTGTATGCAGCATTGCCTAACATTCGTACCGAAGTCAGGATTGGTATAAATAGATATTTTAGCTAATTTGATTGTGGGTATTAGGTTGTAGCGCAGAAAGTTAGCTGTATTACCTCTGCGACTATTGAATTCTTAGGATTTCTTTGTTCAAAAGTAGTACGAGTGTTCCAAGAGGGCGCGAAATCTTGTAAAACTACAAATCAGTGATGCTTCAGAAAAGAAATATCACTATCGTAGCTGCTTATCAGCTAGGTTGCGTCTGGATAAGGTCAGAATTCAATGAGGGCGCGTTCACTAATTTGTATTCAAAGGTGATTTGGTGTACTATGTTGTAAATGGATTGTGGCAGCAGACGCCCATGTTAGGTATCTTCATTGAGTGCAAGTTACCAGAATATACAATTACAATATGTGGGAAAATATTGCAAATCGACCACAAGGGGCACTTGCACTGATGAATTCGGGTTGCAAGTGCAAGATGTCGCCGGAAAGTGCGCGTGTGGCGCGGACTACATGGGGCTGAAGGCCTCAGGTTGTGGTGTTATAAGTTCATGATGACGATGTAATGTTCTGGGATATATTTACATGGGTTCTCTCATACCGCTGGAGAACTCTGTAACCCGTCAAAATTATATGGATCTACTTGTCGCCAACTTTCATTTCTCCATGACTACAGTATTTTCACAATATAGAGTGCTATTATTTAGCAGTACAAGGCTTCACCACAGCTTATCTGATTGGATCAACGAATTAACTGAGTTTACCATTTCTATATATATAAATGGCCCCAAAATTCTTCAACTTGAACCATAATAAAATTTATAGGGCATAATGAAAGAGAACTTCAAGTCAATGTCGAATATTACAGCTTGGAAATCTTAGACGGTTATTTTAAATTGCAGCTCCCCCCCAACCAGAATTCTGCCCTCGCGTTTCTAAAACTTTGTGTTGTCCACAATTGGACTTGTTGCTACAGATCCAAGATGAGAAGTTGGAGATCCGTTACAGACCCAGTATATATAATAAATTGCTTTTTCAGTGTACATTTTATGTGTAAAGAAGCAAATAGTGACAAGACGTATCTATAAATAATTGTATAAAATGAAAAAATAAATAAATCGTATATATAATGATTATTCACAGAATTATATAATTTAATTCAAATAAATAAATTATTGAAATTATGAAAATGTATAATAGATACTGTAAAAAAATATTATGGAAACTGAAAAAAGTCTTCGATTTTTTAGTAAATGTCGGTAACGATTGCATTTCCTTAAAATATTTCCAAGGAGTCTGAGATAATATGTGTTTCTACCTTTGAATAGAAAAATAATAATTTTTAATCTAGCTTTTAAACTTTTCAAGTGAAAAACCCACTAAATTTCTTTAACCCCTTAAGTGTCGCTTATTTTTTAAGAAAACCATTCAAGAAGTAACTATGTTTTTATTTAACAAATAAAAATGTTAACAAATTTGTAAATGAGATATGACGACAAAAAGTAACTAAATCAATGCTTTCGCACTATTTATTATATAGCTTCTAAAACATTTTAAAGCCTGGCAATATCACGGGAGCAACAAATATGGATCGATACCGCAACCCGTAATATTGACGGGAGTGAGATTTAAGGGGTTAATACAATACCAAGATAATATTTGTTTCGCTGATGACGCATCAATTCTTTTTCGCGACCCATGTATTGAAACATTGCATCATATTGTAAACCACCAACCACCTTTCTTCACTAATTATTTTTCCCGAAACTTCCTCACACTTAACACCTCAAAA